>CM062825.1:9540787-9908700 GCA_031772345.1 Himalopsyche anomala | reverse complement strand
GGGAATTCATATTAAAGAGTGTATACACACAGAATACTTTAATTCAGCTGTGAGTATTTTTTACGTTTCACGCACAACATAGAGCGTGGTAGCAATGCGGCGTAGACGCTTGTCGTAGGCGCGTATATGCTTACGTAGCTGGCGGCTGCTTTAAATTTTATTTTACCCGTTGACAGTGATATATTGCAGAGGGTAAATAATTTTATTCGAACTTTTAGTTTTAAAAATACGCTGTTAAAAATGTAAACGAATATTTTTGTGAATGTACAAGTATATACGTTATAAATATTTGGAGTACTTATAGGCGATTTTTAACTACTAAGCATTGTATTAAAAGTAACAAAATAACAAAACATGTATTTATACTAAAATTACATGTCTTATGGCGCAGCGGTTAGCTCTGTAGGCTTCCGTGTCGAGTCTCTCAGGGTCTAGTCCTAGTACGAACGTTTCTAGTTTTCGATCAATTTATCGATTTCTGTTCGAAGGGATGGGTTTTTGTAATGTATAAAAATTTCTTCCCACTCTTTCCAATCTTTTGATAACAGGGCATAGCAAGAGCGATTAGTTAACCACTTCCTGTCCTAAACTTTGTCTATCTATTTATACTCTCTTAAAAAAAAGAATCAATTAAATAACAAGTATTTTTTTTAAGTAGTGGTCGACTAATCACTCTGGACAAGTCCCATCATTTTAGGATTAAAAAGATGAGACATACCACCCATATCTTAAACCTTGATTGAAAAAACATTTTTCGTACTGGATCTTAAACCCATGAGATCCTTCACGCTAAACAACGATGTTGACCTCTTTGCAACGGACCCGACATAAGAAAAGTATGGACTGTAATATACTTAGTGGCGGCACTAGTTTGCGTAGGCAAATAAAGTATGTGTGTGTTTTGATCTACAGAATGTCAATTAAATCATAACAATTATTTAAACTGTAATTATGAAATGTCATTCTGTAATTAAAATAATATTTTGTCAGCTAAAAGTGCAAAACTCCATAAGATACAAATAACAGAAAGACATAAAGTGTATAAATAAAAAAAGAAGATTTTTCGTGGATAAGAAGAATAATAAAATAAGAATAAGAAGAATCGTAGCTATCTATCTCAGCAAACAAAATAATAAACATTCCTTACGTATTGAGATGGGTGTAAAAAACGGTATTCTGAATCTATAATCGATGGACAAAAACCACTGGACCCTGGCCGACATGGCTTTCCCTTATCACAGTATTGGACAGGTGTAAGTCCCCGAAGGAATCAGTACAGGAACCGGTATCGATTTCGTGTTTGGGTGTATTCATATATTAATTAGTTCAAATGATGAATGTCTAGATTTACCACCGTTTGTTCATTAATTCAAAACGCAATAACTATAATACAATACTATCAGTGCTTGTCAAGTGAAAAAATCTGCAATATTTAAATTAAATCTGAAGAATTTAAAATTGCATTTGATAAATTTGAATCGTTCAAATTATGTACACTCCCACAGATTTTGTGACTTACGACCCGGGTTTCGCCTGTGGGAGTGTACATAATTTGAACGATTCAAATTTAATATTGAAATTCCACCAAGCACCTTCAGTCGAAATCTTAAATGCATTTGATAACATTGTTGTTCCACTTGTTGTGTGATAAGCATCTTCAGACAAGACAACGTATCACATTTTTTAATGCAGCAAATGGAATAACAAAGTTATCAAATTTTATTTTACATTAAAAATAAACTTTCACAATGTTACCGCTAAATCCATCGAAAATATTAAATATATTTAGTTTATTAAATACATATAATATACGGTACAAAGTTTTTGTTAATCAATGCTCAGCAACACACTTAAGCGATCACTTTTAGGGTATTCACTATCAATATTTGGTAGTAAGGCATTATATTCAAAAAATAAAATATATATTTCTCACTCAAGAGGACCATTATCAACTGAAATCAGTTGACATCAGCTGTTCATGCGCGAAACCGGTCCTGATTTTATTAAAAATAGTAGGGATAGAAAGATAGAACGAGGACAGGCATATTGGTTAACTAATCCGGTTTCCGGATATTATGAGTTGAAGGGAATTCAAAACATCACATCCATCCTTGCTTTCAGACAGAAATCCATAAATCGATTGAAAAATCAATATATAAAGACTCTCCGTACTGGGACTCACGCCTGTGACCTGCTAGTTCTAAGTCAACGAAGTTGACACTCGACCACTGAGTATTCTTAAAATACGTACAATTATTATTTTTTAATTCCCAATCCTGAGTTGTAGATTTTATAATTCATGCAAAAAAATGAAAAAAAACAAATAATAAATTATCAAAATAAAATAAGTTCCTCATTATTTTTAATGTCAGTTATTGAAAGAGTTACAATTATAATTTTGGTTAGCTTTAAATATCATAATATTTCTGTTTGAATCCTTATAATTGAAGTTATAATAACAAAAATAACATCCAGTTTATATTACAGTTAAACAATTTGCGAAAAATTCACTCACTTAATACTGTTATTTACATATTGTTGATGCTTTTTATTTGTGTGGTGTGGAATAATTAATTCAAAATGTTATCATGACTGGAAGCTTATTATTGTAGCCACACTGTACTTATTTAGAAACAATAATAATGAAGTAAATAATTCACCAACACCACCAGTTTTGGGTTTTGCCCATATATAAGAAGAATAAGCTAAGCTGACCATTCTGTAAATTAAGTTGTACGCACGGAATAAGTAAAGTAAGATTTAAAAAATTATATCTAATTTTGATAACATTCAAGTTAAGTTAAAACGTGGAATTTGATATTGGTATTAAAACAATATTATCTAGTTTATAAGTTAACAACGTATTATAAAATAACGACGTAAAAAAAGAGAGATATTAACTTTTGTTTTATTAATAGGTATTTTTTAAGTAATTTATTTCCATACATGCTTGAAATAATTTCTACAAATATATGATGGTGGTAATTTATTGTTGTTTTTTTTTTATCCCGACGTGTAATAATATACTTACGGAAAAATCGTAAAAAAGTAAAAGCCGATAATGTACTCCTTAACACGGTCCAATAAAAATGGTTGCGTGTAATTGCAAACAGGATTCATAAATTTTCTTATTATATCGTTTCCGTTTCATGGCGCGAGGCTTAATTGTATGTTTACTAAATATAGTGAAAATCGAGAACAGAGAATAACTTTCATACGACTACTCGATGTATTTAGAATATATCGTATTTTTTTACCAACGGTAGATAAAATCGGTTCAAATGAATTATAATCAAATTCAAGAAAACGTTAATGTCGATTTCTATTGAAATTTAATAACAATAAATTGAAATATCGACACTTTCTCCGAGTCTCGGTTTCAGAGATATTAGAATTAAACAAAGATGTTACTCATTCGAAGCAAATAAAGTTTAAGAATATCTAAATATTGAGAACCTCTGTACATTTCAGAAAGCAATAAAAAAAATGGTAAGAGATTTAAAATATTACACTTGTTTAATAAAATAAAATATGACCGCTGTACATACTAGTTTGAAATAATATCCATAATATTATTGACCCAATGTTTTATCTTTTTAAGGAAATAGTTTCATTGGCAAAATCAAACGAATCCCTCGAATGATGGCCAGTATAAATACCTTTTATTTTTCCAATCTTTAACATACAAAATAAGTTCGCATGTTTTTTGAGTTACCGACAGTGTTCGTGTATGAAAATATTTTTTTTTTATTAGAATTACAATGTGAAGGTCTCGAGCCGCGAGAATTTTTCTGGATTGACAATTTTATATTTCATGTTTCTGGTTAGGTGTCTATCAAAAAATAAAAAAAAAATGCTTAATTAAACCAGGGTTAAAGTTCAGCTGTCTTTCTATCAGAACTCTAATTTTAACAAGGGTATGATTTTAAAGTTACTATAATGTTTTTCTTTTAATTATAAATATTGCTGTTTTATACTTTTAAATAACATTCAGTCAGATAAAGCTTATTCGACCCAACATTACCAATTCTTAATGTGTTTTTTTGGAAATATAAACATTTACAATGTTGTAATTGCTCCACTAATGCCATTTACCTCATATAAATATAATTAAATAAATAACATATATTGTATAACAGGTGCTTTTACGAACACTCGGGATTAGTGTTACGTGTGAAGCATGTGGATATCGGAATACCGAAATTCCTAAAATAACACCCGTGTGAGGGTCGGTATCGTACCAAAGCGATTTTGATAATCGAGCTTTTATGGATTAAAGGAGTGGTTGAGATGCCCACCGGGCAAATTGATTAGTACCATGAAAAACTGTTTTGTTAATATCTGTTGAGCTGAATGACGGATACATGAACGAAAAAAAAATGAGATAATCAAAAGAAACTTCTTCATTAATGCTAGAAGGCAACGTTTATTGAAACAAGTGAACGGTAAAATTGTTTTCATATCAACTGTGTTTCATGATATGATTAATGTTTTGTTCGTCTGAAATCTAACATCATATTATTTTACGACATTTTTTCGAAAATATATATTATATAACAAATAAAATCATTATACTTTACGATTGTAGACGTTTGTTTGAGACCTAAAAAAATACATACGTGAATAACCTACATATATATATTTTTGCAGTTATCTAATATTGCAGTTTTACTGAAATTTATATAATTTGCGACAAATATGAATGTTGAAAATAGTGTTAAATTTTTGCAAATTTTTAGTGTAGTATTAATAATACTTGTCCTTAATAAAACATGCAAAATTAAATATATTTTTCAATCCACAGATAAAATAACAGAATGCATTAAATAATTATAGGTTTGGTTTGTATATCATTGTTCTCATTTTGAATAATTCTGTCATGAGAGTATGCTCACATAATTATTTTAGATCGATGAAAATTAATTTAAATACTATATGATAATTGTATTATCTTAATGTATCATATGTTACAAAACATCGTATCAAAAGCTTGTTTTGATTTTTGAAGTAATTGTAAGAAATTAAAAACCGTAAATGTTTGTATTCGTGGAAAATCTTCGTTCAAGTATTTTGATTGAGTCTCATAGACAAATCAAGTAATGGTTTTTTTTCGTCAAATTCGAATGAAACCTTACAAAAATATGTTCATAAAATTATTAACACTGTAGATAATGCCAGCCACTGTTTCCTCAATATTTATCTCTATCGACGACATAGTCATAAAGTTATGTTTAAAAACAATACCAGATTTTTGAAAAAGCATCTGTTGGCGATTATTGTTTTGGGTCACACGTAAAATCCTAACGGGGCCCGGTGGAGTATAACTGACCTAGACGCATAATATTTTTTTAGACAACAAATTCAATATCATTCCAACAAATTCGTCGGAAAAGTAAAACAAACCCTCAAGGATTGTCAATTGAATTATCTCTGCGCTGAAAGAGCATGTTATATATTACAAAATTAAACATATCAGTCTTGACTATAAACTTTTCATTTTACGTGAGTAAGGACATTGATACAAGTAGTGGTGTAATCGCCTAGAACCAGGAAATAGAAACTGTATATATACACTCGATCACTAATTTCACTTGTCGGCTCACTAAGTCGAGTAACGTACGTCGCGATTATATTGATTTGTATTCGGCCGAGTTATCTCTCCCGACAGCGTACTCGGCAAGTGTAAAAGAGGCATCGCATTCGAACTAAAAATTTGCAACGCACGTCACGACCAACGCATCGTTAGGTACTTATAAGTATTTTTTGGCGGAGAACCAGTGGCTTCAGAGTTGCACAGTCAATTACAGCCAATGAAAGCTTTTCATTCGCGACATTATTTTTTAATTAATATTCAATGGCATACACTATTACACTTGCAATCGATCAAATGAATAAGAATACATTATTTGAAATAACGAAATAGGAAATGAATATTTGACAACAAAAAATATTTGTAACACAATCAGAATAATGTTTCGTTTTTAACACACGTTTGCTACACAATCAGTGAAATAATAAAGTTACCACCGAATCCAGTTTGCTCAAGTTTGCCCTAAATCAACTCCAGGGAAAAAATCATAACACATTTTCATGTCAAACACATTTGAATACATTTAAAAAAATATTTGTAGTTAACCTTTTTACGAAATTATTCTAAAACTTTTTTTTTATTACAATAATTATTTTTATTGAATGTAATCTTTTTTTAGGTTAGAATGTTGTAAGTTTTTGATTACCTATTTTTTTTTGTAATACACCTATATCAAAGCGATTTGATTTATGTGCTGCAGATATTTTTTTGTTTTCTATATTCATCGAAAATATAGTAAAAGTATTTTTATGATCTGAATGAAATTTATAAAACGTTGTCGGTGACTGATCTTGATCACGCCACCACACACTAAGTAATATAATAGTTTGCTGCCACTTCATTAGAACAAACATAAAGGTAGCCATAAATACGGAACAGCTGTTTGAGTTTCACTTGAAGTGATTTATTAGCCCTGACAAACGGAGGGGGTTGAAGAGTACTAGACTTGACTCACTAGAGCAATACACCACCGAAACGTATCTACCCCCGTTGAGACCTCTTAGTGCTACGATGTATGTTGCTATATTATTAAAATTTATATACAAGATACTAGGTTATCAGAAATATAAAAAAATATAAATCTATACCATAGGTGCACTGGTAGATAAGCAAAAAATCATGCTTTAATATAATCTTCAAACAAATCTATTATGCACTAAATTTATTACTTATTATTCTAGTGACTTCATAATTAATCACACATTTTGTCAAAATATTAAAAAGCGTTCAGTTATTTATATTTATGAATTGTTTTATGAGAAGATAAAATCAATATAATGTCTGCATTAATAAATAACATCAAAAAAGACGATTTTCAACAAAACTCCTTTATTGTGTAATTTGTGTATTATTTTATTGTGTAATTTCGATAGAAAAAATTGTATGTAAATTCGATATTTATACATGTTTTTCATAATACTTTTTAATAAATCAATCACAGCACAACGGTATGATTGGTTATTGAAAAAGTATTTAAAACAATCGTTAAATTCGATCCAAGAAAAGCTGGCACAATTTTATATTTGCCTTTTTCAAATATCAATAAATGTATATTTATAAATTGCAGAGCACATCGAAAAAATGGTTCATAATTTCATTGTTCATTCATAATTATCAATGCAAAGAAAGCTTCCCAAATTAAAAAGCAGTTCGTAAGTGTTTACATAGTTATGGTATGGAAAGATTTAATCTGTTAAAGTCACATACAAATTATTATTTTGATACTAGGACTTTTAATTAAGACTATTTTTAAATGAATAAGATTAACATAAAAAAATAATCCACAAAAATTTTGACCTTTGTAGAAACTGTTCACGCATTCGTTAGTTAACTTACAACCATTAAATGCCTGAAATTGGTTTATGGAATTTTTAATCTTGTTTTCCATAAAGCATGTAACACGAAGTTTATTATTTGCTTAAAATAATTTTGGCTGAAACCACAAAAGGATTAGCATAATTAATAATGTAATAATTTAGATTGAAGACTGTGATTATAAAAAAACAGTGGCCAATTTCTGAAAAAAAAATTCTCGAAACGGGTTTCCGAACATTATGGAAAGTATTTCATAAGTAAAAAGTATCATGCCACAATGTATAATATAAATAGATCGATACCTCCTATGTTAAGTATTGTAACTTCAATATCGTAATTTTAAAAAGGAATGGCTTCAAGAGACATAAACTAGGTGTAAGTCAATTTTACAAGTTTACACCTAATTTGGGGTGTTCACTGTCAACTATAAATAAAATTTTGTATAAAATAGTTAAAATTTTAACTTACACCAAGCTTCTGTCTTTTTATACCTCTCTCCTCTAAAGTGCCGTTTTTTGAAATAACAATAGTTTACGTAGGAGGTGTCGATACAACTTACTTACAATATGTGTTTTATGAATTCATAATATGTATAGTATGCGTAATATAAGACTTAAACAAAATTATCAATGCATAATATTTTCACACAAATATAGAAGAAATTTAAATTTATTCATGATCAATTTTCAGCTACTAATTTAGGTGGTTCTGAATAAATTCTCAATTGTTGGCACTAATATAATTCGATATGTTAGCATCAATATAAGCAGTTAGCAGTTTTAATGTGAACATTCCGAGAAGTAACTGATGTTTCAATGTGTTGTTAATATTTAAGAGTCAAGTTTAAAATCAATAGCTTAATCAACACATTAGTAAATAGAATTAATACTAATATTAAAAAAGTATCAATGCATACATTTTTTATAATTTAATTACATATAACTACTTTTTACATTGAAATAAACATGTATATAATAGTATCTAAAATAAATGAAAACATAGTTAGTAATAAATAAGCACGACTAAAAGATTTAAAAATCTATGATAGTATGTTTCGATATATAATTATGGAGCTTTCATACCAAAAAGCTTAAAAACTTACACGCTAAAGTGGTAGACGAAGCAAATCCATCCCCCAGGATGTTCGAGGAAGACATACAGCCTCTCTTGAAAAGTTTTTCCTCTTTTCTGGTGGAAGATATACTTGGCTTTGAATTCTTGATCAATTGGCAGATAGATCGGGTAGTATGGGTCTGGTACTCCGCGCGGGGCTGGCTCTTCTTCGACCTCTTCCGCAAGTTCTTCTGATATAAAATGTAAGAAATTAGTTTTGTTACTGTTTTATTCACTGGTAACTTTTATTGTCCTTGAAGCTGTACGCATTAGCAATATGTGTCTGTAGATATTGTTTTACTGAATACTTTTTTCTAGCTATTGATTCAAGCGACTTATTGATAGAATTTTAATCGAAAAAAATACAAAATACTTTTACAAATTAAAAATAAATGAACCTATATTCCTTATGATACTCAACTTGTACTTTTCGACCATTGTGAATTGACGTACTACTTAAAACTGTTAATTATTCACAGTGTAGCAGATTTAAAACAAAAACGGAAACGCTAAATTCTATTATACGTTGATTAAAAAATGCATCAGGTATTTGGAAATTTGAAAATCAATCAATGTATGTATACGTCAGTCGATATCAAGTCAAAACAGAGGTAGAATAGAGGGGGCTCGGAAGACGCTGTGTTAAATTTGAGCTAAATTAAAAAAAGAAAACAATGTTTATTCTCAGTCTCAGATCAAATCAATATCAAACTCCAATTCACGACATTTATATGCCACTTTTAAGGTGTTCATTTTCAATGGTGGAAAGGCATTATATAAAAAAATAAAACTCGCCATGAGCGAAACTGGTCTTGATCATATTAATTAAATACATATGGAATCAGTAAAAGAGTATTTTTTATTACTTTTTGAAAATAATTTGCGATATATAATGTTGTTACAAAGCATAAATATACTTAGTAAAATTCGATTGCTTTAGTAATAACAAAGTGAGCCTTGTGTTAACGTATTGGCAGCCAACCACTGACTTGAAAAGGAGAGACATCACAAACATCGATATTATTAATCAATGATAAGGAACATTGTAAATATGGTATTGACCATGTCGGGATTTAAATTTAAGTCCACAGAATAAATCCTACCACTACACTAGTTATAAAGGACGACTAAAAACGATTAAAGTTACTATTTTTTTTTTAATGCGTGATGTATTATGTACTACCACCATTGTGAATATTTTTTACAATACGTTTGTTGTGTTCATACGAGACCGCGCTCTTTCAAAAATTAATTTTATAAATACATGAAATAATCAAGATTATCTTACCGGCATCATTTTCGTTGTTATCTTCTGGTGCTCCCTGCGCAACTGCTCTTGTTGGTTTTGTGGTCCCTTTTCCGGATTTTGCTAAGCCCTTTTGTGGTCGAACAGGAGCCGGCACCCGTCTATGGTGTGCTTCGTTGAATTTTTGAGCTCCTTTCAGCCGACGAAAAAATGGGAACCTGCTAAAAATAGTGCAAAAGATAAGAAAATAATAATATTCACCAAAGTAGCTGGTGCTTATTAAAGTAAAGACTGGGATTAAACTGCTATTCTAGACCTTATATAGCATTTTTTCTGCTAGTTTTTTTTTTTTTTTTTATAAAAAATTGTCTATAATAAACATATCGTAACCATTGTTGATGGCAAATAAATTTTAAATACCTAAAGAGATTGTGTTTGTTTATTTATTTTTTGTACAAGTCTGCTCTCAATGTGAGACATATGGCCTCCTAATAGAGATATCTCAACAGATTTTCTACGAGAACTGTTTGTTACTTAGTCGCTCAACCTTCTCATTTTTATTTTCAAAGAGCTACGCTCAGTTGTTAAAGGATCATAAATAGTGAAATGACATTACAAAAACCCGAAACTTCGAAACTTCGAACAGAAATCAATAAATTGACCAAAAATGCTCGATCAATAAAGATATTTTGACATCACACCATCGTCAGAATTATTTTTTGATGTATTTCTGTTCACCTGCATACATATTATAAAATATAAAAATATTACACTATATCATTTTACTTACTTTCCACTAATATAATTGTTTTCAATGTGATACATTTAGTTCAAGTGGAATATGAAAACACAAACAACATCGAACGTAATATATATAGGTTTATTTAACTTGTACCAAGAGAGCTAATTTTATTTAGCTAGATCAATTATGTGGAGTTGTTTTCAAAATAGTATAAGAGAATACATATTTTTGTTTTACCTCTTATGCTCATGATCGGCTTGTGCTGGTGGAGTATCATCGCAGAGCTCGTCTTCGCTTCCTCGCAAGAGATGGTCAGCGAACCCTTCCAGGAAGGCGCTCTCGTCAGTCTTGCTCTCGAAGACAGAGTCAGGAGTTTGACCAGGAGGATCCACAGGCGGACTAGCAGGGCGCTGCAACAAGAAAATAAACAACTGCTACAGAAAGAATTTTAAAAAATATTGATCGTTCAAAAAACTTACATTTCGCGACCCGAGAACTACAAAAACGATTTTTGTTCAAAAGCATGGGTGTTTGTAGTGAATAATAATTACTTTACAACCTTCCAATCCCTAAATAACGGTGTGTAGCGATAGCAGTAAGCTCACCGCTAGTCTTTTCCTGGCTCTATCTTTTCTATGCACACTCTCATAAAAAATAAGAGAGGTTGAGTAATCAAGTAACAAGCAGTTCTAGTAAAAAAAACTTCTGTTCAGATAACTCCATTAAGAGACCAAATGGTACACATCAGCAGCGGATATGGATAAAAAAATATATGGTCAATCAATTTTTTTGGTAAAAAGATTAAAGTAGTAAATATTTTTTTTAAATTTTACGAATATGGTTTTATGTTATATTCATTTATTATCATTTTGGTGCACAGTACGCCGTCGCTTTATATTCATACATGTATGTTCGAATATTATACACTAAACGAGTTAAGGTTATTGCACAAAAATTTATGCAACACCATAAAAGGACATTATCCGCAAATTTATTATTTACTTGTTTGGTAAATCTAGTAAATTATTTATCTTGCGCGCGTATTAAAATGAAACCTGTTTTAATGCATGCTAACAAGCATCAGTAGCGATCAGTATACTCCATAAAATATACAATAATATAATGGATTGGTGTTTAATAGACAAATTTTAAAAGTTCAAAATATTCGCATTGAAATAAAAAAAAATATATGAATGCAACTTTCGAACACATTCAAATTGTATGCAACAAAATTTTCGGAACGCGTTTAAAATTAAAACAAAAGATCTATATTTAAGATTTCTGCAGTCTAGAGATTTTCATTTTTCAGTTTATTATTTTGCTACGCAATAGGCTTGAGATTAAAAAACAGGTTTTATTTCTAAATGAACTCTTAATAATATTTCAATCGTTTTGCTAATATTAATTGTCAATTGTTACTGTATTTATAAAAATAAAACTCACATCTTTTTAAACTTATTCCACAATTAAAACAAATTATAAGGACGAAGTTAATCATGCTGATCATTTAAACCTAATTTTAATATAAATTTACCTAGGTATTTGTATTCTAGTTGTGCTAGCAATATAAAAGTGTTTGAAAAGTCTGAATAATAACTAGAAAAGAAAAAATGTGATTCATAAATCAAATTATACATTATGTAACTTTTACAGTTTTAACATCTTTACTTTAAAATTTTATAACCTGTAGTCTAGTGGATAAGAGTTTGAAATCAAGTCCCAATATGGTCAATGCCAAGCTTAAATTTGAAATCTGAGATATATCTGTCAGTGATGTTTTTACTCCTCGAGTTGATCACAAGTGACATTAAAAATCGACTTGATTTTTTATTATTGTCTAATTTTAAGATACTTGACTGCATTAGCTGTTAAAATAAATATACATTTGTTTCTATATTGCTATCAATATAAATCAATTTATTATTTTAATTTATCTAATAACATTCTTGTAAGTCTGAAAAATTCTCTCCCACCCTTTCAGTTCTTAAATAACGACAATATAGCGATAAGTTAACCACAGCTTATGTTTTGGCTCTATAGTTCTAAATCAGCTATTTTTGAAAAATATAGGTTAGGCAATTAGGTAACAAACAGTATTTATCTTAAAAAAATATTTTTTTGGATATTTTTATACGGAGGGTATCTATTTGCTCCACATGGATTAAAAAAAAAACATTCGTCTAAAATCTAAATAGATTTGTTTTTAAAAATAATTAGACATCGGTTTGGTTTTTTTTAGTGTTCACAGTTTTCATTTTTATATTAAATTTAAGAGTAAGTTGTTTACAAAAAATGAACCTTTATCTTTATACTCTCTTTTTATTATTCTACACCAATGCCCAGAAACACGTTGTGCGACTTTGGATTTAAGCCCTTATATAGAATAATTTAATTTGTTCAGGTGCAAAAATGACTCGTTAAATTTTCCTGACTTGAATTATTCATGTCTAGATCTTGCTGTATGATTTGTAAATATAATTTTAAAGTTTGGACCGCATTCATAATTCTCCAGAGTTAACGGTAAAGTTTATTACCTCAAACTAAGAAAAATATTACTTGGGCAGGATTTAGAATGTTATAATTTATTCCTACTTCAGAAGAAAATGTCAAACGCTACAAAATCTACACTAATATTATTTACATTCAGAAAAGGTATGCATTTCTCTATATTTTTCTATATTTCTAACAAACTATATTTTTCTTATTTAAGTTGTATGTATTTGTCAAAGTTAGTGTGAAATACCGACACTATACATTACTAGCAGTCTTAACTAAAGCGTACACCATTACTATTCAAAATAACTTTGACTATCCAATCTATGAATCAACTAGTAAGTGTGTAAGTTTACCGAAGGGCGCTAGGCAGAGTAGAAATGTACATTACGGTTATAGTTATGTTAGTCAACAAGACATTGAACAATTTGAGGTTATGTGAAATGTGAGATGACATTAAAACACAATTTCTGCTTGATAAGTGCCTGACAACACTATGAGTGCATCCATGACTTTTTTTGAAAGTTTTCGAACAATTTAAATAGCCTGTGACGTTAATTTACATATTTATTTGTGAAAGTATTCATTTATTCTCTCCTGTATAATTGTAATTAGCTTAAATGAAAGATGAGAAAATTTACTAGATAATTTAAACAATGGCTGATTGCATACTTTGACTAACATACATGTTACTCTGTTCTTTCATTATGTTCCATCGAGAAAGGGAAGGTATACAAAGCATAAAAATATAATTAATTCTGACATCAACAAATTTGTTAAATTTTTGAAGGAAATAAATTATTTCATAAGACTTACGCTATGTAACCTCAACTATATTCGCAAAGAATATTAATTATAAAGAAACCATAGTTATTATAAATATAAAATTATTGTAGAATTTTGTTGTTGTTCACAAATTTTTGCTAAGAATTGACAGTTGACATGTTAATGGTAAGAAGCAATAGATATAAATGAAATGAAAATATTACTGAAATTAAAGTATTATTTATACTTAAATTACTTGCCCCACCTCATGGGGGAAATTTTAGTTTTTGGCATAGTTATAAAATACCTATCCTCTTCAGTAAATTAATAAAGATACAATTTAAATTTTGATCCATGGTCCCGGAGACCAGGTGTAATAAATCGGATTTTTTAATGAATTTTGTTAAAACAATACTTACGGGATTATTTTGAACTGGGCTTTGTAGAACGCTAAGGACGAGGTCGCCAGGCCGTGACACCCCGGGTACCTGAAAAAGATTAAATATTTTAGAAAATTTAATTTCATAGATAGTAACACTTGGTGGACATTTGTACTACCATCTACAATGTTTGTATACATGTAATAAGTTTGAATATTTTTTTAAAAAGTGGACAGCAAGATTGAAAATTGTGAATTAAGTGATTTGTGATTATAAAAATTTGTTTTCGATCTAATTTTTCGATCAAAAGTACCCGCAATTTTTTTAAATCGATTTCACAATTTTATATATGTAATATACTTATCTCTTTCATCCTAAGTCAATCCTGATATCGATATTTATTGTAGAAAGCAGCATAATCTAGTAATTCGTTTTACGTTACTAAAAAAGCAACTTGATTGACTAACTTTCAAACAGTTCTAGTAAAATAAGTTCTAATGAATTTCTGCATTGTGTTCGTATGTTTGACTTGTTGCTCTCTCCATATCATGTGTTAAAGGTCATATAGTATGACATTGGGGGCAGATTATTTGGTATAATAACTTTAACGGTGATATTTGTCAATTTTTGAGAGCAAAAATAATATGTTTTAAATAAAAACAATCATTTTGTTAGTACTTATGTCACATTTTCATAAATATAAGAACCGTTTTTTTTCATTACAAGCATTGTCATTTGATGAAAAATAATTCAAAGCGACGAGCAAAACCGATAAAAACTGTAAAATTAGTATTAAAAAAATTATTTTATTCACTGGTGTGTACGAATTTGAATAAATTTCTATAACCTTTTAAAATGCATGTCCACCTCCAATGCAGAGCATATGGCGTACTTATGGACGTATCCCGACCGAATTTTTCTAAGAGAGCTACTTATTACTCAATTTTTAAACTTCCATTTTTTTCGAAGAGAGGAGGGATGGAAAGCATAAAGTGAAGACAGAACCAATGGTTACCTAATCGCCAACGCTGTATTCCGTTATTTTAGAATAGGAAAGTCGGGATGGAAGTTTTAGACATTCATGCCTTCAAACAGAAATCGATAAATCAAATGCTGTTCGTACTTAGATCTGAACCAGTGAGATCCGTCGTAGAAGACAACGACTTTGACCACTGCGCTACGGAGTACGGACCCATAAACTGATCGAAAATTTCCATATCGATACGAAATTGTTTTTCCAAATTTTCAGATTATTCAGAATTTGAATAATTCTTTATTTAAACCACTAGAGATTATCAATAAAAAAATATATATCAAAAAGTAGTTCTAGAATTGATGTGTGTTGGCTAGATTTTTATCTAAATGGTGTACGTTGGTTATTGATGTTACATTATGAAACAAACTGTTCAGCATTAAAATAAATGTTTAACATTTTTATTAGCTTTGTTTCGTTAATATTTCTGAACATACTTAAGTAGTTGTAAACACAAATTTTATTGTCGTGTACTCGATTGATTTTCGACAAATGACTTTTTATAGGACACACGTGTAGAACATCATTATTATTTTTATTAGAATGACATAAAGTAACGAGGGATTCAAAACATTGATCAAAATAATGGTTCATTAAATATTTATGTGGAACTGAAAACTTCCATAAGTCGCCATGAAATATTGAAGGTTTAACATAGGAAACAAAATCAATTACATGTATTGTTACTTTGCAAGTTAATATAACGTGTTTTTTTGTTTTTATATCGACAATCGAACTTGAAATACGTCAAAAAAATGCTAAAATATCTGATTGACTTCATTTGACGTTTAAAGCATTTTGTCAGCTTTGTGATTTGTTGAAATGTCTACATTTCGACTGTGGAAAAGAAAAAGAACCCACACATAGCAAATTTTACAGGAGGCACAAAAAACGTGTTTAGATGATTTTGGGCTATATGCAAATTGTGAAATATACACAACCTTGAAGTGCACGGAGACTTCTAAACTGGTGTTTAATTGATGGTGACATAATCTAATATTAATTAAAGAAATCGTCTAGGAAAAATCTTTTTTTCAGTATTTATTCTTAGTTTCAATTTTCACAAGCTCATCTTTTTCAAACTTAAAAGCTAAATTTAGATAGAAATTCGGGATTTGCAGTTTAAATCCTTTTCATAGAACGTGTATCAAGTTTGATGTTTTGAAAAAACTGTTGGTTACGTCCTTTTTCCTTTCCACAGCCGATATATAATGAGATATGTATTTCACCAATATAATTGTAAACTTTTAAGTGTTCAAAAATGCCAAAAACTCTCAATAATTTTGATCAAAAATTTTGGTTAATCTTAACCACCTTCAATATTCAACATGTGAATTTTAATTGGTCTTAATACAGAGAGATCACTAATTTGACCACATTATTTTTTTTGAAACTACCAAAAATCGTTTTAGCCGCTTTTGTAATGACTTTAATTAAGTTGTGTCAGATGGGCATAAATCAATCTTAACTTTAATGTTATAACGAAAAACTTCACTTAATCTTTTTAATATCAAATATAGAGGCTAGAGAATTCTACAACTACGACTACGTCAACTTTTACTAGTACGGCAACGTTGTGTACAATATTACATAAAATTACTAGTATCAACTAATTAATATACGATGCAGTATTGTAAGTAAGCGAGGGTCGGATTGAACGGCTTCAATAGGGAAAGTTTAAGATGGATTCGTAAAAAAAGTTTTAGCGAGATGTGCGGTGTGAAAACGAAAAAATCTGCTGAAATATCCGCCGCCGCCGGTGAAAATGGCAAAGGTCGGCGTTTATCGTCTGGGGGCAGACTTAAATTAAACCGATGTAACAGGAATGGCGTTCAGGGAAACACAGACGGATTAAACTTAATCGATTGTAAAAAAAAATACAGCAGCCAAATTATTCATTCTTTATTAATAAATTCTTCGGATTCCGATGTATACTAAAACAACAAATACGAATACATTTTGAAAACATGCGCTTTATCAACAAACGGTCTAGTTAAAGCCACAGTGGTGTAAGTCGCATTATGCTCATTTTGAGAAAACAACGAGTTTTATTAAAAATGTAAAAATAAATTTGATTGTGAACTGTAATTGAGACTCGCGTCCAAAAATTAGGCGCAATTTAAAAATGCGTACTCTACAAAAGGGAACAAGATTACATTTTGAAAAGAACGGTAGAATATATATCTGGGACCTAATGCTGTAAGTGCCTTTGTCAAATATATCAAATGTTCAGTAGATGCAATTGTTTGTTTGTTTGCTTGTTTGTGGTATCTATGTAGTCTAGTACGTTGGCGATTTTTCGTGCATTAACTTTCCATATGAACATAGACACTTTTACCAATCATAAATCTTAATTAATTAAAAAAATAAGTCTTGCTGGGCACCAAAAGCGTATTTGGTTGGATCGACTAGTAAAGAGTTAATGTTAAAAAATATTGGCAATACCGAGTTTTTTTTTTTAAATCTTTGGTTTAATAATATAAATCATCTCACAAACTAATTTTCAACTACGTTCTTTCCCACGCACCTCACCGGTTTTCCGAAATTGATTCAATAAATATTTTCTAATATACAGATTGACAAATGAGATAAATCGATTTAGCTCTTTCGTTCGATTTCATGTAGTATTCTAGACATGATTGTTCAGAATAAAGAGATAACATAAAATATGCAGCCAGAGAAACGAAATTACTTTGTCTCGGTTATGTTATGCTGTGTTCAGATTATTTTAATTTTTTTTATTTTTGTATTCAGTTCGAGTATGATGAATAATAAAATGGTTTACAAGATTCGTTTTTGAGAAATAACATATAATGAAGTATATAGCAAAGTAATTGAAATATTAAAGAATCTATCTGGAAGTATTTAAATATGATTCTAATACAGCATACTATCGTCCTGGTTGCTTTTTGGAAGTAACAGACGCAGTGTTTTTATTTTTATTTAATTGTATATTAGTTTTCTTTAAAAAATCATTCTAATTTTCAAACAATATTAAGAAAAAACACAGTATTTCTTTGTCTTTAATTTCTCTTTTTTATTTATCAAGATCAAGACCGGTTTCACGCATGGTTAGGTTAGGCATTGTCAACTGATAAGAAATAAAGCAATTGACATAGAAAAGAGTTACAAACAACAGTATAAATTATTAAAAATCGACTCTAAAATAACACAAAATGAAACGTGTAATACTTTTCACATGTAATTAATTTCTTAGACATTTTAATTTGTGTTATTTAAGAGTCAATTTTTGATCATTTCTATGGTAATTTGTAAATTCTTTTCTATGACAGTTGTTTGTTACACTTTTTCATTTCAATTTATTTTTGTATAAATAGCACTGTTAAATCGTATTTCTTATCAGTTAACAATGCTTATCATGAGTAAAACCGGTCTTGATCTTGATAAATAAAAAGTGCAAATTAAGTACAAAGAAATATTGTGTTTTTCATTAAATTGTTTGAAAATTAGAATGATTTTTTAAAGAACACTAATATACAATTAAATACATGCTCTGCAATTGTTGTGGTCTAGCCAAACAACACTTGCTTACAATATTGTATTAAAAGGTTCGTCTAGTCCCTCAACTCCTAACCTTGAAGGTCAAAGAAGGTAATAATGGCACGGTGCCCTACTTACAAAATCGATTTTTCCAGCGATCGATTGTTTCCTTTAGTTCTGAGTTCATAGCGGCATCACAAGTAAATTGAATGCATTTGTTTTCCGTCCTTGTCGCGTTCTGTTCAATTATGTTGACCTATATTTATTTTGATTTGTTGATACTTTTTTTATATTTATTTAAAGAAAATCTGTTTATCAATTATTGATTATGCTATAATAAACTAATGATAAAAATAGCTGAATTATTTGGTCAAAAGTTTGTCTTAAGTTTAAATGTGACCATAAGTATCATTTTTAGATAGTCTATTGAAGTGTACACGGGGCGATATTTGATGAAATTACACGGTCCAAACCCGACATATTCTGGCCCGAACCGAGCTGAGTCTTTTAAACAATTGTTAGCCGAAGATTTATATTTCTCAGACCGAAAAAAACACTCTTTTATACAAAAATACAGTGCTTTTTTAAAAAAAGGTGCTCGAACTCAATTTGTGTAAAGTTTTTTTTCCAATTCATGTCCGTTTTCAATGTGGAGGATATGGTTTCCTAATTGAGGTATCTCAACCGAGTTTTTTTACGAGAACTGTTGAAAAGAGTAAGGATAGAATGATAGTACTGGTACAAGACTAGTGGTTAACTAATCCCTCTATGGTATAGAGGTATAGATTCTATACCCTGTTAACTTTAGAATTAGATGAGTGAGAGAAATATATTTCACAAATACCAACGTTTTTTGAACAGAAATCGATTTTATAGGTCTAGTATTATTAGTGATAATTATTTTTTTTACTTTTATTAAGTTTTCAGAGGAAAACAAAAATATTTTTTTTCTAATATTGATTTGAAACATTAAAAATGTCGAGAAAAAAGGAGCCGGAACGCCGTTCTCCCACGTAACATTGGAAAAAAGCAATGCAAAAATATATTATTAAACTGTTTTTTTTTATGTAATTTTTTTCTGACTTAACAAACTGTCAACTATTTTAAACCATAGCAAACAGATCCCAAATAAAATTCACAATGGCCAACAGTCATATGAAATTGGTCATTCCTAAATAAGCAAATTGTTGTTTGAGATTTTCTTAAAATTAGGATCGAATTCCCGAAATGAATTTATTATGTATGATGATACCACGCGTTAAAAACAAAATATTTAATTGTTACGATTATCATGAAAATGTGAAACAAATTGTTTAACATTTACCACTTTAACAAAATGCAAAGTGTATAGAAATTTGAACACCTCGAAAGGGCCACATGAAACCTTTAATAAGGCCACATATGGCTAGCGGGTCAAAGTTTGGGCATGCCTTATCTAGACGCTGTCAACGATGCTGATTATGTCATAAAAACAGTAAATATAATACGGTAATATGACAATATACCAAGGCCTGACCTGGACAGCAAGGTCTTGGAGGAGCCTTCGGTTTTGAATCGATACGATTTAATGATGATGACACTTTAATTGCCAACTTTACTGGAACTATCGAACAACTTTACCGGCAATTTACTTCGGTGGGTATTTTAAATGATGTTTTATAAGGGTTAAATAGAAAACTGCTTTGACGACTGATCGACAAAAATATTAAAGTTTGTTTACTGTAATTGGATCGTTACAACAAAATGAGGAACTATTTTGATGTCAGTCAACTATGTATTTTTTTATTTGAATAATTAATCCATATTTAACCTATACTTGCGTCAATTTATATATTTTTTTACAGATTAAGTAACATGATATAATTTTGGATATGAATAAATTTATTATATGGCTCCCCTAGAACAATAACGCTACAATTCTAAATGTCATGTTGTGAGTAAATTGCACTTGGGTTTTTCAGCGTTGTTTATGTCTTTATCTTAGCATAAAGTAGAACCATACCATTAGGATAGTGCATAAATAATATTGTGATTTTATATTTTTAATTATAACAGTGTTTTCGATGGATTCGGTGGTGAAGTTCATTTTATATTAAAATGAACTTCCACAAAGTTACCGCCGAATCCATCGAAAGTATTAAGATAGCCAGTACGGCAAAAAGGCGCTTTTGTGCCTCTGAAAGAGGCGAAACACGTGCCACATTTTGTAACACAATACGTGGAATAATCTTAGTTATTTGATTTTATATTATAACAGTGTTGTTTCAGATATTTTGAAAATATTTGAAATTTTGTACAGCAATATTTTTTATAACTTACAAACAGTTCTGGCTAAAGATATGCAGTCTTACATTATCATAAATATTAGCCATCTAGATGGTTTGTCATTCATAACTGTACATAGAAGATAAACTTCATTTTGTCAATGAATGCAGTTATTTCCTATGGCTGTTTAACCTATTTTTGTCCAGTGTTCCAATATTGGAACATTTAGTGTTTTTACTTCCACTCCATTTATGCATGACATAATAAAAGTTTAGATTGTATCAGTCTCAATCATTCTACAGCTAACAAGTGTGGGGATCGTTTCGTTTAGTATTTTTCAGATTTGAACCCGTTGGAGTGAGCAGCGTTTTTTTTATTTGCATCAATTATGGACAAATTCGGGCAAAAACGGGTTAAAGCTAATTTATAAATTTTGTCTTAGAAAATTACTAGTTTTCTTCTACTGTTTGTAATGATCATTAATTTGATCAAACTGGATGTGTTTTTCTACAATATCACTGAAAAACGTATCACGTACTCGCATAAATATTTCATTATGGCCAAAATTGTAGCTTACCCCCAATGTACAGATTTAACATTGACATTTTCCGGGTGGTGGCAGTGTTTTCTTAGAAGTGTGATACATTGATTTCATTCTGTGAGAAAATTTGTCAGTCTTCCGGCCACTGTTGGGCACACAAACGTTAATAAATCCTAAAAGTCATTGACCACGCGGCTATGATTTTTTTTAACCGGTAAGTATTACAAAAGAATGTGCTTTGATAACTAAATGAACTGCAAAGAATACTCGTTTTGAGATTGAACGAACCTGTTGGATGTTGCCATAGCTGTGTCGCTGCTTGGGCGCGATGGTGAGGTTCCTGGAGTGCCGGAACAGCGTCTCCTGCTCGTCGCGGTTCATGGCTTCCGTCAGCAGCTGTCGCCGAGCCGCCCGCAGGTGGCCCTGGCCTCCCGCGTCGCCTTCGTGACCGCCCACATGCACTGCGACCACATTCGGACCGAGATCGCACTCTCTCGCCTGGTCTAAAGAATCACGTCTTCGACGCCTGTGAAACAACCCTGAAATCGCTGCGGGGAAACTGACTGTGCACTTTCGTTTCAAAATTTGTTATAACACTCTTGAGGGTTTAAGAATTTTTCACTTTTAATGGCATATAAATAACACTTAATTCTCGAAGATCAAACTAATCTTCAGACAGAAAAACCACTGTTGTTAAAAAACATAATTACCATTTAACACTGTTATTGGTTATATCGGTCAAATAAAAAATCTGAAATTCACATAAATTATTTAATTACACAACAAAAAACAAATATTTGAATGCACACAATACAGTTTTAGAAATAATACTAAATAACCAAAGAAATGTTTTACTCATTTATTAAATAAAGAGAAAAACCTTGCTACAACAATGAAAATATCCTCTGCGAATGAAATAATTTTTCGCGTACATATTTTTCCTTTTTCTTACCTATGTTCAATAATTCACCGTCAATACCAATTATTGTGTATAGATTACATTTACTGAACAGATGTATTCTGCAGATGCTTCTAATGGAGTCTAAAATAAAGTCACGTTTGGTTATATAACGCGTAAATATAAATATGTATTTAGATCCAACTATATTTTCTCCGAATTGAAGTTATTATTATTTTTGTAAAAAATATAAGGTAGTATTTTTGGGTCCCGATAAATATTTAATCACCGCTCATGGATTCAGAATTACTTTTCAATACTTGAATACTCGCTGCCACACATAATTTATAACCATATGTAACGAGATTGTTGGTTGAGCAACTATTTAATACATGACACTAAATGGCAAATGAACGTTAATGGTAATTTAAAATTATGTAACGCTTACTTTTTTCACGATGCAAGTGGAAAGTAAATAAAGCAAACACATACTTTTCAGTAATGCTTTGAACAAAGTTGCTCAACGAGCTTTCCATTATACTTTATGGTTCTTTTATTATATTATATATATGACTTGGTATTTTTATTTTTACTTTATAAGTAGAATATGTACTAGTTTACTACAGAATTTCTTTAAGAGTTGGTAAATTTAGACTGCGACAGAATTATATATAGACTTAAGAAAGGTCAAAAGATTCACACTTTCAAAAGTCATTTCTAGGCTAAATCGTGTATTCCACGATAAAAACTATAGCTTGGTTAGATTAATTTATACTCACAACTACTTTAAAACAAATTTATACCACTTAATTTACAGACAATATTTGTATTAATTGTAAACGTATCCAATAAATAATTTTGTAATCGGGCTTTTATGGAATTGAAGGATAGTTAGCTTAAACACAATAACCAACTGGAACGTATAGTTAGAAACAAAATATTTATGATCCTAGACTTCATAGTATATTTACGTGAATTGTAAAGTTTATTAATATTTAATATATCCGAACGAGTCTAAATCTCACAGCTTGCAGGAAAAAGTGTCATATAAAAAAGATTATCTCATAAGCTGGATGTTTTGAAAGTATTTCTACATCACATGTTGGCTATATAGAATCCTGATGAAGCTTTTAAACTGTAGATGTATAGACAATTATTATTAATACTGTTTTAATGACAGGGAATTGTCCCTCTATTTTTATTTAAAACACGTATTTGTGTCTAATATAAAATCTATATTTTGATAATAAAATTATACATGTAACATAGAATAACGATGCTAGATAAAAGATTTATCTATACTTAGAACTATAAAACTGTTACCTATCAACTTCTGCCAGCATAATGACAATATTTAGAATAGCCAGATCTACACAATGACATATCTAAGTCATTTTTTACAAAACATAGAGACCGCTGACTTTGTTTTCAGAGCTCTCAATTATTGATAAGACCCTTTTTTATTTCGGCAAGAAAGCTGATTATATTTCCTGTGCTGGGGAATAGAATCGTTTTGAATAAATTCACATTAGTTCTGATATTGGAAAAGAAAATTCTTATCGCAATAAGTACTAGTTAAATGTATTGACTCGCAAACTGCCATAAAGTATACTTAGCAAATGTCTGTGGGTATTTCCAACGCTTTTTCCCCCTCGTCTAAATATAGCACGAACACAACCGGGAAAAGAAAGTACAAGAAGTTGGAAACTTTGCACATTTGTATAATATATTGTACAAAAATCACAGTAGTCAATTTTATACATTTATACCCAACTGCTAAGAAAAGTATGATTATTTATACTCCTAAGAATATTGATTTAATCTGAGTTTTTTTGAAAACTTTATTAGTTTAATTAAATGATAATAAAAAAGCTGACAATGGATACTAAAAAAATACATTTTCAGTAAAAAATAAGTGATTTAAACTCACAGTTTTTTTTTTGAATTATTTGTTTCTTCAAGTTTGGGTTCAAGTATAGCAAAAATTAAATGCTTTAAAAATTCTTAAATGGAAATTAAACAATGTGTTTATATTTTTTGATTTGATGTTATTTAAATAAATCTTGTCTTCGTCTTTAAGAAATCCACAAATATTTTAATTTATTATTTCAATTATTTCTCAGCTTAACAGAATTGCTTGTTACTCGTTATATTTACGTTTATAGCGGAGAAGGGTTATTAAAAGGACAAACGCTTAGTTAATCGCTATCATTACGTTCCATTTTAAGGATTAAATGGGGAGAAAATAGAAATAACAGACATCTATGCCTGCAAACACAAATCCATAAATGGTTTGAAAAATCCGCCCCTTCTAAAATATGAGTCCAAACCGCAACCGAATCCAATGACGTTGACCACTTGACGACGGACACATCATTGTACATTCCTATTGATAAGATAAGTATACAATTATGTATTACTTTATTTTACCAAATTACCTGTAAAACAGTTGGAATTTACAGTAGTTTTTTTTAGTAAAACTCTTAAATATGATATCTTAATCCTCTGTGTTCTAATGGTCAGAGGTTTGTCCTAACGATCAGGTATTGCTTAGTTTCAAATCTTGGTAAACTCAGTGTTTTTACACTGAGCTTCCCGAGATTTGTTTTTTCACTTTAGTTTTGAGATTTTAAACATGGGTGTATATGATTTCATTCATATTTAAGATGGTCTCAACCGACTATGTTATGTATACACAACATCTACCTCTATGATATGTTAAATTATCTATGACAACTTGTAACAATCAACCTTTCAACTAAACCGATATGCTTCTCTCCAAATTTCACTCAGTTACTATCGAAACGTCTTACTACGAAGTAGAAACTCCTCGATACTCACATCGATATCATTTTGATTAATAAGATTAAGTGATTCATTTATAAAGTGTAAATTATATATATCGAATAAAGTTAAAACAACATTGAATTTAAATTATAGTGTTTTAGTAAAAATATATCCATAACACTAATTATAAAGTATCAAATTCGTAGAGTACACTAAAGATAATATATTAAAATAAATAAAAGTATAAACGTAGGTTTGAAACGAAACAAAAAACATTTCGTTTTTCGTAAATTTGAAGCTACAGATTTGCAATGGATAAGAGATAGATACCGTTTTGTGGATAAAAATCAGATGAATGATAAAAAAATCAAATAAACCATTTCTTATTATGTTGGGAAAATAAAACGGGTGATTTCTTCTGCCCTCATTACTGTGGCCGTTCGTTCAGAAAAGGTTTCTAGAAATAAGTATTTTACTGAAGAAAAGTACATAAACAACATACATACATATATATATATGTATGTGAATAAAACTAAAAAAGATTGGCTGGTTGCATTGATCGCCCGCCCCGTTTTATAAGTTCACATGAATACTGACCTGTGCACATTTCTATATATGTATGTTTTTAAACTAGAAAGGTATTTATGTACATATACTTTTGTATTTTTTTGCTCATTTACTATTTACAAATATATCACAGCTATAAACAAATCAATGCACACATTATAAAGATCCACCTCATCGTTATAAAAATTAGCTTCTTCTCCAGGTAAATCGAAAGTAACTAAAATTTACTTCATATGTAATATTTTCTTCAGATGAATAATTTTGATGTGGATGGGTGGTTTTAATGATAATAAGAAACACCTTGTAAGACAATCGATACTCTAAAATGACATAGAGCTTTCGCTTCACAGGTAAATGATAAGGAACTTAAAGTCCAGGGATCTTTGTCTGTAAACTAAATCAGACCACCTGTCTAAACTAAGCTTTGTTTGCATGTATGTAAATTTGCAGAATTGCAGTTGATTACACACCAAGCCGGTTCAAATCACATAACTCGAATGACTGTCAGTAGTGGCAAACCTTTTTACGAGTGCGTACTACAGTTATAAGAACAGATATTTCGAGCTTTTCCTATGTCATGCAGTTTTTAAATGGGGAAAAAATAGTCGATCGATAAAAACGATTCAAAAATCAAAAAAATTAATACAGAGCCATTTTATAATGTAAGATTTCGACTGAAGGTGCTTGGTGGAATTTCAATATTAAATTTAAATCGTTCAAATTAAGTACATTCTCACAGATTTTGTCACTAACGAACCGGGTTTCGCCTTTCGGCATCCTCAGGCGTTCAAGTGTACGGATGAACTTGAACTGATATGACTTGAACTGTCAGTTCAAGTTCATACGTGCACTTGAACGCCTGAAGATGCTGAAAGGCGAAACCCGGGTCGTTAGTGTCAAAATCTGTGAGAATGTACATAATTTGAACGATTCAAATTGAATACAGAGCCTATCATACACGTTGTTGTAAATAAATCAATATCTTATATTGATACTTTTACTGTTGAATGATTAATAATCAATTACATAATACAAGTAAAGAATTCGAAAATATAGAATACAACCAGAAAAGTGTATTATATTTTATCGTTTAAAATTATTGTATTCAAATATCATTCACTTGTTAACAAATTAGCGTATTCCAACATGGCACATTTGGCACGAACATTATAGGTTTACCATGATTGACATAAGTAATAACTGAATGAGGGTATATAATATTATACAGGTCATAGAATATTGTAGACTAACTATTTCTACGGTAGTCATTATCAAAGTGAGTGCTTGAACGCTTAACGCTAGAATGGTAAAGCCTTTGTAAATAGTTTTCTGATCATTCTACAAAATTACGTAATATGTTCTTACATAATCTTAGTAATATATACAAAATATTAAACATGCTTTACACAATATTCATTTGTTACCATGTCCGCATAAACAGCGGTTGGCAAAGTGAGAGAGATTTTCGGTGGTCCGCATAGATATATATATATATATATACTCTTCAGAAAGTGAAAAAACCAAGTAACACATTTTCTACAGATATTTGTGTAACAAATTAACGAAAATATACATACGATTTCACTGCATATACTTTGTAGCAGACTTTCAAAGCATAGCAATTGTTTTTTTAATCCATGTCCGCTCCCAATGTGGAGCATATGGACTCCTAATGGAGTTTATCTCAACAGAATTATTTCTACGAGAACTGATTGTTACTCAGTTGCTCAACCTCTCTTTTTCCAAAGAGAGTAGGGATAGAAGGATAGGGCTAAGACAGGACTAGCCGTAAGCTAATCGCTCTTGATACGCCCGTTCATAGGATAGGATGGGTGGTAGTGGGGAATTGAAGACATCACATACATCCATGCCTACGAATAGAAATTCATAAATCGATCTAAAAATCAATTTATAAAACTGTCCGCACCGGGATTTGAACCCGTGCCCCTCGTAACTGAAGCCAACGACGTTGACCACTCGACCACGCAGGCGGCAAATATTTCTACATAAATTAAATCAACGTTGTTAAGTAATTTTTAATGACATGAGCTTTTTTCATTATGTGAATGTTTTGAGTATTTCCATTATAAGCTGTACAGTTTTCAAGATTTCAAATTATTTTTTTTTAAACATAAATATGCGGCAATATAAACTGTGGGTGCCGAAACTCACTTATTGCCAAGCTTTTAACTAACGATTTTTTTTCTAATCCATGTCCGTTCCCAATATGGATATATGACTTTTTTAAACTTTTAAGATAACTGATTGTTACTCAACATCTCTTTTTTAAAACAATATAGTATGCATAGACCCTCTGTTTCTGGTCACAGAGTAAGTCTATGAACCGATTATTGTTTTGTATAATGAGTGTTGCCGCCTGTGTGGTCGAGTGGTCAACGTCGTTGGCTACCGCTACGGAGGTCACGGGTTCGAATCCCAGTACGGGCAGTTTTATAAATTGATTTTTCAATCGATTTATGAATTTCTGTTCAAAGACATGGATGTATGTGATGTCTTGAATTCCCCCCTCCCACCCATCCAGCCCTTTCCTTCTATTCCTACTCTCTTTGGAAAAAAGAGAGGTTGAGCGACTGAGTAACAAGCAGTTCTCGTAGAAACACTTCTGTTGAGATAAACTCCATTAGGGGTCCGTGTGCTCCACATTGGGAGCGGATTAGGTAAAAATAAAATAAAAAAATAATGAGTGTTACGGTACCCGTCACATAACATAAACCGCCAATAGTTTCTAAGAACATAAAATAATCAAAGCAAATATATATTTTTTTTTTTGCGAATATTGATTTGAAGCATTAAAGATACCGAGAAAAATGTGTCGGAGCGCCGTTCCACTGTATTACATGATGAAAAAGCCCTGGATATATCTTAAATTATTCTTTATACAAAGCTCTTTTGATTTGTAAAAAAGTTTTTTTTTTTTCATATTTTGTTGAATTGATACATTTGGGAAGCTTTAATGAAATTCGATACCACTATAATAAAAGCATCAGCTGTTGGATGGTAAATACAGGCCACACTCGGACAGGGATGTAATTAAGAGATCCGGTCGAGAAGTGGGGTGGATATGCACACGTCATATCACCATTAGTATGATTGTATCGCATGCAATCGATTAAATGCATTAAAAATGCAAAAATTATATACGGCACATGCCTCAACTAACACTTTAATAAATGCAAAGCTTGGCACGTTCAATTAGGTGTTCGCATTTGCAAAATATTACTCACTCTTACGGTGTTCACTGTCAATACTCGGTGGAAACACATTATATTAAAAAAATAAAACACTAAATTGTATCAATCCCACATTTATTTAATGTTATCTAACTGGTTTTGCTCATCACGAGCATTTTTGACTGATAAAAATAAACGATAATACATTGCTATTTATACTAATCCAAGTGAAAAGGTGTAACAAAAGATTTGTCTTTTAAATATGCAAGAAATTTACAGATAGAGATATACAATATTTTTTGTAATTTCATGTCCGCTCCCAATGTGAAGCATATGGCCTTTTAATGGAGGTATCTCAACAGACGTTTTTTCTACGAAAACTGTTTGTTACTCAGTTGCTCAACCTCGTTTTTTTCAAAGTGAGTAGTAGGGAAAGAAGGATAAGGCTAGAACAGGACTAGTGTTTAACTAATCGCTGTTGCTACACCCAGTTATTAAAGGATCAGAAAGATCGGAAGAGAGGGAATGATGTGAATTGACATCAAAAACACCCAGTCTTCAATCACAACTTTGGATTGAATAATTCTCAGATTCAGTGTGATCTGACCAGGAATCGAACCCAGACCTGCGTGATCGGTAGAGCTCTAACCAACTGGGCCACAGCAGGCGACATAAGAGATAAAGCAGAGTGGTTGTCGTTTATTGGTATTAATTTATTTACAGCGAAACCGGTCCTGATAATATTAAATAAATGAACATTCCATTTATTTATATATCACGTGGTTATGTTTTTGTTACTTTTTTAAGAAGAAAATATCAAGTATGTGCTAATGTGTGTATACATTTTGAAAAAACATACTTTATTAATGTTCAAAAGATTGTGTTATTCACCTTTTAACTTTACACACAATGCAATGTCACCGCGAAAAATGAAATGAAATTTTACGAATTTGCCAATCTATTGTGTATACGATGTGCCTGCGCGTTTTGGGTTACACGGTTCGGCACAAATTTACATACATGAAACAGTAATGACAGCCCCGAGCGGTGCAAAATGCTTATTGGAAACAACATTGGACTTCATGCATATTTAATAAATTCTACGAAACACAAACATAATTAATATTGTGAAGTTAGACTTTGAAAAACAATGCGAAAGATCGTTGTAATCGAGTAATTCGTAGAATTTTTTTTCACCAATCATTATTGTATAATAGGAAATCAAAAATAATTTGATGATTATTTTAAATCCATATCCGCTCCCACGGGCATTTCTTCAAAAACTGTTTGTTACTCAGTTGCTCAACCTCTCTTTATCAAAGAAAGTAGGGATAGAAGGATAAGACTAGGACATAACTAGTTTTAAGCTAATCGTTCTCGCTATTTAATTTTAATTTTTAAAATTTAAAAAAATATTTGAGATTACAGCTTACGCCAATGCGTTAAATATTTTGAAGTTGAAAGATCATACGAGATATACTCGATGAGAAATTTTTGAAAGTCACATGAGATTAACTCAAGGAGAACTGACTTCACCAACACCCATGTCTTAGATCTCAAATTAAAATTTAAAAAAATCAATTTGACATTGACCTTACCGGGAATCGAACCCAGACCCACCTGATCGGTAGAGCAAGCTCTAAACAGCTAGACCACAGCGGGCTATGTCCGTTTTGAAGAAAGAATGGGTGTGAGGGAATTTAAGACCTCGAATTGAGGGGCTCAAAAGACAAACGACCCAAAAGCATAAATTCAATTTCAGGCATGCGTTTTTTTACTAACTTCGATCAAACGACATTCTACATACAAAAATCTACATATTTATCGAAGATTTTTAGTTTTTACTATTTCAAATTGGAAGGTTTTGAGAGATCTGTCAAGCTTTTCAATCATACACAAATGACCAAAGCCACGAAAGTCATTTATTAAACAACAATAAAACGGCTAAATGGCACATGTGCTATAAATTTATATATATAGCACGTGACGTTAGTAGAAAGATGCCAGGCAAGGAGAGTTCAAAAAAGATAAAAATGTGAATTGGTTCGATTGTTCTTTAAGCATCGCAATTAACTGTTATTTTGATTTAAAAAAATGTTTGAGTTACTGCGTTACAATAATTTTAAATATAATAGTAAATCTTCAATAGTAAAAAACAAATAAACAGAAATGTTACCATCCTCTTTCCCTTGTGAAGAAGGCAGTAATTTGCAACATTTATGAAATTGAATTACAAATGTAATAAAGATAAGTATGTAAGCAATATCATGTTCATCACTTAAACACTAAAGTATTTTTAAAAATCCTGAATGAAAAAATATTCAACAACGGTTCAATTTAAAGATAATTATTAGAAAAAAAGACAGCTACAGTCGTTTTCTTTTTGTAAATCAGCAGTCAATGCGCACTTACTCATTAATATAAAATTTAATTTAATCACTTGTTTTCTTACAAAGCGTGACACGTATTTCGCTTCTTTGATAAGCATCATCAGACAAGACAGGATCACGAGTCACATTTTGTAACACAACAAGTGGAATAATAAAGTTGTCAAATTTTGTTTTATGTTAAAAATTTACTTCCACAAAGTTAACGCCAAATATATCGAAAAATTCCACTTATTATTACAGTTACATTTGTCATGTTTGTTACAAAATGAAAGCATTTTAAAATATGCAGTACTGATAATTTTTATCGATATTTTATTAGTCTGTCATTGCCTTCTTTTGTCCTTTGATGAGCAGTAGTATGTTATACTTTATGAGTAAAAACAACACTTGGAAACTAAAATATCACTAGTTCAACTATAGGAAATGCCAATAGTTTATGTTAATTTTTCAATCTAGCATTTTAGGTTTAGGTATTTTTTTTTAAATTAACTTTTCGTCAATTTGTTGAAGTAGTCTTGGACTTAAAATAAATTGGATGGTCATTCTTCTGTAATTTGTCATCATATTTATCAGCCGGCCGGTTAAATACATTTTGAGTAGACTTAATAAAAAACAATATTTTGATTCAATTCAATAATTATGTATGCTATTTGAAGCTGAAACAATAGTTTACCAAGTCAACTGTGTGACAAATAATTATTCGATTAAATATATTTGGGGTTTTTCGATGACTCTCAAAACTGATTACCAACCTCTGACGCATGTATGTATGTATATTGTTCCACATAAAAAATAAAAATACAGCGTGAGGCAAATTTACTGAACCGAAAAAAATGATTGATAGGCTGATCGTTTGTCGGGGAAAATAGATAGCGAATGACACTTCCATATTAAATTGTCTGTTGGAGGTTCGGAAGTTTTTCCAATATCGTTAAAGTATAAATAAATAAGAAATAATAGACGCACAATTCAATATCGCTTAACAATCGACAGGTAAGTGAACGTAAATTATAATAATCTATAGATATTCTCCAGAAATTCTTATAAATATTCAAAACGTATGAATGGTTATCATTTTTGTATATCAATGAATAATAAATGTATTTATATATAACAGTTTGTCGGGTTTGTCTTATCATTAGCCTTCCGTGCAATGAAAATTATTGATAAATGTAAAAATATTGAGTTTTACTTATCTACATGATAAATTTTAAAAATACATTCGAACACACTCTCGTTTCTGAAGCAAAAAATTACAATTCGAAATGATGTTTTTCATTACTTTTAATAAAAAATGCATTTTTTTATCATCCGTGGTTAATTCGTTGCTAAACTTTCCCGATTGCGGTTATTTTTAAGATAATGGATAAAAAATAGTTCTTAAATGAAAAGATAAGTAAATAATAACAATAGCACACAGATTAAAATGAAAAGTTGAAAAAAATCATAATTGTAATATTTTAAATTGAAAATGAAATATCTTTAACCTTCAATCAAATACGCAAGAGACTTATATTTTTTAGGTATAAGACGCATGATTTATGTTTATAAATTTATTTTCTATGTCTGCTCCCAATGTGGAGCATATGGTCCCCTAATGGAGGTATTTTAAAAGTTTTTTTCTACGAGAACTGATTGTTACTTAGTCGCTCAACCTTTCTTATTCAAAGAGAGTAGTAGGGATGAAAAGATAAAGCTAAAACACGACTAGTGGTTAGCTAATCGCTCTTGCTACACACAATCACTAAATTATCCCAAAGGGTGGGAGGGAATTTTCAGACATCACAAACACCCAAGCATTCATTTACAAACTCTAACAAGATTACTACTATGCTTTAGCTGGCAGACAATGTACTTGCCGTGTGTTCGGCTAACTATTTAAAAAAATACGTTGATTTCTTCGCTGATTATAAAAGCATGAGGTTTTTTGTAATATGGTATAAGCACTAAATGTCTATTTAGATCCAGAATGCCGATATGCAATTTATTAGTAACCGCCATTTTGATTGCGTAAATCGATAAAATGGCGTGAAATAGTTAATAAAAGAAAACATTTTTCCACTACAAAGCCAAAAGGTTGGCTGGTCTATGGAGTGGCATGGCCGGCGACTGACGGCTAAAGGCACGCTAAGCCGGCATGAATAAACATGTTTGAAAGGAAAAAAAGCATTCCTGACTGAAAATTCAAAGAAGGTACACACTGACACAAATAAAACCAACTCACAACGCTGCCAACCTCTCCCGCCAAATGTTTAACTGTCAAACATTGATTGTCTATTTGCTTGGAACACATTTGAATTAGCTACTATGTTCGGAAAATCAATAGACACAATTTGTTTTTATTAATGTTGTTTGGTGTAGATTTTTGATAAAATGCTATTATAAAACACAAAAACAAACCTCATTCTACCAACTTCAATTCATTTGATATCAAGAGCGATTTTTACTGGCATGGTAAGTTATAATAGATATTGATAATTATGAAGATGTATTTCATAATAAACAAATAGTGTAAAAATATAACGGTTAAAAGTAATATTAGCGTTCAATAAACCAAACCTTGTGCTAAAAAAACATAACATGGATTGTAATAAATTCAGTCATTTTCTTTGAGAAGCATTTGAAGTTTTCAAAATAAATAAAAACAAAAATATTTTTACTGCTGATTTGAGTGGTTGACAAAATAAAAAAATGTTTTTCGATATTTTAATTAAGTTATGTTTTATGTTATTCTTCAAAACCCGGTTTAAATCAAGTTTTTAGAAATACTGTAATTCGAAAACCGAAAGCACTTTTACACGAGCTTTTTATAAGCACTAGTTGACATATATTATTATAAATATCGAGTGTTGAAAGGTAAAAAGACGTAACCCACAGCTTTTTTAAGTAATCAAAATGAATACAGCTTAATACACTTTCCACCAAAGATTTAAGCTAAAAATGACAAATTAGTATCAAAAGTTTGAAAAAAGGTGAGCTTGTGTAAATTGCAACCGGTACTTCTGTTACTCGGTGCACTTCAAGATGTGTATATTTCTTAATTTGCCATAAGGGCCAAAATAACCAAAAAAACGTTTTTTTTATGCTTCCTGTAAAGTTTGTTATGTGTGGATTACATACTTTTGCCTTTCAACAATAGGTATGTAAAGAATCCAAAAATATGAAATTTCCTCCAATTGAAGCTTAAAATAATGTATACAATATTTTTTTTAAAAAATGCTCCTTCCTTGTATTTGTGGCGTGGACGATTTTCGCACCGTTTTGCACTGATTTTCAATCCATGCAAGTCCATGGTATAAAAAATTCCACCGTATTATTGTGCAGAATGAAATCGATAAGTATCATATTAACACATCGAACCAATCAAATTTATGTATAGCGTTAACAAAAAACTAGATTTTCTTTTTATTAGTACTTGAGCATACCTGAATATCCTAGTGAAAGAAAATTCGTTTAAGCAAATGAACAGGTGCCACAGATAAAAGCAAAAAGCTACATTAGTAGAAAACGAATACACGAATATACAAAGGAACTTTCATTATAAAATAGCCGTAATATAACGGAAAATGAACGTGAAAACTATTTTTTCTATACAAAACTAAATGTTGCTGACACGTATTTTACTGGCTTCATATAAAAATAGGCATTATACTAGAATAACGATACTTTTTTCATGTGTAAATGAGTAGTACTTTTTTACGTGTGTGTAAGTTGTGTATTGATTTTAATAGCACCTATTTCTTTAAACAATTGCTTCGCTTAGTGAAATTATTTGTACGGATATTTTTCACTGTCGATTATTGATGGAAACTTATTTTATTGATAAGTAAAACACCATATTATTTATTATAGATATAAACCAGTGTTGCCTATCACAAGCAACAACATTTATAAAATAAAGAATAATACAACATAAGTAAGCCACAAGATGTGACAAGCAATTAGTAAATGAAAATAAGATTCCTAACCATGTGATGTAACAGATAACAGAAAAATGATAACTTTTTACAATTTTCACATGAAGGAATTAGTTAATGAAATGCTGTGTCAAAGATGGCATTGATTGTGCTTGGTTACTTTTTAAAGACATTTTCATGCATTTCATTGTATTTTTTCCCTAATTATTTTGTAAATACCCTCTTTGGAATATAAATTTAAAAACATGTATAATTTAACGATGAATATAGTAAATTAATTTACACATATTACTGAAACGTGTCTTTTAAAAGTCCGGCTCGCGCCCCCCTCCATACTATTATATGTCTGAAATGAGTCCATTACCACGATACAGTTAAGAACCCCTGACATACGGTTTTAGTACTGCTAATTTCTGACATGTATTTTCGTATATATGTTGTACTAAAATAAGAAAATATTGTATTAATAAAAAAAACAAAAGTGTTTTCTTCTACTGTTTCATGAATAGTATAGAACAGAGGCGGGAAACCTTTTCTTCTCTAAAGGCCGCATTCATTTTTCTTATTCGACATAAGGCCGCAGTAAACATTGAATACTTTTTCCCCAGATTATCTTCAAGCCTCGTTTCTTTTTTTTTTAGCTCACCGAGGAATTTGAAATCCTCAATTCGCTATACTTTTTCCTCAGATATCTTCAAACCTCTCTTTTTTTTTTAGCTCACCGACGAATTTGAAATCCTCAATTTGCTATACTTTTTCCCCAGATATCTCCAAATCTCGTTTTTCCAGAATTGGCCAGAAGGCCGCACCGAAGTGGCCAAAAGGCCGCGGGTTCTTCACCTCTGGTATAGAACATTTATATAACGATAATAAATATTTCTATTATTTCTAGTTGAGAATTTTTTATATGTAATACATATTCTATTTTAATTTTATTAATAAAGTCAAACGTTTTCAAACAATGTAACGAGAAAATCAAAAAGAAATTTTTGGAAAATTTAATTATCTTTTGAATGGCACTTTACAAATTTAACATTTGAAAAATGATGCGCATTACTGGTATAGTAGTATGGTACTAAAATTTGATATCCGAGTAACCCGTATTTTAAAATTAGTGTTTATTATATTATTAATTAGATTCATCAATGTATATTCTCTATAATGGCATTCATAGCTCAACACATATTTTTATCGAATGATATTATTGACGCAGCGTTACGCACGATAAAAGATATTTACTAACCGTCAGATCAAGTTCATCCGTGCACTTGAATGCATAAAGATACTGAAAGGGCGCAAAGCAGAGATGTTAGTGACAAAACGTATGGAAATAAACGCCTCCAATTAAATTTGACAAAGTTGCACGTGGGCCAAAAAAAAATAAAAATTAAAAGTTCCAATTTTTTTAATTTTTGAAATTTCTCAAATTACTGAGTTTTTTGATTCGGAAATTCTGGGAAGAGCTAAAAAAAGTCTTGTGTCTTTCGGAATTCCGCAAAATCCTGGATTTTTTAAATCGAAAATCGCCGAGCAAAAATTTCTCAATCCCGAATTTGTACACGATTTTATGATGAACGTTAAATCTCGGGATTGGAAAATTGTCGATCCCGGGATCACACAAAGTGTTCGGTATTAGGTTTTACAGATGCAAAATTATTGAGCCGTTATGTAAAATATTTGTTTGTTTGATAAAAATAACTCTAATATTTCTGCCTTTGTCGATAGAGTAATGTCACGTTGACTTTGTATACTAGAGGAGTTATAGTATAGGGCCTATACTATAAGCCATATTACTGAATTTGCATTTTTCCCTCAATTTATATTAGTTTATTTGATACAATATATAATTATGATTCATGACGTAAATACTTCTCTTATCATACTATTTTTATTTGATAGAGTGCTTAAATACTGTTTGTGTATGTCATTGATAACGGCTAGTGAGCGGATGCCAGAGTTTTTTAATTGGATATTGAAAAAGCAAAGCGTTTGATAGCCCATCGGAACCAACGATATATCTATTACTAAAAATATAACAGTATTGTAAATTTCAAATAAATTCCGATAGAAGTTTCATGTAAATATTTTACCCGCCTACACATTTTCAACATTAGTTAAAAGGATAACAAAATTAATATAATCATTTGAGTCCCTGAGAGGTGAAGTGTGAGCCATGTGGTATTTTGGGAAAAATAACTTGGATAAATTTTCATATTCTACAAGTTTTATAGTGACATAAAAGTCAAATGAGTTCAGAAAATACAGATTGCAATATAGTGTTTTCTCCCTAAAATTTAAATATAAAATCCACCAAAACACCAAGTAAGGTCGTTATTGTAGTTAAATCAATAGAAAAAATTATAACTTGGCTCATTTCACCTCTCAAGAGCTCTGGGTCTATAAGAAGTGAAGTGAGTCAAGTTGTATTAAATAAAAAATCCGTTGTAATGTACACGTCTTAAAATATCCTAAAAGTGAAATAACTTCAGTTAATACACATAACAAAAGTTTTATCTCTCGAAAATAAAAACATGCAATCTCCTAAAACAACATATGAAGACATGGCTGCACTTAAAAGTCCTAGAAAAAAGTTTTACCATTTTACTAGTTGGCTCACTTCACCTCTCGGGGTTCAATTATATTATATTTTTTCACATTGTAAAACACTATTTTTACACAATTTCCTTGTGTATTCAGAAGTTTTAGTTAATCGACTAATACAAATAAACATTAAGCAATAGTTTCAAACGTTTGTAATAATCATAGAAATAAAGTGTAAAACTAACAAATCCAAACGCTTTCACATAAGTTTTTTCTGTCCATGTCAAGAAGCACTGGCTTAATTAATAATAAATCTAAAATCAATAATGTTTTTGATACAACAAAAAATAAGAATTTTGAAAAGTCCTGTTTTGTAGTAAAATTGTAATTTTTCTTCGACTACATATTAGGCTATTTAATACCCTTCCCCTTGCCCGTACATGATTTTGAATATACGTTAATAAAAAAAAATACGATTTGATAACAGAACTTTTGAAATTTGACGAGGTTAAGGCGTAATGGGTTAACTGGTTAACCCATAATTATATTTATATAAATAAAGAGAAACGTCTAAATTAAATGTTAGCTTAAATAAAAATTGATAGCGAATTTAATATGGCTCAGCCAAGGTTATTGTTATTTGAAAGAATGGCATTATTTTGTAATTCTTTTTCGTATGAAATTGAATCTGGATGCTTGATAAAACACCATCTATATATTAATAGTCGTTAATGTCCGTCCGTCCGTCCGTCCGTCTGTCTGTCCGTCTGTCTGTAAATTGTCCCCGATTTCCCCTTCCCCTCCTCCGCCCCAGCCACGCTGTCAACATTTTTTTATTCATACTAAAGAGATACTTTTTTCGTTTGTATATTATGGTCGCGATTTCGCCTATTCGATGACGTCAAGAAAGACGGTCCCCCTCCCCCCCATCCTGCCCCGCTGTCGTCATTAATTCATTTCTTCATTTTTCTCTGACGTCATGAGTGAATTTTTGAAATCATGACATTTTTATTTTATTATGTGTAAAAACAATTAATTTTCAAAAAATATTCTCTCAAGCTGTGGGATTCGATACCATGCCCCAATTTTCATGCGCGACGTTCGGACGGCTTACACACTGATCTATGAATCCACTTGAGAAAAGCGATATAAAAACTTTATATAATTTAAATAATACAAAGCAAAAAAAACGAACGCGTTTTAAGTGAACTAATAATGACATCTGTGGGTGAAATCTTGCACTAAACGATTTTGAATTCCAAGATTTCCACCTGCAGGGTTGTGAACGGCTATATAGGGCTGCTCAATTATATATAATAATTTAATTAACTATTTATTTATATATATACGAAAAATGGTTGTTAGCAAACTTAAACATTATTCCAAAAATTAAATAATTTACGAGGTCTATTTCTGCTAATAGGAAAAATAATTGTTAGCAAACTTAAACATTATTCCAAAAATTAAGTAATTTACAAGGACTATTTTTGCTACTATGAAAAATAATTGTTAGCAAACTTAAAAATTATACCAAAAATAAAATAATTTACGAAATTTCTGCTTCTAAGAAAAATGGTTGTTAGCAAACTTAAACATTGTTCCAAAAATTAAGTAATTTACAAGGACTATTTTTGCTACTATGAAAAATGGTTGTTAGCAAACTTAAACATTATTCCAAAAATTAAATAATTTACGAGGTCTATTTCTGCTAATAGGAAAAATAATTGTTAGCAAACTTAAACATTATTCCAAAAATTAAGTAATTTACAAGGACTATTTCTGCTACTATGAAAAATAATTGTTAGCAAACTTAAAAATTATACCAAAAACAAAATAATTAACGAAATTTCTGCTTCTAAGAAAAATGGTTGTTAGCAAACTTAAACATTATTCCAAATATTACATAATTTACGAGGTCTATTTCTGCTAATAGGAAAAATAATTGTTAGCAAACTTAAACATTATTCCAAAAATTAAGTAATTTACAAGGACTATTTTTGCTACTATGAAAAATGGTTGTTAGCAAATTTAAACATTATTCCAAAAATTAAATAATTTACGAGGTCTATTTCTGCTAATAGAAAAAATAATTGTTAGCAAACTTAAACATTATTCCAAAAATTAAGTAATTTACAAGGACTATTTTTGCTACTATGAAAAATAATTGTTAGCAAACTTAAAAATTATACCAAAAATAAAATAATTAACGAAATTTCTGCTTCTAAGAAAAATGGTTGTTAGCAAACATAAACATTATTCCAAAAATTAAATAATTTACAAGGACTATTTTTGCTACTATGAAAAATAATTGTTAGCAAACTTAAAAATTATACCAAAAACAAAATAATTAACGAAATTTCTGCTTCTAAGAAAAATGGTTGTTAGCAAACTTAAACATTATTCCAAATATTAAATAATTTACGAGGTCTATTTCTGCTAATAGGAAAAATAATTGTTAGCAAACTTAAACATTATTCCAAAAATTAAGTAATTTACAAGGACTATTTTTGCTACTATGAAAAATAATTGTTAGCAAACTTAAAAATTATACCAAAAATAAAATAATTAACGAAATTTCTGCTTCTAAGAAAAATGGTTGTTAGCAAACTTAAACATTATTCCAAAAATTAAATAATTTACGAGGTCTATTTCTGCTAATAGGAAAAATAATTGTTAGCAAACTTAAACATTATTCCAAAAATTAAGTAATTTACAAGGACTATTTTTGCTACTATGAAAAATAATTGTTAGCAAACTTAAAAATTATACCAAAAACAAAATAACTAACGAAATTTCTGCTTCTAAGAAAAATGGTTGTTAGCAAACTTAAACATTATTCCAAATATTAAATAATTTACGAGGTCTATTTCTGCTAATAGGAAAAATAATTGTTAGCAAACTTAAACATTATTCCAAAAATTAAGTAATTTACAAGGACTATTTTTGCTACTATGAAAAATAATTGTTAGCAAACTTAAAAATTATACCAAAAATAAAATAATTAACGAAATTTCTGCTTCTAAGAAAAATGGTTGTTAGCAAACTTAAACATTATTCCAAAAATTAAATAATTTACGAGGTCTATTTCTGCTAATAGGAAAAATAATTGTTAGCAAACTTAAACATTATTCCAAAAATTAAGTAATTTACAAGGACTATTTTTGCTACTATGAAAAATAATTGTTAGCAAACTTAAAAATTATACCAAAAACAAAATAACTAACGAAATTTCTGCTTCTAAGAAAAATGGTTGTTAGCAAACTTAAACATTATTCCAAATATTAAATAATTTACGAGGTCTATTTCTGCTAATAGGAAAAATAATTGTTAGCAAACTTAAACATTATTCCAAAAATTAAGTAATTTACAAGGACTATTTTTGCTACTATGAAAAATAATTGTTAGCAAACTTAAAAATTATACCAAAAATAAAATAATTAACGAAATTTCTGCTTCTAAGAAAAATGGTTGTTAGCAAACTTAAACATTATTCCAAAAATTAAATAATTTACGAGGTCTATTTCTGCTAATAGGAAAAATAATTGTTAGCAAACTTAAACATTATTCCAAAAATTAAGTAATTTACAAGGACTATTTTTGCTACTATGAAAAATAATTGTTAGCAAACTTAAAAATTATACCAAAAACAAAATAACTAACGAAATTTCTGCTTCTAAGAAAAATGGTTGTTAGCAAACTTAAACATTGTTCCAAAAATTAAGTAATTTACAAGGACTATTTTTGCTACTATGAAAAATGGTTGTTAGCAAACTTAAACATTATTCCAAAAATTAAATAATTTACGATGTCTATTTCTGCTAATAGGAAAAATAATTGTTAGCAAACTTAAACATTATTCCAAAAATTAAGTAATTTACAAGGACTATTTTTGCTACTATGAAAAATAATTGTTAGCAAACTTAAAAATTATACCAAAAATAAAATAATTAACGAAATTTCTGCTTCTAAGAAAAATGGTTGTTAGCAAACTTAAACATTATTCCAAAAATTAAATAATTTACGAGGTCTATTTCTGCTAATAGGAAAAATAATTGTTAGCAAACTTAAACATTATTCCAAAAATTAAGTAATTTACAAGGACTATTTTTGCTACTATGAAAAATAATTGTTAGCAAACTTAAAAATTATACCAAAAACAAAATAACTAACGAAATTTCTGCTTCTAAGAAAAATGGTTGTTAGCAAACTTAAACATTATTCCAAATATTAAATAATTTACGAGGTCTATTTCTGCTAATAGGAAAAATAATTGTTAGCAAACTTAAACATTATTCCAAAAATTAAGTTATTTACAAGGACTATTTTTGCTACTATGAAAAATGGTTGTTAGCAAATTTAAACATTATTCCAAAAATTAAATAATTTACGAGGTCTATTTCTGCTAATAGAAAAAATAATTGTTAGCAAACTTAAACATTATTCCAAAAATTAAGTAATTTACAAGGACTATTTTTGCTACTATGAAAAATAATTGTTAGCAAACTTAAAAATTATACCAAAAACAAAATAACTAACGAAATTTCTGCTTCTAAGAAAAATGGTTGTTAGCAAACTTAAACATTATTCCAAATATTAAATAATTTACGAGGTCTATTTCTGCTAATAGGAAAAATAATTGTTAGCAAACTTAAACATTATTCCAAAAATTAAGTTATTTACAAGGACTATTTTTGCTACTATGAAAAATGGTTGTTAGCAAATTTAAACATTATTCCAAAAATTAAATAATTTACGAGGTCTATTTCTGCTAATAGAAAAAATAATTGTTAGCAAACTTAAACATTATTCCAAAAATTAAGTAATTTACAAGGACTATTTTTGCTACTATGAAAAATAATTGTTAGCAAACTTAAAAATTATACCAAAAATAAAATAATTAACGAAATTTCTGCTTCTAAGAAAAATGGTTGTTAGCAAACATAAACATTATTCCAAAAATTAAATAATTTACAAAATTTCTGCTATTACGAAAAATAGTTGTTAGCAAACTAGAACATTATTCCAAAAATAAATAATTTACAATTTAAATACTGCAGGGCAGGGCTGTCGATATACGCCCCGAGATATTTCTTTTACTATCAGAATTTCTGGATTATTCAATAAATAGGTTAGTAATTTATTTTTCACGCCAGTAACTTTTCTGACTACTTAAAAATGCAACAAAAATCTCTCCGTTGAGGTCAACGGGCTTACAGCTAGTCGTGATTATTACTGCAAGCACTGCACACATTATCTATATCAATTTTCATGGCTTAGCAATTCCGCATAATATGATTCAAATCGTGAATATTATCAACGTAAACACTGTTAAATTAATTACAATTGAAACAACAAACGTTTAATCAATTTTATTTAATTAGTGGAAATGTTGCGGATTTATCAGGGTGTTGTTTATTTAATAACGGGGAAAAGATACAGATGTTATACGAACGCAACCAATTTGTGGTCCCAAAGAAATTGAACCGTTTGAAGAAAATTGCATAAGGTATTTTGATAGAAATAAAAAATAGAAAATGGACGTGTGGACGTCATAATCAGAGTCCTCTTCTAGATCGCATTGCAAGTCTTGCATTTTTTTTTAAACATATCGACTGTGGAAAGGAAAAAGTACTCACACATGTCAAATTTTACAGGAGGCGCTAAAAACGTGTTTTGATGATTTTGTGAAATATGCAAATTATGAATTATACACAACCTTGAAGTGCACCGATACTTCTAAACTGGTGTTTAATTGACATAACCTAATATTAATTAAAGAAAATGTCTCGGAAAACTTTTATTTCAGTGTATTTTCTTGGTTTTAATTTTTTACAAGGTCATCTTTTTCTAACTTAAAAGCTAAATTTAGATACTTATTTGGCATCTTCAGCTTCCATCCTTTTGATAAAATGTGTGTCAAGTTGTATAGATTGTGATTATCGAAAAAAAGCTGTTTTGGAAAATTGAGGGTTACGTCCTTTTTCCTTTCCACAGTCGATATTATAAATATCTTAACAAGAAGTAAATATATTATGTAATGAATATAACTATGACAAGTAAACAGGGTTGGTTTTACTCAGGCAGTTAAAAATGTTAACTGAATTCAGCAGGAATTTCAGTAAAAATACGATATTAAAAATATATGTATTACCGAGAAAATAATACATTATATAAAATAATTTAAAATTATACTAACTATGACAAATACACAAGGCCGGTTTCACTCAAGCAGTAAAAAATGATTTCAGCAGAAAATTCAGTAAAAGCAATTTTTAATTCACAATATTATATAAAATTAATTTATGTAATAGAAATCAATACAATTTATAAATATACTGAAAAATTTGTGTGACCTGAAATTCGTATTCATGGCTACACCTGAAATCAAATGTAACGAACGTACATGAGCGTCTACCACTCAGTTACGGCAAAAACATGTAAACAACTTTTACAATACATGTCCGCTTCCAATGTGGAGCATATGATCTCTCAACGGAGGTATCTCAACAGAAGTTTTCTACGAGAACTGTTACTCAGTCACTAACCCTCTCTTTTTTCAAAGAGAGTAGTAGGTATAGAAAGATAAGGCCAGGACAGTACTAGTGGATAATTCATCGCTCTCGCTACGCCTAGTATTAAGGCTTGAAAGAGTGAGAAGGAATTGATAGACATCACAAACACGTATGACAAACAAAAATCGATCTAAATAATGCTGTTCGTACTGGGACTCGAACCCGTGAGATCCGACACAGAAGCCAACAACTTTAACCACTACGCCATAGACCCAACTAATTCATTTAATTAAAAAAAAAAAATTATACCAAACAGTCGCCTAGTGCCGAAACATGTCCCCCTAAACTTATCATTAACTCAATAGTCTCCAAATTGTAACAGGTCATGAAAAAAAATCGAAATCTGAAATCAATATTGTACTTAGACGATACAAATTATTTAATTCAAAGTAAACTTTTAATACAATTTTACAATCTGAAGTTTTAAATTCGATTTTGTTTGTAATCAACCGATGTAATGTTTTATTTAATTCACACGCCATTCACAAATTAACTCTATAAGAAGATGTTTGCGTGATATTTTATTTGTACTTGTCACCCACATACAAGATGATAAATTGTATCGGACATAAATTTCTATAGAAATTAACGCGACATTTCAAAGGCTTAAAATAGTGATATCCATTTTATACGTAGAAAGTATGTTTTAGTAAGTCACACTACAGTGTGTCCTCGATTTTCGGGTTAATGCTGGAGAAGATTTGTACAAGTAATTAATAAATACAGAAAATAAAAACTTTTACTTTTTATTTCGTTTTAAAATACATGTCAGGTGCATGGCGCAGCGGATAACGACGTAGGCTTCCGTGACAGATCCCACGAGATTGAGTCCCAGTGCGAACTTTTTTTTTTTTCATTCGATTTACCGATTTCCTTTTAAAGTCATGTGTGTTTGCGATTTCTATAAAATTCCTCCCACCCTTCAAATCCTTAAATAACGAAGCGTAGTGAGAACAATTAGTTACTTACTTGTCCTTTCTAATAAAAAGATGTATCAAATAAAGGGTTACATAACATTAGACTGTGTTATTTCGTAACCACGTTCAAATAGAGGACAAGATGTCCTTATTTTCATTTTTTTTTATTGTAAAATATTTAGGTATATACTTTGTATTTATCAATCAAAGGCAATGCGATCTTTGTCTGTGCGAATTTTACGCAAACTATTTGACTTAATATTTGAAGTATCAATCTGCAAAATTGAATATAGTTTTTATCAGTCAACCTATTTCTATGAACCGATTTATACTTCTTCGCCAAAAGAAAATGATTTTCCACAAACGAGCCGCGGGCTGTGCATTCCTAGTTTAAATCAATATAATCAATTGATGAATATTCCAAGTCAACTGCCTATATTTTCTAATATATGTATTAATTTCATGCACGGATTATCGGGAGTTAAATGCACTTTAATTATGTTTGCATTCATTCAAAGTGTGCATTAAATTTAGGAAACTTCACGACTTTCGTCACCGTAGTTTATATTAAACTTGAACTATGGCTACGTTAAAAAATAGATGGATCTAAAAAAGAGGAATGATCGAAACAAACATTGATGCTTAAAATCTCCCAACAGTGTTTTAACAAATATTTGTCTTATATTCTTTGTTCACTATATAACAAAACCAAAGCAATGCAAAATGCACAATAAAATTACAAACCGTCGTTGTTTTCTCTCTTTTTTTGCATAATATGTATAAAGTTCAAGTGAAAACAACGGTTTCAACGAAATTAATGTCTCATATGACCTGATTCTTTCGTAAAAAAATATCTCAATTAAAATGAAAAATTATTCCTTTCAAAAGTGACAAAATGAATATTTTTTGACATATATTGTTTATTGTTTCAAACGAAAATGATAGGACACGGTATAACACCTGACGTCAATTCGCCATGCACTTATATAATTAAAATAAAAAATACAGTACATATCTTTATAAGACAAAAAAAAACATATCTTTAGCATACAAAATCAAATAATAAAATTTTGTAGTTCACAACTATTTTTGCTGAAAATGCAAGTAATAAAGATATTTTTATATTAATATTTGAGATCTTTGGCATGGGCATTCACGGTGTCTTTATTCGCTCGAGATAAATTCGCATCTCGTATGTTTTTCAAATTAAAAAAATATTTGGCGTATTAGAATGTTAATACGCCAAATATTTTTTTGTATTTTTTAGATTTTTTTTTCTGATCTCAACTCTTTCAGTAATTTTATAAACGTTAGAACCCATTATTTAAATGCATTACATTGTCCAAAACTAAAACATTTAATTATTTTTTTATCACAATAATTTATAAAAGTCGTACTGGAGTGCTGGATAATGATAATAGTTTCGATAAAAATAGAATATATATATCTCAAACGTTTCCGTAACCATTGATTAAAAAACAAATGTAGTTTCTTAAAATTAATAATAATTATGAATAAAAACAAAAAATGTGTATGTTTCTAAAACACGTTTTAAGATATTATATTCTTTCACCTTTGTTATTCGATATCCAAAGAATAATATGTATTGTAGAAATTACACGCAGAAAGAAAAACACTTAAATATTTCGGTACTAAAATAAAGATTCTCACATACTGTCACACTAAAAACACATTCAACTTATTAAAAAGAGTAACATTATTGAACATGGATCAAAATTTTGAAATTCAAACACCGAACAGCCGACCGCGGGAAACATGCGCAACGAGGATTTTACCCGCCGTATTTTGTGTAGCGATCAATTTGAAGGGGAAATTTGAATTGTGGTAAAAATTGCGGATAACATACACTACACCCACACAGTCTGGCCGTCCAGAACCAACTGTTGGATCAGTAAGAATATTGGTGGTTCGGACAGGACAAAGCCTCGACGAGGGGAATGGATCAGATGGCAGGAGAGGCGGCGCGGGGGTGAGAAAATTACAGGCTATCTCGCTCGCTCGTACTGTGGATGGATGCTTTGAAGAATTTTAGTGTTAATCTAAATTTTCTTTTAAAGGTTATTTCTTTTTGAAAATATATTAAAAACACACCGTGATAATAATGAGGAAATAGTTTTATTTAAAGATAAATAAAAAAAATATATAAGAACATATTAATATTTAAGTTATTTTATTAATAACTTTTTTTGATCGCTTAATCTGAAAACTAGGAAACTTCATTTCTATCAATTTTCCAGTTCTAAATAAAACGGAAATTTTAAAATGTTAATAATATCAAGTGAAATTTTGCAATTTTATGCTGAAACTTTCATGTCTTGTTTTCAGTCACTCGTTGATCCTTGCAAAAGTTGTACCTTTGATCGAACAAATAATCACAGTTTCTTCATATCAATATTTTTATTATTATTAAGTTTGGTTTGTAACACTCATCCTGTATAGTTGGAATTATAATATACTCATAATAATGAAAATATAATCCTTAATTTATTATTTATCTGAGTTGCATTTTATTTTTTTGTTCTGGTAATAAAATTTCCAATCCAAAGTGCAGTGATCAATGAAAACATTGGCTTCTGTGACGAATTTCACGAAATCCCAGTTCGAATGTACCAGCAGAATCCCAACAAATTTCTTTTATTTTTTGAGAAACAAGCAGTCTCCGTAAAAAAACTTCTGCAGGTATAAATCCATTAGAAGGCCACATGGTTCACATTGAAAGTGGACAGGGATTTTTAAAACAATCAAATGCCGATATTGATATATTATTCATCCAATATTGTAATCCTTAGTTATAAGTGTAGAAGACCTTGTCTCAAAAAAAATATAAAAAATAAAAGGTGCTTTCACAGCCGAGAATCGAAGTTTACAACATTAACGTTTTCACCAAGCAGTTGGTTCGAAAAAAAACGAAAAAATAAACGTAGTAAGATGTCCATCCACCTTTAATTTAGGTCAGGGCTGAAACAAACAAGTTGGTGGCCCACGATATTTCTTATTATTTATTCATTTATGAAAAAGCTCTTCGTGTACACTTACAGATTGCAGTATAAGTATCAGTTACGAGAAAATGAATTGGTGGTATAATTTGCAACAAAGGAGATACCTTTTGCGTAACAAAAAGTATTTTATTACATATGTATGTACAAGTCTGAGATAACAGAAATATGTTAACTGCAAAATTCAGTTACAAAAACTTTAAGTGAAATTTATATTATTTTATTTTTATGTGGCTTGACATCACTTTAAATTTTGTCGCCCGCTGTGGTCTAGTTAGTTAGAGCTTGATTAGGGGGGTCCGGGTTCGATTCCCGGTAAGGTCAATGTCAAATTGGATGTTTTCAATTTTTCAATTGAGATCTAAGACATGGGTGTTTGTGACGTCAATTCTCCTTGAGTTAATCTCATGTGACTTACAAAAATTCTCATCGAGTATATCTCGTATAACCTTTCAACTTTAAAACTTTTAAAATATTTGACGCATTGGCGTAAACTGTAATGTCAAATATTTTTTTTAAATAATAAAAAAATAAAAATTAATAACTTTAAATTTATAAGCATGCTTCCATTATTAAGTATTGTTCAATACATTTAATACAAACGATCCGCAGAGAGATAGAGAGTGTGTGGCATTGTACGTAAAAGTTGACTCTCTTGTTAAAAATCAACCATAACTTACGTTCTCACACATTCTGTCTCTCCCCGCATGAGCTGATATATACAGGCGAATTAATTATTATGTATTTTATTTTATATATACGTTTGACATACAGAAATGGGTGACAAAGTTTAATTGTGGTTTAAGCTATCATATGAGGTTATTATTTGCAAGCCCGACTCATTCCAAAATTGTTAAAACATGAACCATGAATGTAATTTAGTATTTACCCAGGATTATTTTCAATTAAAACAATCTATGCATAAGTAAATTTACGTTAAAAATATTTATTTAATTCTTAGCGTATAAAATTTAATCACAAATCGTATTCATATTAGAAAATTGTATCATTTAAAATCATTTTGGTTTATTTAAAACCGCTAATTTGCAGTAATAATGGATATATTTTTATGACTGGTTAAAAATTCAGGAAGTAGTCAGTCACGCGACGACATCTTTCTGTCAGTCATAGTAGCACGGATAATTACTAATAAATTTAGCGTATTTTTCAGTAATTATAACCTTAATACGTAAAATTAGTAGTAATGTGTCGTACGAATTATGTTATTTATGGCCTTACGCGTGCGATAAAATTTAATGTTTAATTCAGTAAAGAGGAGAGCGGGGCACACTTTCTAACTTATTAAAATTCGACGAAATAAAATAAAATACTGATTTTATATTTGAATAAAAGCTATCTACTCTAACTAATATTGAATGTCAGTAAATATTTATAAAGGACCTAGCCGTAAGTCTTAAAGGAATTCTCGGTGTTCTGGGAGTGAATTTTTGTAAACACTCCTATGTAATTAGCCGCCTGTGTAGTCGAGTGGTAAATGTCGTTGGCTACCGCTATGGTGGGCACGGGTTTGAATCCCAGTACGGGCAGTTTTATAAATTGATTTTTCAATCTATTTTTGAATTTCTGTTCGAAGGCATGGATGTATGTGATGTCTTGAATTCCCCACTCCCACCCATCCTATCCTATGAACGGGGCGTATCGAGAGCGATTAGCTAACCACTAGCCCTGTCCCTAGCCCTTTCCTTCTATTCCTACTCTCTTTGGAAAAAGAGAGGTTGAGCAACTGAGTAACAATCAGTTCTCGTAGAAACACTTATGTTGAGATAAACTCCATTAGGAGTCCATATGCTCCATTTTGGGAGCGGACATGATAATTTTTTTTGATTATATGCAATAATTTAATAAGCAATCGATTGCTACTTAAAACACTTAAAATATGTAACACTATGAAATTTACCGTAAATTAATCAATGTAAATGACTAAAAATGTATTACTCTGTTATACTTAAGCTGTCGTAGATAATGTATAAGTCAGAAATTGCAGCTATGTACTAATTTTAACTGAGAATATTCTTTTCTCTTAAACTAAAAAGAGGCTCGCGCGAGCTCCTCTGAGCCCCTTCCAGCCCACCTCTGATTTTAATGAGAATAACAAATAAAAATTCAGCATATTTATAAAATAAAAAAATCATCTTATTTATCTGATCCAATCCGTGAGAGCGATTAGAATACCACTAGCATTGTCTTAGCTTATTTCTTCTTTCTAAATTGTCCAAAAAGTAGAATAAGAAAAAAATCTCTTGTAGAATTGAAAGTGGAAAATGTTTTCAAAAAATCAGATTGTTTTTATTATTTCAATTGGATGAAAAGTTCAATGGTGTTAAATTTCCTTAAAAAAATATTTTAAAAAGACTCGACACCGAAGATCATATGAACGCCATCCTCTTCTGTAAATAAACTTTAAGCCTACTATCAAAATTGATTTTATTTTAATGTCATTTTTTATTTCCAATAACATATCAGATTCACGGTGTAGCATTACAGATTTACATTGCTTTCGTGATTGGTATTTTTACGAGGTGTTTCGTAAACTCACTACCATTTCATTTCTGGAAATATAAACTGTACTTTTTGAGATGACTTAATTTATTATAATATTTTATATCAAGAATAAATCGATTCATTTGTACGCTTCAAGGCTTACACACAAATGTTTATGATGTAGTCATCCATTCCGATGTGTCACTCATTTGATTTTTTGAAAAGAGAAAGAAATTATTTAATTACTACTAGTCAACTAAAAACTAATACTTATGTCTCATTTGGACCAACCGATAACGAGGCCGAGAGAGTTAACTCAATCAAAAACAAAACAATCTTAACTCGATTAACGGGACTCAGCTAAGCGATCCGACGAGTGATTTGACATTGCGAGTGAGTAGAAGTCGTTTTTATTTTCTCGGCCGAGTAGATACATCCACCACCTGTATGTCTAAAGAGGCGCACAAGTGACTATGGGAGAATTAATTTTATATTGCATTTTTTTAAAGCTAAGCATAAGATACGTTTCTACAGATTATTCTTAATGATTAGTTCAACAATCTCTCAAATCAAATCATATTTGTCTTTCAGCGTATACACTATTAGCTGAATTCATTTGAGAGCTGCATAACCAAACTCTTCATATAAGTTTTTTTTATAAATACATTAAAAATATTAAATTTCTGTCACTTCATAAAATTTGCTACTTCTTTTGGAGAAAAAGTTTACCTTCCCTTCCCCTCACCATTCAATCCTTAATTACATCTGTGTTTCAAAATTAAAAGTTGTTTTATTAGTGCCTTTAACCCTTCCCTTACTATGCAAAAAAGCACAAGCTCCTGAGCTGTGTATCCGTTACACATCAGGCACGCGGGAGTGAATCATGACAATTATATACCACTACTACAGCAGTACTACATATAATTGTCATGATTCACTCCCGTTTGCCTGATGTGTAACGGATACACAGCTCTGGAGCTTGTGCTTTTTTTGCATAGTAAGGGAAGGGTTAACTATCATTCTTGCTTATTATTATTCAATTATTGTATTACTTGTAGTTATACCAATTATATGTGTTTAATTAACCTTTATTAATATCTATATATTTTAAATTATTATTTATTGTTGCCTACCAAATTGTATCTAAAAAAATGTATCTTAACTGTGTCATTGAGGAGATATCATCTTTGGTGTGATGAAGAAAGGAAAAACAAGTTTATCGAATAATAATAAAAAAAACTTCATCATCAGTTTTTATCAAAAAACATTTTGAATTGGGTGACACATTTATGAACAAAAAATACGAAAACTACATATAAAATGTCTTTATTAGTAAATAATTGAACAAAACTGGTTTTAAAACTGCTTTCTAAAAAAACGAAAAAACTTTTTACTAGACCTAATATTTTGATATTGTTTACATAGTTGCTTTCTTATTTTAGTCATTTTTTTGTGCAAAAAACCGGCCATGAATTTCTCGCCGTTCAATATTCTTACTATGTCTACGAATTTAGAATATTCGCTAGGTGGTAATAATAATTATTACCGCCAGGCGGGATAATGGTGCCACGTGATCGATCGCAACGTCCGGAGGTTAGGCGCGAACGATCCTGGAATGGGCTTGAGCGGCGGGTATTCCCGACGTATGTATTCGTTGCGCTACTTCAAAATCTCACGCTTGCCTTAGCTAAGTGTTGCAAAGCCAAATTACCCTAATCATCTTTCCCTCTAGATTCTCATTCTTGACTGTTCAGCTTTCAGGGCGTATTATAGTAATACACCGCTCATAAATAAAACCACTGGTAACATTTTGAGTAGGGCCTTCATTTCTGGGATCCCGGAATCCTGTTCAATTTTGGGATTGAGGATAAGAAGTGTAAATTTCTCGAAAATTTTTGAAATTCTCGTGAGACCTAAAAAAAGGTCAGATTTTTAGTTATTTTAAGAAATCTGAAAATAATAGGGTAAAAATATCAAAGTATTTCAGTTCTACAGTTTTTTATGCGTTATACGTGGATAGCTATTTCGGCTTTCGCCATCGTCAGAACTAGACGATGGCGATGGCGAAAACCGAAATAGCTATCAACGTATAACATATAAAAAACTGTAGAACTGAAATACTTTGATATTTTTACCCTATTAAAATGGAGTTCTACCTAGTAAATGACAAATCAATAAATAAATCTGAAAATTTTTGGGTTTCTGAAAGAAGATCTAAAAAAATATATTTAAATTCCCACATTTTTTAAATTTTGCAAATTCCTGGATTTTTCACATCGAACAGTGACTCAATTTTGAGAAATTCCTGAAAGCACTAAAAAGTCTTAAAGTAAAATCTTTTTTGGTTCTAGGAAATCCGTAAATTCCCAAGATTTCAAAATTGGCGAGGAAAAATTTTTAAAATCCCGAATTTCTTCTTGATTTATTGGAGAATGCTTAATCCCGGGCTTACAAAAAAGGTCCGGGATTGGATGCCCTAATTTGAAGATGGAATAACAGGTTTGCTATTCTCGAATAAAGGTCCTACCCAAATTTCCACCACTAGCAACAAAAAGTGTTGAAATATGTCCACCGGAACATCAAAAATACATACAATATCTATAGTTTATTTTATCGACAAATTGGTATTGATAAAATTGGCATGAAATAAATACATGTGGTGAAAATATTTTCTCAAAAACTTGACTACTAATGAAACATTGTGTACAGTCGATATTCGCCTTACATATTAATTTTTAAAGGATTTCAAAACAAGTATGACTAAGGCAGCGGTCGTTAACCGGTTGTCCGTGGAGTATTGTTAGTCAAAAATGCTAAATTTATTTTGAAAACTTATTAAATAACTATTTTTTACTATTAAAAAACACTATCTATTAAATTATTGATATAATTTGAATAGTTTTTTTTATAAACATGTTAGTGGTCTGCAGTTTTCAAAATTGTAAACTAAGGTGTACTAAATATAAAATCCATCTGTATAAATTATTAAAAAAACTATGTTTTTTTCTGTTTCGTTATGGTTTATAGAAATCTTGTAGCGGTAAATCTATTTAAATCATGAAAATCTTATTACTCACAGAACAAATACGCGAGCATGAAATTCTTCTATTTTTACAAATTTGGAAAACATACTTTCTTCCATCTTCTTAAACATTGATATAAATATTTTTTCTTGCAAAATTGAAGCCAATACTAATATATTCTAAAAGTGTTAAGCAATATCTTTTTGTAAATGTTGAAAATACGTTTCAGTGTATATTATAATATTTCGTTGTTATTGGAATGAACTAATGGATTAGATAAATAATAAATCCCTCTTAAAAGACATAATTGACTAGTTAGTTGAATTGACTAAGGTATTTTGCAATTGATAAAATTTTAGTTAGTTAGATGAATTTTACGTAGGTTACGTATTTAACAACTTAAATATATTTCATTATTTATCTTCGTCAAAAGATGTTACTTTCTTTTAATCTGAAGTTTTTCAACCTTTTTAAATATAATAGATAACATTTATGATAAATTTAGTTTACCATGTATTTTTTGTTAACTCATAATATAAAAATGCTTTTATCTAAATATAAATAATAATACAAATTTATAATCTGTAAATCCATTTTATAATCACAGAATCATTATTTTTTACTACCATATTTTAAATAGTATTTAAAAAAAAACGGTTGATAATTTTATTAAAGTGATTGATTTACACATACATTATATTTAAAAAATATTTTTTATATTATATATATATATATATATATCAACCATGTTCGCTCCCTATGTGGAGCATATGAACTCCTTATGGAAGTTATCTAAAGAGATTTTTTTTCCAGAAGTGGTTGTTACAAAGTTGCTCAATTATCTTCTTAAAAGAGAGTAGAAGATAGAAAAACTAGAATAAAACTAGTTGTTAGCAAATCACTCTCGCTTCGCCTTTTTTAGGATCGGATTAGTGAAAGGAAATTTCAAATATCACAAACATTCAAGCCTTCAAACATTAGTCCGTAAATCGATTTATAAAAACTGTCCTCGTACCAGGATTCAAACTCGTGATTATCGTTAATGTAGCTAATGTACTTGACTACTGGACCATGGCCATTAACCACGCTGTCGAATCGATTATATTATATTTTTAACCCATGTGCACTCCCAGTGTATAGTAGATGGCCACCTATTGAAGGTATGTCAACAGATAGCTTTCTACGACAATTACTCTTTACTCAGTACTAAAATTGAGCTGGTGAGATTCGTCATTGGAGCTAACAACGTTGAGCAAGGCGCCACGGACTGATATTATAAAAATTACGCTGAAAACTGAACGAAAAAAAAAATTAGATTAAAAAAATACGTCTTTTTTAACAATTCCCATTCGGGGTTCAAAATTGTATTGCGTTATCGACGCTTTCTCTATTCCACGAATTAGTGAATCGGTTCGAAGGTGTAGTTACTATTGTATGTGAGTTGAATAAAATTGGGACAGAGTGAAACATGCAAAACCCATTCTGGTATGCCCCCATTGCTGACGGGCCTCGAGGTATTGGGGACAATTGGGGACAATAGAAGGGCGGTGGGTAGCGAGTTTACATCAAATATCACTTTTATTTGTCGTATAAAAAACGATTGTTATATACAAACAAATCTACTTACTGAATAATAATGAAAAAGGCACACCGTATTTAAATCATGAAATCGCTAAATCAATATTTTTGGCAGTTTTTTATACCAAAACACTTATTTTGAAAATGCAAATGTAAATACTGAAATACTGAAATATTTGTATTAAATAGTAGAATAATAATTTAAAGTGACTGTTAGTTCCACAAGCTCTGATTCTAAGGGAACTTTTACTGTAGCGGAACTTATCTACACCTGATAAAGATTGACAAGTATTTTGTACCAATATGATATATCGTGATACTACTGTTGATCGAATAGCAATCCATACTGGCTTTAGATATTCTTTTTGAACGTTTTTATTTTTTTAATACCGGTATACGTCTTGTTTTGCAACCTCTAAGTGACATTTTTGACTTCAGTGCCCAATTCAAACAATATCATACAGCAATGCAATGTCAATGTTCTAGCCATGCGTGGAACGGAATATTCAATTTAAATATAGTAATATTTATTTATTTATAATATGAACAATGTATTGGAATTATATAGAATTATAAATTATTAATTTATTACTTTTGTAATGTAGAAAAAAAACAGGATATTACTATATTACTATTAGAATTACTATTAGTAGTAGAAAAAGATATATATTTGAAACTGGCAAGGAAACCAGCTGAGTAAGCAACGAAAAAGTCTACTTTAATACATAAAAAAAACGTTGGAACTCACTGACATCCACGTGGAATATGTCAAAAACATCCGAAGCAAAACATTGTTAAAAATTGTTAAAACTTTCCCCAGTGGAATCCCCATTGGCAGGCTGGATCCCCATTGGCAATTGATGCCAACGATTTCTCAAAAGTGAACACTTAATTAATATCAATAAAGCACGATGTTCCAAAAAATAATCTATAAAAGATATAAGTATGGTTTTGAATGAAAAAAAATGATGAAAAATATTCATATAATAATTTATGACCTATTTTTATGTGTTTTAAATTTATAAGACACAAAAAACTACGGTTATAATATGTGTTTGTGTTTTATATGCACAATTTGACATATTTATAAATGTCAAGTTACGACTTTGAAGGTCGGAATATAGATGACATTAAAATTTGAAACATTTAAATTTAGATGTACGAGTAAGCAATTTCAAAAACTGCAAATATAGCATAGACGCATGAAGTATAATAATATAACCAGCGTGATACAAACATCTGATTCAAATGCAGTTTTTTGGCTGTTGCTTTGCGTGTTTGAAATTTGAGACGATGGAAAAAACAAATCTTATATTAGCACTCCGTATTTGTGAAAGAAAAAATAAATAAAAATGGCAACAGATTGTCTTCTTAATTGTAAGAAATTTTTAACTCCTTAAAATCGTCCAAAACTATGTTAACCGGTATTTCACGCTATGAAATCATGGTTTATCTCCATCTATGATCCCACCTGTTAATTATTATTCAAGCCTGTCTTTGAGTTATTACCTTTATTAAACATATAATTTAAACTAGGAATTTTCACCTTTGTAACTGAACTTTGAGATCAATTTAATTGTTTTCCAAACGTTTTCTGCAATGGAACACTTTCCTCTTAATGTCGTTGAGAATTTTGAATCCTTGAACGACAAATCTTATTGATTTACACAATATTGGCGAGTTGAATTCTTATGTGTGGTGTCGACTCAGTTCCTGCGCTTTGACTGTATTGCTATTGTTATGATAACAAGAAAATTCTGCTTCGCATAAATAGATTGCAGAAAACAGAAGTAAAATAATAATTCGTTGTTTTGGAACATTGAGGTACTCTTTCGACAAACTCGCCTAGAAATCATTTAATGACTGATATTTGTTTATTTGTTTCAAATCAGAATCACTTTTTCTTATTAACGCTATTCTTCTTGCTCTCAAACATAGTAAGTTTATTTAAAAAAAATGATACATACATACTGACTGTGACCATGTGTCGTTTATGTAGGAGATATGTCTTTTATTCTTCAGCCATTTTTTTTTACAGTAGAGCAGAGAATACTGTAAACATTACAAACATCCACGCATTTGAATATAAATTCATACATATACATAAAAAACAATTTATCTAAATCTTAGTACATACTGGTAGTATTGGGACTCGTGGACACTAAAATCGAATAAATTAAACGGTACAGAGTATCAATCATTTGACATCAGGATCGACAATATATTCTCTTTATGAAACATTTTTATAATAATTATTATAATGTGCAAGTTCTTTAAAGGTTATTTTATAAAGTGCAATTTGAAACGCATCTGAGCTATCACATGTAAACTGATAAATTTGCCCCTTAGAAGTAGAGTGAGCCAAGTGGTATTTTAGAAGCGTTATATGTTTCAAAGTATCGTAAAAATTAGGTCATCCTAATTAATACATACTGCTATAGTGTTTTCTCTCTAAATTAAAAATATGCAATGCACCAAAAAACCAAGAAAATATGCGATAAAATTTCAGTAGAAAAGTTCTACCATTTTACTACTTGGCTCATTTTACTTCTCAGCGGTTCACATAATCATTCGATTTAAAATCTTATCATATCTAGTTATTTAACGGTCGAAACAAGAAGGGTGGTAATAATTACCCGCGGAAAATATCCGCACCCTTACATATTTTACATGGTATGCCAAGTTATTTAAATGAAAAAAAATACTTTCAAAGCACGGCATTTTATTATGACGGTGCACTTATAAGGGGGTGGAATATTAAAGTAGGGTGACATTACTGTTTGCGGATACATAAAACAATGATAACAACTTCATACCTACATTTTGTACATGCATATTCCTCCAACTGACACGCACTTTCAGCATATAATACACGCAGTATCATTAGTAGCTTTACTGATTATTCGTAAGCTTTGAATACGTTGCACAAATGTATGTAAAATGATGGAGAATTTACACAAATCTAGTTGCTTCTTTTTACTGATTAATTAATGCTTGCTAACAGTGGTTTATATATTGGGATGTAGGAGAGGAGCATAACGTCGGTAATTTTCTTCAACCTCGTATCTCAAAAAATATAAACATAGCACATGACAATATTGTTATTCAGAAAAAGTTTTTGTATTAGGTTAAATAAAGCATGAAATTAATGTTTTTTAGAGATACGAGTTAAAGGAATATTTTTCCATGAAATTCTGAATTTGTTACATCAAAATACAAAAAAATGATTCAAATTGAGATACGTGTTTGTAGTAAAATTAACGACAATATGTCCCTGAGCAGGAAGGCGACAAAATTTGACTAATTCTTTTAAACAACTCTATTTTTTATAAATTTATAGCAATATAGTTATATTTTTAGCACATCAATATTGTATCTCAATATCTACAATTGACAACTACAATATGAGGAAAAGAGTATATAAATTGAAAAGATCATTTACTATAATCGCGTAACAAATAGAGCACGTGTTTCGTGTTTGGATTTTTTATCTTATAATCAGTAGGTTTTTTGATGAGCTTAAGTCATCGGTTTTCAAGCTTAATGTTATATTTCGTTTGAATTAATTTAACATAATTAACAACGTTATTATTAGAATAATTACAAACAGGAAAACACAATACTTTATTTGATCAGTCTGTGTAGTTAAACTTCTGGCACAAAATATCATAGAAACGCTACTGCTTGCTTACTTTGCAGAGCTTTAAAATAGTCGCCCAGTTTTCAATGTAACTGTTGTATGAATGAGTAATTATTATAGATTTTTTATCGTATTCTAGCAAAGAACTGTCACACTAACATCAAGATTTGCGCAGAGACATCAATTACGAAAAACATCATACGAATAATGTATGTGAACTTCTATAAACAAAAGTCCAATAAATTGTTTGATGTTTAATAAAACATTTTTACTTTACTTTGAGTTGTACGAAACAAGTGAAGCAAAGAAACATTTATTTTGTAGGTGTGAGCTAGTAAGATTTTTTGTTATTTGATCCATAATATACTTATTCGATTAGCAATTGTCTTATTCTATACTAGCTTCTGTTTATATTAGTACTTCTGAGCTAAAAAAATGCATACATTCTATCATCATTTAAACACAAGAATATTTACTATACATTTTGTTGTAACCTTCCAAGTTGCTTACTGTGAAGTCAGTTATTAGTGAAAAGGCATTATATTTATAGAAATCAAACTCATCTATTTCCACTATTTTCATGTTTTGATGATCAAGACCGGTCTCACTCATCATTTGCATTAGCTTAAAACCTACAATGTTATAAAAAAAACTGTGGAGTCAATACAAAAAAAAGTATTTTATAATTGAGGGGATCAAAAGCAAAGACAGTATTCTAAATCTTGATAATAACTGAAAAAAACCCATTTCTTATTAATTTAATGTGTATGCTGTACCTTACAGTAAAATATTGTGGTTCACAATGAATTCCTCAAGTGTGTTGAGCAAAAATTTTGCCACGTGACTTTTTGTATTCAACAATACGTTTAGAGTGAAAAAGCTTATTTTTTTCTAAAGCGAATTAAAAAAAATGCTTTTCCTTGAAATGTTAAAAGGTTTTCTATTGAAATATTAGTTCACAATCTGAATAATTTTTAGCTCTTTAATTCTACATCCATAGATTGAAAACTTTACTTTTTCAAGATTACAACCTTTGTTTCTATTCCCCTCGATTATAAATAATCATAAAAAAAATCCAACAAAAAAAACATCATTTACATAATTATTGTGTCAATTTTATGATTCAATCGGAAGACAATCTTTGTCCCAAATAAAAATTGGGTCACAGCACATCAATCATGTACGACAGTTCTAATCGAAACCGAGATTATATCGTAAAAAAGCCCTGCATATGTGTTTAGTCACAAAACCTTGGGAAATAGGAAGGTGGGTCTTTTTAAATTAACATATGTCATTCATCGCAAAAGATTTATTTGTTGGTTGTGCGACGTTAGAAATACTATTTTTTTCAATTCGTAATAACATCAGTACAATCACTGCGTAAAGGTTTATTTTGAATCAATCAAACAAGAGATAGAAGAGCATACTCGGCTTCATTTACATGATTCGTGGAACAAATAATATAAAATTGAAGATCTTTGCATTACAACTAGAGCATCCAATCCCGGGATTGACATGGTCGCGATCCCGGGATTTCGAGACTGAGAAATTTTGAGCAAATCCCAATTGCAAGAGTTAAAAAAGAAATCTGGTGGAATAGTATAGTGAATGCAGACCAGTGAGCTAATCCCAATCCCGGGATCCCGGGATTGGAAAAAGGTTCCGGGATTGGACACCCTAATTACTACGACAAATGTAGATATTTTTTTCATTGACATTTTATTGCATTTCTCGATTTCCTGTCTATAATTCTACACATCTAAGTAGAGAAAAACAATTTACAAACCATAGGGCCCTTAAATAATCTCTAAGACCAGTAAATGTTCAGTAGTTTTTACTTTATTACCATGAGGCGTCTTTGTAAATTCTATACTAATTATCTTTGATTCATTTAATCATCGTTATCTTTTCGAAAACATATGTTCGAAAATTGTCTAAAAACAACAAATGTCACACCTTTTCTCACATTTATTTTCAAATATCTTTTTGATCGAAATAAAAATATGTAATAACAATTTCACACGATTCCTCATTTTTAAATTAATAAAAATGCCTATAATAAGAACTATATCATTTTATTTCCTCCTCCTTAAAAAAATAGTTTAGTGACATTTGCTGTCCTCATGACAAAGGTCTTTAATTATTCTGTTTTATTTTGATTAAAAGAAAATTTGAAAATATTACCTGATATATATTTATCAAGATTAAGGCTTTCACTGTCAGTTCCTGGTCGAAAGACATTATATCATATTAAAAAATAAAACACGTATTTTTTATATAATTCCACATATTATAAAACATAACTGTACAGTGGAACCTCTCATAACGAGTTTAATTCATGCCAGAATCTTACTCGTTATGTGAAACACTTGTTAAGCGAAACAATTTTTCCCATATAAAACAATGTAAAATACAATAATGCGTTCCATGCCGAAAAAAAATCTTTTTATATTTTGAACGTGTATTCAAGTAAAATTACATACTTATAAATTGTTAAGGAGCGTAACAATCTGGAACGCGATTTCGATTTGCAAAAAACTTTTAAAAAATCGACTAGTTTATTCTTTATGACAAATAATTAATTCTTTTTTACTAGCAGACATTTGTTTTTGCTGACTCTTTCAAATTTGGTGCAAATGTGACAGCATTATCATTGAATAAAATTGTAAAACGCATAGCCACCTCCTTATTAGGGCGATGCTTCTCAATGTATGATGCAACAGTTTCACATGCTTTCAGTTTGTCTTTTATTGCGCCAGAAGATTGTTGCTCTGTTACTTCCTCCTCCTCCACTAACAAACTCTCCTCCATAACTTCTTGCTGTGAAAAACAATGCAACTCCATTAGCTTTTCGGTGGTCAGCTCTTGATTTTACACTTTCACAAGCTCATCAATATCGTTTTTATCCCCATGGTATCGGCCAAAGATACAATCTCGTTGACTGTAGACTCCACAGGTACCGTTTAAACTCCTAAAAATCATATTCGACAACGCTCCTCGCAAAGCTTATTCCAAGCTGAAGTGAGGTTTCTCTAGGTAACCCTTTCCCATGCCTTGTCAACCATCTTGAGACAAGCAACTATGTGAAAGTGATCTTTCCAAAACTCTGTTTCACTCGTTATGTGAAATGTCGATCGTTAAGGAAGCATTTTTTTCACAATCTGTTTTGATCGTTATGGAAATTACTCGTTATGAGAGGTGCTCGTTATGAGAGGTTCCACTGTATTTATATATTTAACCAAGGGTATTAAAATCGTCAATGGAAAATTCTCACAACACCCAACCAATAATCTTTTAGAAAAAATATATTTTGAAAACGTATCTTCTATTAAAAAAAAAATTTTACCATCTACGAGAGCTTTTATAATACGTTGATTATTTGTAAAGACACTGATGTATTGTCTATTCAACTGTATTGTTTTTATACCTTCATCTAGATATCAATGGGGTTGCGGGGGATTATAAGAGTAGAGGGAGTGGTTTTACTACCATAATAATTGTATTTGGCCCGCAAATTTGTCTTGGTGTGGCCACTATTGTAAACCTTAGAATTTAAAGGCAAAATAGAGTGCTACGTGGTCATGTCTTCAATGGTTGGATGTATATTGAAAAAAATTCGTCATCATGAATAGTTTACAGTCTTTTTTTAAAAACAATTCTGTGACCTCTTGTTGTCATAAATAAAGTGGTAAAATCGAAGGAGAATCGTCAGTTTACAATGTCCACAAATTAGCGTTCGATATTTACAAAAAAAAAAGATAAAATAAAGTAAATATTTGCCTAATAAAGGTTCAAATAATAAATATTTATCATACGTTCAAATTAGGTATAGCAAATTTGTTTTATCAAAATATTATTTTTACCAAGTTATCGACGCATATTATTTGTGACGTTTCTGTGCCTGTGTATCGTCTGCGCTGTGATCTAATTGGTTAAAGCGTTTAAGGTTGCTCTACCGATCAAACGGGTCCGGGTTAAAATCCCGGTAAAGTCAATGTCAAATTTAGATTTGTTTTTCAATTTGATATCTTATGCATGAGTTTTTTGTGATATAAATTATCTTCGAGTTGATCTCCAGTGACTGACAAAAAATTCTCATCGAGTTTATCAAAATATATAAGCCGCAATGCTAAATACGTTTTATATATAACTTTATATTCCTTTATATATTTATAAACATTTCAATTTATTATATTTTAAGAAAGTGAGAAGATTTTTTTTTTAATTTTAGGCAATATTGTAAAATAAGCGACAATGAGTTTTATTAGCTAAATATAAGCTAAACAAATAGTGTATTGGCTATTCAATCGAAGTAGCATGTGTTTGTTAGTATTATTTTAACGCTCTGATTAGTGTTGAAATTTTAGGACAGTCAGTTGTATTTTGCATATAATCCCAAAATAACAACATTAATATGGTGAAGAAAATGAGAAGAAATGTGAATTTATTTAATGACTTACTCGACCATAAAGACAAATCAAATAAACTTAAACCAATGATACAGATATTAAGGACACTCAAATTTATAAAATAAATTATACAAACGATTAAGTAATAACACATCAATTTGCAGATGTTGTACTTCAATAAATAATTATTTTTTTTGTGACTGCGAACGAGTGTTAAAGTTATATATAAGCTGCCGATCTGCATTACGAGGTGCCAGATACTAAATGGAAAAATACATATGATTTCCATTGAAAATGGTGAGAAAAAATAACACGCATTTTTAAAAGAAAGTTTTCATTTCCTAGTTGCTAAAAAAATCTGAACGAATATAAACTATAAAAAGTACAATCCACTTTAACAGTGGTCGTATTTTTTATCGTACCTGTCACGCTATTCCACTCACTTTAGGAGGTGGTACTCAATCACAGATCAACACAATTTTAAAGATCTCAATTATGTTACCATCTAAGTGGTATAAGTTTCTATTAAATATAAAACAACATATTGTATCATGGCTGTTAAAATATAACGATGGGTTTTGTGATCGTTCAAATAAAATTTAAGATCATTTCGACTGAAGGTGCTTGGTGGAATTTCAATATTAAATTAGAACGATTGAAATTTCAAATAACACGTATAAATTCATGTACTTTGTCCATAAATTTATAACGATTTATACAGTCACATATTTTTTCCGCTCTTATATGGCCTTTGAGGTATCTCCCAAAATGTAGAACTATCCTGCCAATAGGGATGCCACTGGGAAGAGCTTTAGCAGTTTTTAACAATATTGTTTCGGGTGTTGACATATTCTACGTGGACATGAGTGAGTTCCGATGAATACCATTTTTGTGTGTGAAAGAAGAATTTGTTAAAGCTTACTCAATTGACTTCCTTGCCATTTTTTTAAAAAACTACTCGTTTTTAATATTTTATTATATCATGTTTTTTCGACATTGCAAAAGCAATAGATTCAAAACTTGTAATTCTTTTGCAGTTTTCTTGTAAATAAATAAATAAAATTATATACGAAAACTAATTGTTACTCAGTTGCTTAATTCCATGTTTCGAAGGAGTAATGATATAAAGGATAAGGTTATGTCAAGACTAGTTGTTAGGTATTCGCTCTCGCTACGCCCCCTTATTTTAGAATGAGAATGGTACGAGGGAATTTTCAGACATCACAAACAGCCATACCATGCCTTCTAACATAAATTGATAAATCGTATTTAATAAATATTATTTTTGATTGAATTAGCATTTACTTAGAAGAACTCCATTACAATTAGGTTAACATATCACTGTATTTAGTTATACGATTGTTTTATTTAGTTTATAGCTATTCCAACTAAACTGATAGTTAACAGATATTTCTGACGAAGGCGTAAAGCCAAAAAAGCTATAAACTAAATTTAAAAAATATATAACTAAATACAGTGCTATTTTGACTGTATTACAACATTTTATTTCTATTATTATTTCAAATAATTTTACGTCAAACGGGCTTTAATTTTTATTTGACAGCAAGTATTAAAAATGGTTCATGTGACGAAAACTGTGCATAGAATATGAACCATGTGCAAAAAACGCAGAAAAATGCCATTTTCTTGTTCAAAATAGTAAATATTTGCAACAAATGTATTTTTATACTGAATAAAATATTTAACCCCTAATTTTTGCATCCATAGAAGTGTTATTTTATGTTTCGTTTTTTTTTAAACAGTTTTTATCGATTATCTCAGAATGTACAAAGTGTCACATAGACCATATTTGATGTGCATCGACGATATATTCATACTGATTTTTAAATTGTCTGATACAGAGGCACTTTTACAACATACCAAGAAAAAATTAAGGGCATCAATATTATTCATGTCAAATCACATCATTACATGTTATAGATTCATAGGAAAGAATCAAAACTCTTACTGACGAAGTGATATGATATTCCTTTAGAAAATTTTGTTATAATACTTGATCTTCCCTGCGGTAGAATCCTAATAACGTGCTATAATCGTAAAGAAATAACTGATTTACTAATTTGAAATGTTTTACATATTTTTTAATAGCAATGAAAAGACTAAAAGTTCCATTGAAACTTGTTTTTAAAAATAAAAATATATCAATGATTTAATTAAGATAACATTTTTACTCAGATAAAAGATACAATAATAAAAAAAATATATATTAAGCCATTAAAATATTTTTTGAGAGCTATAATTTTGTTCTAGTAGAGTTTAAACCCTGGTGATGTTAAAAAAACATTTCTTGGATTCGAACATTGTATTATTGGCTATTTTTACGTAATTAACAAAATAATCTATTAAAAATCATTTTTAAAGTTTAAAAAAATACACCATTGTATCTGAAATCTTAAACAACTAGTGTGCGTTAATAAAAAATGTTTCTGTATAAGCTGTTCGACTTAACGAAGCAAAAATGTATACACTATGGGCCTCGTATAACACGGTAATAATGGTTCCACTAAAAACGTCGTGTAATACGATTAAGTCGTTTAGCAATGCATATCAATTTACTGTTAAACAAACTTAGGATTGCGTTCATAAAAAAAATATCGGGAATTTGGTTCTATATAAATGAATTTATAATGTTAGAAGCACAAAGGTATTATGTTTAAAACTATGTTTTTCTAGATAAACCGATATGATCCTTAACCCTCGACTTAATAGTATGAAATTACCGATCTCATTATTCAAAAATCAAGATCATTTTTGTTTATATCCATTAAACTTCATAAAATCAGCAGATCAGTAAAGTTGGAAATCTTTACTGGTTGCAAAAAGCCAATTACGAAATAGATATGAGTATTTTCTTATCAATTTCCTATTGACAAAAGAGTATAAGTCGTATATTGTCGCCCGCTGTGGTCTAGTTGGTTAGAGCTTGCTCTACCGATTAGGCGCGTCTGGGTTCGATTCCCGGTAAGATCAATGTCAAATTGGATTATTTCAAATTTAATTTGAGATCTAAAACATGGGTGTTTGTGAAGTTAATTCTCCTTGAGTTAATCTTACATAACTTACAAAAATTCTCGAGTATATCTCGTATGATCTTTAAACATAAAAATATTTGACGCATTGGCGTAAGCTGTAATGTCAAATATTTTGAAAGAATCTTTGTTCTTTTTAATTGATGAGTAAAATCATTCGAAAAGTTTTATAATTTTACAGTTTTTCTCGTCATTACATAATTTATAGCTGTCACTTGAATTTTATTTTATATATTCATCGTAATGTCATATTATTAACTGGTAATCCAAGGCTATCTTTCATTATTAGATCACAAAAAAATGTTGTATAATACAAAATAGAGGACCTATTGTTTTGTCCCATTTTCATTTTGATATCATTAAAATTAACACCATTAGAAGGTACTCAAAACTAACCGAAAAGCATTAACAATGTATTCACCAAGCACTGAGTAAGTCGTCAAAATAATATTCTTTCCGCTTACTTCCCATACGACAACGTTTGAAAACATTAGACAAATGACATTCATAAAATTTTAATACGCTTTGTTATAAAGCACTCAAAAGTTTTGGCAACTTTTAATAATGCGTCAAATTATCGAATATTTATTAACAATTATTTTTAATTTTTGGTGCTAACGTTTATTAATAACTTATTATAGCAATTTCTGAAAGTCTACATTAAGGGTTGGCAAACAGCAAGCCAAATCCAGCCCAACACCATTTTCTTTGATGTTACGAAAATTTCGTCTTTATTTTATGATATATTAATTAATATAAAAGTATGTAAACATTACTTTTTTCATAAGTAACATCAACAAAGTATTTATTTTTGCTTTGTAATCAAAATATCTTCGAGGATGCTTCTTGGTCCGCCGAGCCAAAATAATATGATCTGAAACATAACAAAAAACAAAATTGCCAACACCTAGTTTACATTATTAACATTTTCAAAAGATTGCATAATATAGGTGGTATTATTTTGACAAAATTCAATTGAATCGATAATGTTAGTAGTATTTTGTATTCTTCTTTCTGCAAACCACTCAAGTAAAACATGTTTATTAAAAAAACGGCTTTTATAATGCAGTTAACCCAACAGCTAAAAATAGTAGTACATTAAATTAAATCTTTAAAATAAAAATGACAACATATTTTTTTTATCCATGTCTGCTCCCAATGTGTAGCATATGGCCTCCCAATGGAGGTATCTTAACAAAAGTTTTTCTACGATAAATATTTGTTACTAAGTCTCTAAGCCTCTCTTTTTCAAAGAGAGTAAGTAGTAAGGATAGACGAGTAAGACTAAGATTGGACTAGTGGTTAACTTATCGCACTCGCTACGCCCAGTTTTTGAAGGATCGGGAGGGTGGAACGGAATTTTTTGATATCGCAATGTCTTCGAACAAAAATCAATAAATCGATTGAAAAAATGCCGTTTGTACTGGGACTCGAACCCGTGAGATCGGGCGCGGAAGCCCTCAACGCTAACCGCTGCGCCATAGGACCCGGTCCACATATTCAAGCCGGCTTTAAAATCAATTTATACTTATCTCTACTCAGTGAGTCAGACGGTGATATTTACCGACATGCTGCTTTTTTATTGAATAAACTACTTAATCTTTGGAGTTGAGTGTATATTTTACAAATCACAAATGGAGCGTTAATGGCATTCAACATTCAAGTAAATAAATTATGATAAAATTGTTTTTCAAAAGGTCACAAATTTCATCAAGATTATACCTGAAATTAGTTGGTGAACGTAACAGGATGTGAAGTACTAAAACGAACCAGAATATTATCGAAAGCTCGCATATATCTTGATAGCGGATGTCCGGTGTAAAAACCAAGCCAGGCTTTATGAAAATGTCTGAAGGAAAATACATGGCCTTTAGGCCAAAGCTGTCAATGAACAAAAGCTTTATTAACAACTAGTGGAAATGGAAAAGTAAAACGTTTTTGTTTTTTGCGTGTATTTTAGTTTACTCTGATCTGACAAATATCTTTCAAATTAAATGTGTGTAAGTTATTTAATTATCAATTTTCAAGATTTATTAAAACATATTGAAATTATTTTCTTGTCTACAGAGCTTTAATTAAAAATATTTTTGCATAAAGCATACGGACAACTAACAAGGAATAATCACTTTTGTGTTTTTTACGACATGTATTTTTAGAAATAACCATAATGTTGCAGAAACACTTCTAGTAACTGGCTTTTTGTAGAATTCGTGTCTACTATATTAATAATTAAGTGCAGCCGCTTTCTGCAAATCAAATGAACCTTACTCGGTTAACTGTGAATCTTTCGTTTAAATATGACAGTCTTAGAATGAAAACAACTTGGTTAATTTATGCTGAACGTAGAACCAACATGTTATTTTGCGTCAAACATAGTTTCCTTTCTCCTTTTTCACAAAAAAGTAGTCTCTGCTCTCTGCGTAATAAAGCTTTACTTCAAATAATATTGCTTTTATCTATACTCTAAACTTAGTAAAAACACAATATTCCTTTGTACTTCATTCCACTTTATTTAATATGTCAGGACCGGTTTCGCTCATTACGAGCATCGTCAACTGATAAGAAATATAATTTAACAATGCTATTTATACAAAAATGAACAGTTATAAACAACAATTGGCATTGAAAAGAAAATACCAATTACATTAAAAGTGATTCTAAAATAGCACAAAATTAAAATGTTTAACACATCTAACATATAATTAAAAAGTCATCTCAGATTGTCAAAGAATTCCCAAATTTTAATTATGTTTGTAATTACTTTCAATCCCCATTCTAAATTTATTAATCTGAGATGACTTTTTAATTATTTGTTAGATGTGTTAAACATTTTAATTTTGTGCTATTTTAGAATCACTTTTAATGTAATTGGTATTTTCTTTGCAATGCCAATTGTTGTTTATAACTGTTCATTTTTGTATAAATAGCATTGTTAAATTATATTTCTTATCAGTTGACGATGCTCGTAATGAGCGAAACCGGTCCTGACATATTAAATAAAGTGGAATGAAGTACAAAGGAATATTGTGTTTTTACTAATATAATGCCTTTCCACCAAGTATTGACAGTGAACACCCTAAAAGTGATCTACTATAAATGTTATTAGTGTTATTACGTAAGCACATACTCTAGAGCTAATCCCATAAAATACGTCCAATACTTGGTTTTAATATGTAAATAAGTGCTCAATATTATTATATTGATCATTTGATTTTTAAACAAATACTATATAGATAATAACTGTTGAAAATGACTAACGCAATCTTCTTCAGTTTCGTTGTCCACCCGTTCAAAACTGACAATATCCAAAATCTACGTTTCAATCGCTTTATGGATTAATGTTCAACTACATGGATGACTATGATGTTTACATTCTTTAACACCCAATCAATCCTAAAAAAAACAGAGTGAAGCGAGAACGATAACTCCATATTCGCCTATCTTTACTTTAAAAAAAAAGAGAAATCGATCGAGTAAATAACAATACGATATCGTTTTATTAGTTTTCCACGTCGTAGAAAAAAGTTAATGCATGTCAATTTCGTTCAATTCATATTTGAATATATTTTTAGGGCCTGACAGTTGTAAAAAAATTCGCTAGGCATTCGCAAATTGTCTGACTCCGATTAAAAAAATATGCAAAACTTAACATATTACTTTGCATATTTTTTAGTATTTTCTAAATGCATAATCCATTGAAAAAAAGTCAGAGTCGCCCATTTTTTATGACTCCGAATCCAAATCCCGTGTTCATTTATTTCATTTAAAAATAATTATGTTAACTGCCCTACATGTAAATGATGAGAATAACAAATTTCAGTGTTTTTCCAGACGATTAAATTTGACAAAAGAAGTATGTTGGTATATAAAAAATATTATTATGAACGCTTGATTTTTGAGACTATTCCATTGACTGTCTCATAAGAATCAAAGTATTTATTATTACTGAATTCTTTATCTAAGTAATAAGTATGTGAGATTTGACCGTGTAAAAAATGATCAAACAGTTTCTCCAAAAAAACAAATATTACAATAAAATTAATTGAACCTATGTTTGAATGCATTGTAAAACTAGTGAATAATTAATTAAGTACACATACAATAGACACTTTCACGTAGCCAACTGGTTATAGAGAATTAGTTATGACGTCATTGGTTACCCGCTGACATTTAGAAAGATGACCCAGGTGGAATTCGAAACTAGGCCACCAATATTATCCTGATGCTATCAATTTTAAAAAACCTAATTACTGTGGCTTCGGTATTGTTATTATTTATTTTCCATCATCGTATTTTTAAGTGTATGTATAGTTTGTGTAACAGCACTTAATTAAAAGATTTTTTAAATCCAAGCCCGCTTCCAATGTAGCATGTAGCTTCAATGAAGGTATCTAAACAAAAAAATGTCAATGAGCACTGATTGTTACCCAGTTACTTAAACTCTCTTTTTCAAAGAAAATAGCAATAGATAGATGGGGCTAGAACACGACTAGTGTTAAATTAATCGCTCTCGTTACGCCCCGTTATTTAAAGATAAGAGGGTGGAAGGGAATTTAAGACATATTGCCCATGTATTCTAACTGAAATCTGAAAAAATGCTATTCATAATAAAAACCTGTGAAATCCGTCACGGAAACCAACAACGTTAACCGCTGCCCCACGAAGTCGGAAATATGCCTTATTAATTATTTTTTTTTTTTAAACTGAAATGACATGTTTTTATTTTTTCCAGGGGTGAAAATATCCCGATCTGTGTTAATGGAAGTATTCCACTTCTTGAAAGTCCAAGCATTAAGCGAACACCTCAATCAATATTCCAAATACACAATAAAAAAGATTGTTGATTATCTATGACTGATTGTAGCACAGGGGTTGGCCAGAGTGGGCTCAGAAGGGCTAAAAGGTCCCTTGCTAAATTTTACTGAGACCAAAGAGGACCTTGTTAGTTTAAGAGAAAACAATATTCTTAGATCAAAATAACAAATGCAATTTCTGACTTATATATTATCTACGACAGCTTCTGTATACACAGCAGTATATTTTTTGCCATTTACATTGATTAGTTTACGGTAAATTGTATATTGTTACATATTATAATTGTATTAAGTAAAAATCGATTGTTTATTAAAGTATTTCATGTAGCTACATACGTGAGATAAAAAAATCACTATTTCCCTAGAACACAGAGAATTGCTTTGAGATTAAGCGAGCTCTTTGTTAGCGTATTAGCAGCCCACCGCTGTTGTAGCATTAAATAATTATATATCATACAAGTACATAGATTGGTAGACCCCGCTTCTAAAAATATTCAGCATTCCTGACAGTTTGTTGGAATTTTACTCGGACTATTAATTACTTCTAAATTATGTTTGTATTACTGCGTATACTTTTTATTTGCGACATTTTTTTGAATGGCACTCGAGAGACATTCATGTAGCGGTATTCTTTGCCTGGTACAAGTAGTATAAAGTTCGTTTTTACTCCTACACTATTTACGACGATACGTTTATCAGTGGCGTACTTTCAAATTAATACCTGTCTTTACAGTAGATATAAATCTTTTTTTATTATTAAAATGTTCTCAATGCGGAAGATACAAAGAGAGTTGGAGATAAAGTGTGTGTGTGGCGCTGTGTTGTGCATAAACATAGAGTTACACTCTGGCGGATTAATTTGGTTTCGCACTACCACTCGTTGTGTATATCCAGTCACCGTTCTATGGTCGCTTTCCACACCGCTATTGATATAAAAAAAGAAATTAACACCTCACATTCATGGCCCGAGCGGAACTGTACATGACTGATTTTGAACCATGCATTAGCGTGCTTGAAAAAAAGAAAATATTATTAATAATAAAAGTGTGACTAGCTCAGCTATTTGATATTAAGTATACCGTATACTGAGAGGTCGTCGTTATAGACGAGACTATTGACTCCAGTAAGGAATCAAAGTTATAACTATCCCCAAATAAATTAACAAACTTTTCGATTCTTTTTTTATTTGGCAAGATCAGGCTCGTCGTGCCTAAAACCTTTCCTGATCTTGCTAAATAAAATTGGAAGTAGTAAAAAGGAATATCGATCAGGTTTAAATATTCAATTATTTAATTTAAAGTCGATAGTGACAGAAAGTCAATCTCATATTTGATATTGTGTTACAAGTTGGTTTACCACTATCAGCCGTTGTGTATATCCAGTCAATTTTTAATTTACGCTTTCCACACCCCTATCGACAGGGTAAAAAGGAGTTTACCCTACACATTCATGAATCATTATTCAAGCAACTGATTTTGAACCATGTACTATTATAATTATCTATAAAAATAACCAATCTTGCACACAAATCCTGTTTTAAATATTGATTTAACTTTGATAAAAAAAATACTCGTCGCACGGCTTTTGATTTATTGTTGTACGTATGGGACTTCGCGTCATTCAGGCTATAAACGTCAGAACATAAAACAGTGCTTGCGACATTGTTGCATTTTTGTATCGACGATAGCAGCAAAATATGGAGCTTTTAAGCATTCGATACTTAAGTATTTACGTTCACTGGAACAGCGTGCACTTGCTACTTTTAAAATTTCACCATACACGAAACACAATTGCTAAAAATATTTTATAGCGTCTACTTTCGATCCGTGTTGTAAAGCTATTAAATTACAACGATCGCTGTACAATGTATCGACGGAATTAAAACCTTTATTACGAAAACTGGGCATCGAAATAAAATTTTACAAAAGAGATTAAAACAGTAAATCGAGAGTAAACAATCAATTCAAGAACTTTTTAAGCAATAGTAACTCTTAAAAATATGAGTAAGCATATTGATAATAGGGTCTTTAATCCCGAAATCTCAGGAGCCCGTCCAATTTCGGGATTGAATATTAGAAGTAACGAATTCTGAAATGTTTTTAAAAACGAGCTATAAAAAAAGGTCTTACATTTTTACATTTTACGAAATCCACAAGTTTTTGAAATCGGGCAGCGAGCGAGTAATTTTTTTTTGAAATTCGCTATTGACCTATAAAATGCCGAGAATTACTAAATACTTATCCCATCCGTGATATTAATATGATGTGATATATCATCGTTCTGAGAAAGTAAAAACACCACAAATTTGTAAAATGCATAAAAAATACAATTATTACAGTTTCTCTGTTAACAAGTTTATTTCCGATCATACGATGTATATGATTAAATGCAACGTTTCGTTTCTGACTGCAAATTTCTGAGAAGTCTATCGAGGCACTAAAATATTGAATTTCACGGACGACCAAACTCTACTATTATCAACAAGAAAATAGCATCGTCTGCAATTTCCGATACCAAAACCTACAAACGAAACTTAAAACAAAGAACAAACGGTAGATTCTTTTTATTATGTTTACTATTAATTAGCTTCATTAACAATTATACCTTCGAAAGAAACCTATTTTTATACGAAAGAAATTATACCACAAATAATAAATAACACGGCATTCTGCAGTGTTCCGTTTACTAAATCTTTGATTTAACACATTAGTGAGGTGATAAAAAGTATAGCACCCCTGTGTAAATAATCAAATAAGTTCGGTTTATGTGAAGTCTATAAAAAGATTTATATATTAAAGCACAATTGTTAATAATAAAAAAAAAATATTTACTAAATTACATTTTAAGATACTGTATTCGTAAAAAAATCCGGCACTATTTTTCTCACAATAACTTAAATGCTAATATAATAATTTAACCTTTTCACAAAAGAATGTGTTTAAAATAAGGGAAACTAATTTTGTATACTACTTTTAATATTTCCCGTTAAAAAATATAGGGTAAATAATTAAAAAATATATATGTATATAAAACCTTTAAAAGTAAGTGATTCGAACAATTCTTACGAATTGAGATTTACGAACTGTATATTTCGATTACAAAACTGTTTTTTATCTCTGTATAATAATTATTGATGGGCCTCAACACAGGGTATACATAAAATGTGATAAAGGATTTTTACGACAATTAATACTTGTTAAATACGTTATAAGATTCACTTGAAATTGTAAGTGTTATTTTAAAATAGAATAGCTTGAACAATGAAAAACATTTGTGATAAAAAACGACTACTTTGTTTAAATAAATTTGTGATTTTATATATGTGTAATGTATATTTTTAATTGGTTTTGTTAACACTAATAACTTAAAAAAACAATACAGATATTTAATTTTACAAACCAACAATTGGTAAAGAAAAACTAGGCAGCTCCCCCAATCTCCCAAGCAAAACTAAACAAGAATTTTTTTTTTAAAATCATCGATCTTAGATGAATCAAATTCGTTGCACGATATATTTAGAGAGATATATTCAATTAAATAATTAAATAAATAAAAATAAATATTATATGTACTGATTATTGATGACAGGGCGAAGTCTATATTTGTTTTAATAAAATAATGCTAAAACGGTTTTCTCCGCTGAAAATTGTAAATTACATTTATTAATAGCATATTTATTATAGAAAGTCCATAAAAAATCAATCAAAAAATATAAGATATCTATTATAGAAATGAAAACTATTTAAAAAGCATGCAAAACTCACACGCTGAAGTGGTACACGAAACAACGCCATCCCGCTGGTCTTTCGAGGAAATTATACACTTGCCCTTGGAAGGTTGCTCGTCCTGCATGACGTCTTTGCTTCCGCACCAGATATTTTCCAGCCGCTCCCCATTCACGAGGTTGTTCGAGAAGTAACGCCGCTGGAACAAACGTAAAAAACGTTTCTTTAAATTATATACAAAAATGTGTAAATAAAAAAAATCTGGAATCTTAACTGAACTATAATATATCTCCGTGCAATATTATTTATTATTTAAACGAAAATCAATTACAACGAAAATAAATAATAATGATAATAATAAACACTCGGTGACGTTCAAGATGCTTCTGAATGACGAGAGATGATGGTGACCTGCACCGAAAACCAAAAGACAGATTTTTAACTTATTCATAATATTATTTAGCTTGACCACTTAGAAAATAGTCCAAATTGTAAATGCGGCTATATGATTCAGGATGCTGATCACATCATTTAGGAATGTCCAGACAGGAACAACAATCGAAAAAAATTGAGTATGATCTGTCGGCTTCGTAGATCATACCAACTTGGTTGCATCTATGGCAAATTTTAAGATATTCAAAGAGTTCACTGCGTGTTATGGGAAAAAATTAAACCCAATTCGTGAAAAAAATATGTTTAATCGTCATTATTTTATTTCTCATCCTGAACAATGAAAATTTCTGCCGAAAAATCCAAACGAATGTTGTAACTTGTAAAGATACAGAATACACACTGTAAGAATAGTGAAAAGCCTTAGCAGGTGGTGGTGGGTACAACGCTGAGTACCCTAAGAAATCTACCAAAAAATATATCTGACAGTGTAATACTTTTTCCAGAGGAACCGTATATCCCATTCATATATCGTATATCCCATTTCTCCCCTATATTCTCCACTTAAGTACTGGGTACGAATCTACGTAGAACAACGAATACAGTCATTATTAATATAACCTTTATGAGTTATGAAGTGTAACCATTAGTTGTGCGAAAAAATGACTAACAAAAAGAAACGTAAATGCTTTTTGATAAATCAATAATTTTATAAACCACAATGATTTAATATATATTTTTTTTAATTATTCGCTTAGATTAAAAATTAGATTCATTCAGACATTTTAAGGAAAGCCAATAACATCATACATAGTTGTTCTCTTCAATATTTAACAATAAAGCTCATTTTTAAATTTGTCTTTCTCACTTATTCAGTTGTAGATCCTTTAATTTGGAGTTCATTTCGTAAGCTGTTTACAAAATATAAATAAACTGAATTCATTTTACATTTTTAATATTATTTATCACAATTCTAAATTCCTTACAAAAAGAAATACGTAAGATAAAATATGTTATTCTGATAGAGTATTTTAAAATACGCATTCAGTGAACAGATTGCAATAACGTTGGTTCCAGTTGCTTTGGAAAAACGATGAGCTTTTCCGCATTCTCAAAACAATGCCACTCTGGCGACGAAAGCATAACCTATTTTTACCCTTGTTTCAAACCACTGAAAAAGTGAAAAGATTTAATACCAACAGATGGCACTGATATTAATTGGAAAATTGATAATTATCATAAATACATAATGCAATTTAAAAAATAGCATGAACGTTTCTGCTAAGTAAACAACTGATACGATCGGAGTATCCAAAATATTTATTGTTTGTTTTATTTTTACTAGTAATGCAATCTTTCCCTTACATTTCAAGGCGATATAGTTTGGAGAACTAGTTGTTATTCAATACGATTACGTCTGATTTCAAGGCTACTACGTGTAAGAATTTTATGAATGAAAACGATCGTCAACAGCTTAAATGAAACTTGACATATTGGTTGTTCGACTGGTCGTTTTCTTTGGTATAACACGTGTTTCTCATATTTGATAAACATCTTTAGACTTCTAACTCTTTACTAATAAATGAATAATACAACGTTTGACAGTTGAGTGTAAAATAACTTAAAATTCTCAGAAATTTATTTATGTAAAAAGAGTAAAACATTTTTTCACGCTATACAAGAAGAATATACGTATATATGATATTGCTTCCTGCCTCGTCGAATTTTTTTTATCTGACCCATACGAAAAAAAATCCTCTTGTCATACACTATGCAAAAGCCCATACAATTTTTATTGGATCGAAACTATATTATTTACCAATATTTTTACATATGGGCTGATTAGAAGTAAATTGGTAAGGCGCTTTTCTTGAACTTTTATGTACTATCAAGTTTTTACTTGGTGCTATGGTGGATTGCATGTTTTTATTTTACGAAGATAATACTATTGCAATGTGTATTAACTGAGGTTACTTCTTTTTTACGAGATGTATAGAATATTACAACGCATCTATTTTTTTATATAACATACCACTTGGCTCACTTCGCCAAATGAAAACATAATTAATCAAGAATAAATTTAATATTTTCACCACAAAATGGCATTCGAATTTAAAACACAATACCATAGATTTAATTATGTCGCCAATTATGTTGGGTAGAATAAGGTATAGTATCCATTATCAAAATTACCAACGAATAGCTTAATTTTTTCAACAATGCATCCAACTAATTACTGTTTTCGCATGCTGGCGTGACTGGCTAAAAAAGCTTCAAAATTAATCAGAATGATATTTTCCGAGAATTTTCCAAGCCCTACGAGAGAGCGCAAAATATATGACTCAAGTTTTGTATATAAGAAAGCTTTTATGTACGACGAACATGCCTTTATTCTTTGAGATTCATATTTACTTATTACTTGGTCAATAATTAGATAAGAGTACATAATTTATTATCGTCAGTAACTATTTTAAAAATCTGTCAGAAAATAACTATTTTTTATCTGTGTTTTAGTAATGCTTGGTGATGATACCATAGGTAGAGAAAGTGAGACTTTTTACGTTCTCAAGTGCAACGTGAGAGTTTATTCTAAAATTTGATTTCGTTATTTTTATTCACTTAAAAATATTACATTTTAAAGTATTATCTTAGTTACTTGAATACAAAAGTATATATTATTATGATCCGTATTATTTATACATATAAATAAATGGTCCGTGGTGCAGTAGTCAACGTCATTGCCCTCCAAGTCCCATTCCCAGTACGAACAGACTTTGACTTCTGTTCAAAGGCATGGCGTGTTTATGACGCTTAAAAATTAGCTTCTACCCTTCCAATACTAAAATAACAAAACTTAGCGAGAGTCATTAGTTAACCACTAGTCTTGTCCAAGCCCTATTCTTATATGTTTTACTCTCTAAAAAAAGAGAGGTTCAACAACTGAGCAAAAAACGTTTCTCGTAGAAAAAACTTCTTTTGAAATACTTCCATTAGGAGTGAATATTGTGATCGGAGATGGATTTAAAAAATGAGAATTTTTGGAATAAAAAAATCTCTATTTCTAGGTGAGATTATTTTCTTTATGTTTACTAAACTGACCGTTTGATTTAAATAAACAGTAGATACTGATCAGTTTAATATATAACTGACAAAAAATAATTACTGTACCTAAAACTTCTTTTTTAATATGTTTAATACTGTCCGTATTAACGCGAAGAATTTTTTTAGTTTATATTTTAAGCATTTATTATTTTCAACCTGCTCAAAAAAGTTATCAGTTTGAAACAAACATTCTTCTGGTGTATGTTAAAATTTATAATACAATTTTTCTTATTTTTTGAATCTCTTGAAGTCTCTGTGCTTAAAGAATACTTGAAGCTTTTTAAAGGATATACACACATATTTCGTTAGTAAGTACACTTATAAAACATAGGGATTAAGCAAAGCTCAAAGAATACAATTTGAGCCGTCTAAATACTGAGTAAAACCATCTTGCGCCTTATTATTTTACAATAATCTTCTGTATACTTCAAACAGATCTGAATAATATCGCGTTTCTATTTCCAACAACTCCCAACTCCTCAAAATACTATCCGAATTTACCAGGTGGCAGTGCCACCTGTCTAAATTCTTGCGGGATTATTATGCAGTAAAAATCATTCTGTTAAATATCACATTTAGACTTCAACGAATCAAAATTCAAATTTGATTTAACGATACATAATAAATTCACTACAAATTTCGATAAATATTTTGGAAGATAGCAGGTAACTCAGTTACTAAAAAAATGATTGTAGTTTGATAAAACTAGAAAATAAGTGAAATATGAAAACTTTTTACCTTTAAATGTCATTTAATTTTTTTATTGAGTTCACATCAGAAATAACGGTAGATACGCTGTATGATGTGAATATTCATATTTACACAGATATAGACTACATTTATGTCTATATTCATTCGTAAACTCATATTAAATCACATGGGAATTGTGACAGTTGGTTATTTACTGAAGTTAACTTAAGTGATGTAAAATAACACATTTTTATTACCATTTTGACACACATTTTTCAAGAAAAATCAACCTTTAACGGTTATGACGTTCGTCAAAGTGAGTGTATTTCGAAGTTGTAAGTTTTGGCTTCTGAGTTATTTAACTATTTACAATGTTTATACGTGTCACTTAAAATAAAGATACTATATACAATCTAAAAGTTAAAAGAAAAACAGTGTATTGTTTAATCCTCTAGAAAAAATAACAATGTATCATTATAATATTGGTTCAAAAATATTTAATATTTTTACTTTTTTAGTATTTTTTTATGTTAACATTTGAAACTGTATTTTTTAAATTAATAGCCATTTTATGATCTTTCTTACTTTAATAATTTTTTTATGAATGAAAACCGAACAAATCTATATTTTTCACATGAACCGCAATGAAAACTGTAACGAAAAAAAATAATGGATTAAAACCCTGGTGTCTCCATTAAAATATTTTGACTTAAGGATTTGTTATTAAGATGAAACACGTATTCCTCAATATTGAAAAACATTTATTAGCAAAGAAAAAATACCTTTTTGAGTTTTATTATATTTGGAAATTCTATAAATTCTAGCATACTCATTATTTATTTAATATAACTCTTATTCAATACGTCTTCAAGTTTATTTTTGTCAATAAGGGATTTCAATATGTTATAATAAATAGCAACCGTAACAAATATACGAGAAAATAATCATGAATAATGAAATGTAGGTTAAGAATATATTTAAGCCATGTCCCGATCCCAATGTGAAGCGTATTACTTCCTAATGGGGTATCTCAACATAAGTTTCCTACGAGAAAAACTTGTTCACTTTTAAGGTGTTCACTGTCAATACTTGGTGGAATGGCATTATAATAAAATAAAATAAAAAAAGATTTTTAGTACTTTTTCCACTTAAAAATTTATTTGATCAGGACCGGTTTCGCTCCTCACGAGCATTATCAACTGACAAGGAAAATAAATTAAACTGTGCTATTTATACAAGTTAAATTGAAATCAAGAAGGTGTAAGCAATTACTAACAATTAAAAGGATTTACAAATTACATTATAATTACACAAAATTAAAATGCTTAACACCTATAACATACAATTAAAAAATCATCGATAGAAAATTTTAATTGTATGTTATAGGTGTTAAGCATTTTAATTTTTGTGTAATTATAATGTAATTTGTAAATCCTTTTAATTGTTAGCAATTGCTTACACCTTCTTGATTTCAATTTAACTTGTATAAATAGCACTGTTTAATTTATTTTCCTTATCAGTTGATAATGCTCGTGAGGAGCGAAACCGGTCCTGATCAAATAAATTTTTATGTGGAAAAAGTACTAAAAATCTTTTATTATTATTTTTATTAGAAAAAACTTGTCTTTCGTTTTTTCGAAAAGATTAGTAATATAAGGATATGTCTACGACAAGACTAGTAGTTAGATAGCTTTTCTCTCTACGTTTATTTTAAGATTGTAAGGGTCGGAGGGAACTTTCAGAAATCACAATCACGCATGATTTCTAAGAGAAATTTATTGAAAAAATGCTGTTTGCACTAGGAATTGAAACCATGAGATTCGCCTCGAAAGCCAACGACGTTGACCCGACTAAAGTAGACGATACAATTAGTCCAAATATAACCTATATTAATCAATGGGGTGTTCACCATAACAATACCGATAAATTAATATAATATGAACGAATGTTTATTTAGAATTTCTTATTCGTTTAATTTGATCAGATGTTTTGACTAAGTAAAATTTATTTTTACAAAAAATGTTGAATTCACTGTATCGGACAATATTAAACGTTTTAGGAAGTAAAAAAAACATGTTTACAGTACATGCATTGTTTGTCGGTTCGTTTCAACATTGTTGTCAAACAAACGCTGTTTAAATAAACGTATAATAAATAATCAAAATACTTCAACGTCCTATGTTGTGCGTAAATAATTAATACGTGAACGTATATACGCGACGTAAAAAAGTTTTTACGTATTTATTAACACAGAAGCGTAGGGCTTCCAAACCGGTTTAAACCGAAACCGGTTAACCGGTTTTTCGGGTGATTTTAAATAAACCGAAAACCGGTTTATTTTGGGCGGTTAACCGGGTTAATTAAAAAATCTTTTCCTGCTTTGAACACCACGAGCTTTTATTTAACTATTCATATGAAGAGTATAAATATATTAAAATGTTGTGTATAATAATAGTATTATAAGTAGTACAATATAATAAAGTATTTTACTGTTCAATTGTCTAATTTCTGTGACATATTAATAACAAGTATGTAGTCGAAATCATGGACAACTATACTGCTTTCAATTAAACATCTGTAATACGAAAGGATTCTTAAAATATCAATGATAATAAAACAAGTGAACCTTATTGAACCAAAAATACGTTAATCTTTATATCTTTTAAATGAAAAAATATCCGAGCCGAAACTTGTAGTGTTACAAATCAATTTAAATATTAGTAAACAAAAATTTATAATGTACATTTTTTTCACGCATTCATTTGATCTTTATTAGTCGGATTATTTATAATTATTAACAATATAATATTGGATATGGAACTTGAATATTGTATAATATATACGATTGCTATTATTCCAAGAAAGTAGTAGGTACCTGAACTTAAAAAGATGGCAATTTGTATCCACTTTTTTTGCAGCATTCATACATAAAAAGGTTAAGTGACTAAGCCCATGTTTTAATATATCTTTCAAGTTATAAAACAATTCAATTTAAAACGTTTTATTTTTATTTTCTAATAATCGGTGCCATAAATCATCGGCTACTTTAAGGGGTCGGTGTCTTTCCAATTTGCACATGTGCAAACAATAATAATAATAAAGACGAGTAAAAAGGTTTTTGAAGTGTTATACAGTTGAACACTAGCTGAATATGCGTTACATTTCTTTTAAACAATTGTTTAAAAATGTGACAATGTTAGGCATACAATCGTAAGGACACGAATGCATGTTTGCGTATAGTGAAAATTAGTAGTTACTGACAAAATTACTAATATTTATAATAGGATATATATATTATAGGGTTGTAAAATAATTGCGCTTGTGGATTGGATGGTTTTCACTGGTACAAAGTGAACTTGATTTTTGATTTTGTTGAAACTATCACAAAATACATATTTAATATATTTCAAATATGCTATCACAACATCTGTGCATATTATATTTTATTTTAGTTCAAAAATAAAATATTGCAGCCAAACTAAGTTCTATGGGAAGCTACACTACATACATATAAGTAAAAATGATCTAACCGAAAGTTCATTTAATTCTAAGCCTGTATAATAAGGTATATAAATATACAATATGTACTCCATAGTTATTCCATAAAAAATGTTTTTTTTTATTTTAGTTATATTTCACTCATGACGAGTATTCTCAACTGATTTCTAAAATAATAAATGTGAAATTAGTATAAAGGAGCGTTTTATTATTTAAAAAAAGCTAAACACCAGAAAAATCATTATTTGATGACACTTAAATAACATTTTTTTTAAATAAATATCTTCTTTAAATACAAATATATTTTTTAACCATGCCCACTCCCAATGTGGATCATATGGACTCCTGGTGGAGTTTATTTCAGGTGTTTTCACGATAACTGTTTGTTACTCAGCTGCTCAACATCTCTTTTTTCTAAAGATAGTAAAAATCGAAGGGTAAGGCTAGATTAGGACAAGTGACTAGCTAATCGCTCTCGTTACGCTTCGTGCAAGAATTCAAAACATCACAAACTTCACAAACATCCTGGCCTCAAACAGAAAATCATAAATCGATTGATACATCTAAAAAATATATATAAAATTGTTTATGCCGGGATTTGAACCCGTGACCTTCTCAAACAAAAACAGTGATATTTTTATATACTTTCTAATTTTATGCACTTATTGACTGTTTTTTAAGTAATCAAAATACTTTTTTTTGAAACATTGGTTAGTGTGGTACTAAAATTTGTTTTTTGAAAATAAATCCGTTTAAAACCGGTTACCCGGTTTATTTATTTGAAAAAAACCGAAAACCGGTTAGTTTAAATGTCCGGTTAATTGGAAGCCCTACAGAAGCGTGTTTTATAACAGTGTTGTAAAAGTTCTCCACTGACCAATAGTAGCTGTTATTATTTCTGAAAAGTTCCAGCTGTATGTAATAACATATCGTTCTAACGTACGTATCTATTTTCCATATTTTCGTCATTAATATGAATTACTGGCACTTAGTTAGTAATAAAACGCCTTAGAGGTTTGATAGAAAATAATATCGATGGCTAATCAAAAATAATTCATGTTTGAGATTATATGAACTGTGAGACGTTTATTATTACTTAACAAGCTGTTTTGAATCTGTTATTATGCAGATACCTAGTGTCGTAGATGCTCCATAACAAAAAAACGAAAAATGTATGTGTGAACATTAATTTCGAAAAACCTACTTTTATATAACGGAAATTTGGTTTTAACGAAAACTAGGGCTTATCGGTTTTCAAAAATCGGGTTCCACTTTTTCTTGAACAGCAAAAAACACATTGATTATTAGGTAATATTTTAACCGTTAATTGAATGGAAACTACACTGTTATAGAAAAAATAAATTTCTGTTATTTTGGATCAGTACTCTAATGTCATAACTGGATTTGGGCATGTTTGATTTCAAGCTTCTCATATGCAGTGTAAAAGTGAGAATACATTTCTGAATGCGTTGAAACATCATATTTATGTTATTTTGAAAATATTTTTTATTTAAACTTTATTTAAGTTCAAATTTAAAGTTCTACTGTAATTAATTGATTCTTTGAAAGTAATTTTCAGAACACGTGTATACTTTGTTCTCTCGATTCATAAATACGCATTATTTTGTTCGTAAATCGTAGCACTGCATTGTATTTTATTACAAAAAAAAATGTTAAATTGACTTTTATTGGTAGTTTATGTGCTTCACATTAAGAGCGGACATGTGTAGCAAAAAAAAAAACAGTCAGTAATATCCGATAGTATCCATTGGTCAGTATGTAAGGGTTAGTTACTAAATTAAACAATCAATCCAATTAAAATACCGGCAGAAAATAATTATTTACTAACAGTAGATGAGTTTTATTACTGATTCTATAATAAATTCGTATTGAATATCTATCTACAATGACAAATTAATTATTTTTTAAACGACAATCTTGTAGGACGGGAAGAGTAAGTTATTTACGTTTGGTTATGTAAAGTTTTGCCATGCAGTAAGTGTACTGCATGATTTGTTAATCGATACGTCAAAGTAAGTAATTAAAACTTCAGATTGCATTATCGAAAAGCAATCATTGGTGTTTATATATAACATGCTAAGATTCTTAATTTCATAACGATATTTCATTTTTGATCGAGACGTAGCGTTAATTATTTAATTAATATTACTTTTACTATACAACATGCTAATATTTTTATTAATAAAATATATTGAAAAATGTTTCAATATAAATCAAAAACCATCGAATAAACTAAATAAAGTTTGCTTAACAAATCTAATGGCAAATTTGAATTATTTTCATTCTGTACACTTCCATAAAAAAATTTGTCGATAACGATCTGGGTTTCGCCTTTCGACATCTTCTGGTACTATCCAGTGTATGAATGCACTCGAACTGACAGGCAGCGAACGGTTTGCATTGTCTATATAGAAACACACAAGTGCATTCGCAAAGAATACATATTTTTAACCTAATTGATAGCGAGAATTTATGATGAGTCGTTATCGACAAACAATTTTATGGAAGGATACAGAATGAAAATACTTCAAATTTAACATTAAATTTCCATCTAGCACCCTCAGTCGAAATTCTGAATTAAATCTAATGGCATTTTTCCTCTCTTATGAGTCTAAATCTAAAACAACACATTTTTTATTAAAAATACTTCTTATGAGAAACCTTTATGTTTTAATTAATTATATAGTTTTTTATACGATACTGTATGAATTGTTGTAAAAACTAATTTTTACTTTATTTTGTAGATATTTATTTTATTAATAAGCGTTGGTTGAAGTAACAAGACAGACTTAAAATACGATAAATTGATAGAAGCTGAAAGAATTTACAACGTTAAACTATTTTTTGTATAAACGTTTACCTGTCTAAAAATACGTCAACCAAATAGCTTTGAGAATTAAGTACGTTTTTGTTTTATTTATTTAAACAAAAATAACGATCTGAAGCAAACTGTTGTAAAGATTTGTTTTCCAAATAGGAAATATTCTATATTTGTAAAAAAATCCTGATATATTTTGCAAAGTGATAACAAAACCGGAGACCACATGATTATTTTGATTAAGCCGTCAATATAAAAAGCTGTTTCGCAATCTGACGCCATATGGCATTAATATAAAGCACGTTAGAAAGAAAATACATGGCATAGCAGCTGACACCAATTCACTTTATATTTGACAATATTATTACAATAGAGGCAGTACATGATACCGAAATAATGAGAAATAGAAAAAAAACAGTTATTAAATAAAACAATATTTATAGGAATTCAATTAATTACTTTAAAAAAACAATACATTGAGTTTAATCGCTAGATATGTCCACCTGCCAAAACAACCAAGCCGCAAAGCCATTGCAACTGTTGTTTTCATATAAATGTAAATCAATAAAATATGGTTAACGTATCCGTTAGCTTCTTCAAAGCAACACTCCCACATTAGCTGAGAATCGAGACTTTGGCAACGTTCACAATGTGATCACTTACAAAAAAAAATAAAAAAAACAAGAGAAAATCTTATTCATTGATTGGATTTAGATAGAGTTGCATTTCTACATCGTTTTTTGTTAATCATATTACGCTACGAAAAGAAAAAACAACCCTTAAATTTAATAATGTTTCTACTGATAATTACTTATGTAAACTCTGTGTTTTTAAAGTACGCAAAATAACCAAAACACTATAGACACGTGAATGTGGTTTTATGAGACGAATATGGTTATATGGGTTAATCATAGGTATGTCTTAGTTTAAGTAGAAAATCTCAAAAATACATACATTTAATACTAGTTTAAGTTTCAGTTTAAGCCAGTGATGCACAACCTTTATCTTCTAGCAGGCCGCATAAATCAAATTATCGTAGGTTCGGGCCGCAAAGAAAACACTGATATAAAGTATGCTCATATGTACGATCCATGTAAAACAGCCTTACAAAAAAACCGTGTAAAAAAAGATCAAGTGAATTAGATAAATGAATGATAAGTTCCATTACAATATTTTGACCGTGTTATTTCGAAAACGTGAACATAAATAAACAACGCAAAAAAAAGATAAAAAGTATTTACTTATTAAAAATCGTTTCATTGTGAATTTTTTTTTTCATTTATATGTAATTCAAAAGTTAATGCGATTTTGGTCTTTGTTAATTTTTAACTTTTTTTTCAATTTGACATACTATTTATAAGCCAGTTTCTATGAACCGATTTATTCTAATTCATTGAAGATAAAGCTTGCTTACATTTATTATATAAATGTTTTAAGTGAAAAAATATGTTAGAGAAAACGATTTAAAGGCCGCCACAAAATTCAAAAAGGGCCGCGTTTGTGCATCACTGGTTCAAGCTAACATTAGGACAATTCACATTTAATTTGACTTATCAATGTATGAATAAACTTGTAAGTGTATAAACTCACTGAAGATCGCAAGGTAGAATAGAAATTAAATTACGTTTTAAGTTTAAGGTTTGTTACTTTGAGTAGTCAATGTAAAAATTAAATTGTATGTTTTAAACTCACTGACAAGCGCTTGGTAGAGTAGAATTGAAATTACGTTTTAAGTTAGGTTATGTTAGATATGGTGATGTGGAAATGGGCAAGAATTACAACAAGACGTTGAAATTGTTGAGGTTATGTAAAATTTTAGATGACCGTAAAACACAGTAGTGGATAGTGGCTGGCAATACTATGACTGAACGTGCGATGATTTAGAAGCCTGTTAAAAAATTAACTGTGTTTGAATATCAAATGTACCCATCGTTAGATAAAGTATTCGTTTTTTCTCTCATGTGGAGTCGGTGAACGGATTCTACCGAACATTACTTTTCCGAACACGAACACTCCGAACGGGAATAGTCCGAACACGAACACTCCGGCCAAGAATACACCGAACACCGATTCTTTCGGACTCGGAATCTTCCGCACACAGAACCTTCCGGATATAGAATACTTCGCACACCGAATACTCCGAACATTTAAATATTTTTATTATAAAAATCATTGTTTTATTGTAACGTGGAATGTTTTATGGCAATTATGCCAAATATTTTTCATAATGAAAACAAGAAACGTATTTAATTTTCATGTATATAAGCAGTTTAAAATTTTATTCGTATTTTAGCTTATTAATTTTGAAAATTGCGTTGTATTATAATTGTGCTGATATTTTTGATTATATTGAAAGGAAATACCATGCATATAAACATTTAAAATTGCAAATTGATATTAACAGTACTTTAAACATAATTTTATTATCTTATTGATACACATATTATACATATTTTACATTCACTTGACAAATGCAAAAATGTGTACATGAAATTTTAAACATATTATGTGTTTGTAATTTTTTTATTGCAATGACTTAAATAAATAATTTTAGCAATTATTATTATTGAAAGAAATGAAAGTATAGTTGAAGTTATTCTTAGATCTCTTAATATTATATTCCCCCTTCTCACCCATCCTATCTTATGAACGGGGCGTATCGAGAGTGATTAGGTTACCACGAGTCCTGTCATAGTCCTATCCTTCTATCCCTACTCTCTTTGGAAAAAGAGAGGTTGGACAACTGAGTAACAAGCAGTTCTCGTTGAAACACTTATGTTGCGATAAACTGATGGCCATAGACTAGTATTCTTAGGACTGTGACTTTTTCTTTGAATTTGCAATACTTCTTTGTGAATCAATGTTATACAATGACAAATGTAGGCATTATAGCTTTAAGATAGATTTTTGTGTTAATTTTTTTAAACTTTATAAAGCAAAAAAAAATAGTTTAATGTAGTTTAGTGGTTTGGTATTCAATATAAGTTTTATTTCAGAATTAAAGTCAATTAATGTTATTGTTGAGAGTTTTAAAACATGTATTAAAACTCTCAACAATAACATTAATTGACTTTAATTCTGAAATAAAAACTTATATTGAATACCAAACCACCAAACTACATTAAACTATTTTTTTATGCTTTATAAAGTTTTAAAAAATTAACACAAAAATCTATCTTAAAGCTATAATGCCTACATTTGTCATTGTATAACATTGATTCACAAAGAAGTATTGCAAATTCAAAGAAAAAGTCACAGTCCTAAGAATACTAGTCTATGGCCATCAGTTTATCGCAACATAAGTGTTTCAACGAGAACTGCTTGTTACTCAGTTGTCCAACCTCTCTTTTTCCAAAGAGAGTAGGGATAGAAGGATAGGACTATGACAGGACTCGTGGTAACCTAATCACTCTCGATACGCCCCGTTCATAAGATAGGATGGGTGAGAAGGGGGAATATAATATTAAGAGATCTAAGAATAACTTCAACTATACTTTCATTTCTTTCAATAATAATAATTGCTAAAATTATTTATTTAAGTCATTGCAATAAAAAAATTACAAACACATAATATGTTTAAAATTTCATGTACACATTTTTGCATTTGTCAAGTGAATGTAAAATATGTATAATATGTGTATCAATAAGATAATAAAATTATGTTTAAAGTACTGTTAATATCAATTTGCAATTTTAAATGTTTATATGCATGGTATTTCCTTTCAATATAATCAAAAATATCAGCACAATTATAATACAACGCAATTTTCAAAATTAATAAGCTAAAATACGAATAAAATTTTAAACTGCTTATATACATGAAAATTAAATACGTTTCTTGTTTTCATTATGAAAAATATTTGGCATAATTGCCATAAAACATTCCACGTTACAATAAAACAATGATTTTTATAATAAAAATATTTAAATGTTCGGAGTATTCGGTGTGCGAAGTATTCTATATCCGGAAGGTTCTGTGTGCGGAAGATTCCGAGTCCGAAAGAATCGGTGTTCGGTGTATTCTTGGCCGGAGTGTTCGTGTTCGGACTATTCCCGTTCGGAGTGTTCGTGTTCGGAAAAGTAATGTTCGGTAGAATCACCGAACCATCTTTCTTATTCAAGATAATTTTATTTATCTAAAAATATCCCCCTAAATACAATGATGCTCAAATTATGCCAAATGAGACACCGATGCGTGACTTTGAATAATAATTCGCTGTAACATGACCACAAGCATTATGCTTTACTATTAATAATTGATGCTTGAAAACAGTTGACCTGGCTTTAAATTTTTACTGCCATTTTTATGAAGCACAAGTCTAGGAGGTTCATTGCATTAAGCTAATTCAATGAAGTTTAAATACATATTATAAGGCAGCGTTAGCACATCAGTGAAAAATGGATAGCTTAACGATTTTTTTAAAACATATTTTACATTCATATTAATTAGTATGATCAAAAATTGAAATTTAAAGTAATCATAAAACGATTCATGTTATATATACTACTTTAATTGATATAAATTAGGCTCGCAATGCTGGTATTCCCTAAACTGGAATCCTGGTGCTCATGGTGTTACCGAATACATTTTTAATACCGAAGTACTAGTTTTGGAAATGTAAAAATACCGACTTTTTAATCACATATGTCAAAAACAAATCGCAATAAATAAAAGTTTTTTGTATCTGTTGAGAGTTATATGAATTTTAATTCACCTTTCTGGCAGAAGTTGATTACTAATAAAATTGACAAAAATGACTTAAGTAAACAAAGATATTCTTTAGTATTTATTCTTTGTCTTTAATAAATCAGTGGGTGTATTTATTATATCAGTTGGAACCTATCCACTCACTGTTAAATTAAAGTTGATAGTAAATTATGATTTCAAAATCGGAAAAACTGTATGAGCAATAAGTACATTTAACGATAGATTGTGAAATGCAATACAAACATATAAGATAATAATATACTAAAGCGTCATTTGAAAGAAAATATTTTCGAATTACATCTTATCCTAAAATACGGCTTAATTTGGGTTTTCTAAGATTCACAAAAAGGACAGTTCAATCAAATATATGAGAAAAAGTTTCAATTTTAAAACATCGTTTGTTTAATATAAACACTGTACCAAAAATGTACTTAAATTTACCATTTTTTTATTCAGTGCTCCTATTCAACAGTAGACTTATTGTAGTTACCGTATCAAGAAGTATGACAGAGTGAAAATTCACAACAAAAATATTTTTTAAGTTAAACTTTACATAATATAAAATTTTTAACGCATTCATCGGTGTATACTGACTATTTAACTATTTACTCTATTTATTTTTATTTGTCAAAATCTGAAGACCTCTCTCCCACCTATGCCCCCGTCAAACCCGGGACAGAACGTAGGATATAATAGCATCACTCTACTATAGATAAAAAAAAAATGAAGCATGGCTTCACCTCTCCGGAATACGATGGATAGACATAGCCGAGGCGGTTTCAATACATTTTTTTTTTAATTCATGTCCGCTTGCAATGTGGAGCATATGGCCTCCTAATGGAGGTAATCTTAACAGTATTTTTTTCTACGAGAACTGTTTGTTACTCAGCCGCTCAACCTCACTTATCTCAAAGCAAGTAGCAGGGAAATAAAGATAAGGCTAGAACAAGACTAGTGGTTGGCTAATCGCTATTACTAGACCCAATTATTAAAGGATACAAAATATTGACATTTTAATTAAATATCAATTCTAATAGTTGAAATATTAGAATTATTATTAACCGGGCTACCAAATTGATTAAACTGGTTTTCGAATATTGTAGATTTCCCTCACCCAATATCAACCACTTTACCATTATCAATAACATTTAAATACTTTGAAGAGTGTTTTACTAAATAAAAATATATAATTATAGTCAAATATTGGAAACCAGCTTCTATTATATTGACTGATACTAAATGTTGCATAAGCTATGTAGTTTTAGTCATAAAATTATTTTGTGATACAGAGTATCATATTGGGCAATGAAATTTCGTCTACATTTTAGTCATCCCATGTAAAACCTTTGCTTGCTCGTAAATTTTCACATTTTATTGATATAAATTACCTACAAGCTGGAAACTTGGCATGTTTTGTAGTTATAGTGCCACTATTATGTTGCAACGTTTTACCTTTGTAATTGGTAACCATGCTTTAATTATGTCAAATTTAAAGAAAGAAAGGATGAAACAGTAATTATCATTGGATTGCACGCAGAACAACCATTCATCTTTATGTATTAAAAACTCAAGGGATATTTGAATTGATAATAACTGGTATGATGCTACATTATTTTTGAGCATTAGCCATGCTAATTATCGTGATGTTTAGAATAATTGTCTTCTTTATTCTTAAAACTACTCACTACTCAAATCTGTGGGCATCCCCATGGACTTATCCTTTTCGCCAACAATAGCTTTAAGCTCAGTGATGCATTTATTTCTTATATAAACACGAAACATTCATTTGCTAAGCGTCAGTTCAAGTTCATCCGTGCACTTGAACGCCTGAAGATTCCGAAAGGCGAAACCTGGGTCTTTAGTGACAAAATCTGTGTGAATGTACATAATTTGAACGATTCAAATTTAATATTTAAATTCCACCAAGCACCTTCAGTCGAAATCTTAAATTAAAAAAAAAAACATAACTTATATTGAAAAAAATATGAATACAAGTGGCATTTAATATAAGATGTACTTATGTATATTGTATATGTGTTCGAATTTGTTGCTAAAAATATATCATTTTTCTTATCATGAAATAAGACGACAATGTAGCAAATAGTGAGATAGGAATTACAGCCATGCCTTAAATAGAATTGATTTGACCGCGAAACTGAGCTTTGTCTACAAATGGCATTTCTCATTTAAAATAAATTCGTTCATTAAAGAAAGCTAATTTAAAATTGAATTAAATATCTTCGGATTAAATTACGCCACAACTATATTTTTCTCAAAGTATATTAAAAGAATTATCGTTCCACAAACAAGGATTCACAAACACTCTTTCACATAGAATAACTATCTTAATTGGCAAACTAAATTTTGACAATTTTCACTTCGCAATCAGCTAAAACATTAGCGAAGCGAAAAATTGGTCAAATGCTTTTGCGAAATTCTTTTGTTCATGGGTAAGAATTGAAAAGGAAATAAAAGTCAGTGTAGCGGAAAGATTATGCACAATGAAAAGATAAAAATGTCGTCAAACCCGCGGTTTTCTGTTCAATATCTTTTCGCAGTATATTAAATCTTCGCATCTAATAAAGAAAATTGCTTGAAATGGTTCGACTGGAAGAGTTTTTTCTATTGTAAAAATACAGAGGCACACTGATAGAATTATCAATTAAAAACACACCAAGTTTCAACATTATATTTTGATTTAGAATGATTTTTAATATCCGTTTGAAAATACTAAGAGGATGTTTTATGTTTTCAAATGAACTGTGTAAATTTATTTCTGATAGAAAAATGATAGCTTTTTATTCCACTCGCTGTGCTTTTATTTATGCCACATGTATCAAAATTATCTTCGTAATTAATATTTTAAAAATATTTATCCATTTTATAAGATAAACTGTATGTAATTGAATTTCTTTTGAAAACAGTGGTAAACTCATTTTGAATGTGTTTATAATTGGGGAGGCAAGTATACATGTACGGATATAGTATGGGGGGAAGTATAAAGAATGTGATTAGCAAAATAATGCATATGGAGTTCCCGTGAACTTCTTATCTCTGTAGTGATCACGCCCTTCCGTCTGCAACGATGGTAAGGGAATACAATTTACAATTTTTCATTAGCGATGAAGGAGACTAGAAGACCTTGACGTTAGCGCGTCCTGGTACAAAGCTCCATAAATTTTGAAATAAAAAAATAAAAAAATTCTACAAATATCGAGCTTAGACAATCGCAAAAAACACAAGAGAATAATTTTTTGTAACCGTAAAACATTTTTTTTATTATCATATGTATCTATCCTAAATAAAAATTAGAACTTCTTTAAGATGTGAAATATACTATTACACTATATAAAATACTCATCGCCGATTAGTTATTTTTAAGTAGGTATGTATATTACATTATTCATTTCAAAGTATTATACAGCAATAGTGATCTTTGGCCATAGTTTTAACAGTGTTAAAGGTAATTTTTAATACCTTTTTTTTGGATGTACGTCATGATGCATTTAGAATTTTCGACACACATACATACATACTTCTAAAATATAAAAAAAATATATTATGAGTTTCGATATCAATGCTCTTCATTTATTAATTCTTGGTGGAAATCCATTTATTTAAAAAAATAAAAAAACACCTTTTCATATTGATTTTAAAATTGAAATAATTATCATGACTGGTTTTGCTCACGAGAAAACCCGGATCTGTTAATTACATATTTTCTTTATTAACGCACTTTTTTTATATTTTTACTGCTTATATACGACGTTTGTGTATTAGTTACTATATTTTATCAGATCTAGGTGCTAGGCTGATAAAATAAGCTGTATAGCAAAAAAATATATATTTTTGGAAAATATAAATATATTTACTTCCTCCGACTCTTTTGTACGCTGGTAATGCCATCTTGTATCCATATTTTTTTTAAGAGAAGAAAAGGAAAAATCAGAACACTTATCATAAGTTACCCACTCTGACGTATAAATGAATTAATGTAAGCCAAATTACATCTATTAATTATTACAAGACAACGTTGCAACGTCAAGGCTCTACTCTATCATACTTATTATAAAATCTACAGACAGCTCTTTGCATAGTTAAACAGACGTCATTAACTACATCGGTGCCGCGCTGATAGCGTGTGAACTGGGATAATTTTTAATTTTTTATGTAACATCTGGTGCACTCAATTCATAACTTCATGAAATAAAGCTAAACTTATCATTTTAGAAAAGTAATAAATCTAAAGAACAGATTAACGAAACAAAGGACTGTCTTCTTGAATAAATGACGTAAGGTCACATTGCGCATAGATAATTATTTTTTTCTACAGAAACGCCAATGATAGGGCAAATATTGTAACTCCTAACATGAATATAAATGTACATCAAGTCAATGTACTGGGCTTACTGAGTTTGGGAATTGAATTGGTGACATTTTCGCAGCGAAATGTCAATTGGAAAATGGTCAGATAACTATGATGGTGTCTATCTACATATCAAACAATGAAAGAGTTAATGATATCATTGAACTCATTTTTAAAATCTTATTGGCCCAAACTATAGAAGGTGCAGCATTGTTGGAAAAATACCTGGAAAAAATGCAAATGATTATGAAAAGTTCATACTATTACAGTTATCATTTAATGATTTTTTTATGTTTTCTCCTGTTGTTGTAGAACTGCTGCAAAACACTACTATATCAATCAAAAATATTCTATTTGACTAAGTGTATTGGTAGACGCCTTTCGTCAATTATAGCTCTTTTAATTTAACGGCTATTTGCTTTAACTGAGTTGTTTACGACAAACATCAAATCTAATTTTAACAAGTTTGTTTTCAAGCGACTTACAATACAAGGTACACTAAAATGCAATTATTCAGACTAAAATAAGTAAAATAAGTTTTTTTCAATATTATTTGAAAAAATCCGATTATTTCAAATCATACTATAATATATATTTGAATAGTATTTGACGTGGACAATTTTTTAAATTTAACTAAACACACATATGTAGTTAAAATCATTCGATCCCAATATGGAAAATATTGCTGCCTAATGAAGACATCTCACTAAAAGTTTTCTACGAGAACTGCTTATTACTCAATTGCCCAAAATCTTTTATTTTCGAAGAGAGTATGTATACAAAGAATAAAACTAGGAAAGAATATAACATAGATTTATAGATTTGAGTTAAAGGCATTAATCTGTCCAATATTTACATTATTTTCAACGTTTTCGTATCTAAAACGTAGCGAAGAAAGAGTGATTAGCTACCAAATATAACGTTTTTATCACTGTCTTTACATCCTTACACAGTTCTCAAATCCGAAAAGGACAAGTTGAGCAACAAAACAAAAACCAGTTTCCGCAATATATTTTTTGTTGAGATGATCCGTTATGGGTACATATTGATAATCAAAGTAACATACAAGAATGATTTCAAACATATAGCAAAAAGTTTGACACTTTAAGAACAGAATGTCACCAATAAGCAAGTAATGTGAATGTAACAAAATAGTTCAATTATACCCAAGCCATCCGAAATGCGTACGATACAAACAAATCCTTAATAGCAAAGCTTTAAACCGAGATATTGGTATGAAGTTTCGTGACACAATTATTAACAAAGTAGAGAAAATTGATTTATAAAAACAAAAATGGCGTATACAGAAACTAGGGTTCCCAACTACAAGTTCCCGATCAGTTTTGAGATCCTGCAATCCCGGGATTGCCTTTATACCAATACCGGAATTTTGGCATTCACTATAACATGTAAAAAAAACAAATTAAATATATATATACTTACCGAGATACATAAATAATAAATCTATATGAGAAAATAATTTCCGACGTCATCTACAGACATAAATAAATAAATTATAAGCTAACTTTTGTTTGAACTTAATCTGAAATGTTTTGTTGTTAATTCATTTAAAAACGTTTCCATATATACTTAAATAATAAACTCTTTTGAATCTTATACGTATATTTATGTTTTTGGTTGTATGCATATTGGTTGTTTGATTCTTTGTAAATTGAAAATTAAGCCATTTTAACGCCTAAAGTATACATACGATTGCAGCCAATAATGGAACGAAATTGAATTTGAAATAAACATTGTTTTGTCGGATTTGGGTGTCTTATGGAAGCTCTGAGAATTGAAAAAAAAATTGAGGTCGTGGACATGGGTTTTGGTGATATCTCTTTTCCTCAAATTGATCTCAAGAATGTGGCTTAAAAATATATAGATATATAAAGGTAAATTACCAATCCCGGATTTTAAAAATTGTGAATCTCAAAATCCCGGGATAACAAAAAGGGTCCGGGACTGGATGCCCTAATAGAGACGTCATTTGACGTGAAATAACAATGCTTACGCGATCCGTGGAATGTCAATACGGTTGACGTCTTATCAGATATCATTATCATGGCCTACCAGCGTTTCACTTTCACGAAATATTTTGCGTCATATGGCACATCGCTTTTGCAATAATATTTGACGCTTGGCGACATAAATGCCACACAAATAAATTGTGAATAAAATATTGATGTGTATGTGCTCCAGGTAAACTGACATATTTGTAAGGCTCGAAAAGAGATTTTCAGCAGTCATTGTTGCGATCGATCTATTGATAGAACAATGTATAGTATAATTTAGGATTTCGACTGAAATTCTTTGATGGAATTTCAATATTGAATTTAAATTGTTCAATCTTAATAATATATTTTCTTAAGTTTTATCACTGACCTTCCTAACTTACCGTTGTTATATTATGTACATGAAAGTACATATATATCACTAACTATTGTAGAATAATCATATATGTATTTGTCCAAAATTGAAAATTACTTGATTCATAAAATAATATCTCGGATAATAAAACGCCTTTTAAAATCAGTAGGAATTTCTATGTTGTGATTTTTCGAATTGTTTTTAAATGTAATCAATTCATATGACCACGTGCTATTTAAAGATCTATAGAGATTGTAATATTGGATGCGTTTTTTTAATCGTTGTCTACTCCCAATGTGGAATAGCATATTTCATCCTGCTATAAACTGGTTGTTACTCAGTTTTCAAAGTCTCTTTTTTTCGGATAGAGCAGGGATAAAAGGATATACAGTAAGACAGGACTAGCAGCTAACGAAACGTCCACGCTACACCCCATTATTTATGAGTTGGAAGGGTGGCTGGGAATTTGTATAAATCACATCTCGGCTCGAACGCGTGAAATACGTCATGGAAACCAACGAGGTTAACCACTGCACCGTGGACCCAGACAACTTTACTTACCCAATTAAGATTGAACGTCATCAATCGTAAAATTTATCCAGATCGATATCAAAAACCTTTAAGCTAGGTAACAATAGGTAACAATATTTATCTTTCGATAAAAAAATATTTACTAACGGTTATTTCAAGTTCGCCCTTCACTTGAATGCATGAAGTTGCCGAAGGCAAAATGTAAAAAAATAGTGATTCAATATTGTGATGTTCTGACTGTGCCCGTGTAAGGTTTGATTCTTCACAGTACGCTCATATTTTCTCACCATGACATACTCCTCAATTTAAGGGTATGCAGAAACCCAAAAGTGATGTCTTATGAAAATATTTAAATCCTACAATAACCCACTGGAATCATCCCCAATAAAATAGAATTAATGATCTTTTTATTCCACTGTTTCTAAGATCAGTTTTAATTTAATATTACAAATAAATTTTCACTAAGTAACCGTCGATTCTTGAACGAAAATTATGAATGACTCAAAACATTTATGTCTTTAATTTTGGTGGGTTAATAAAATAAAATTTCTTTTTCTATGAGAAAACTATATTTTACAACTTCATAAACACAAATTATTACCGAATCCAGTAAAAATTATTTAAATATTTGCTTGTAATAAATGATATTAGTTTTGTAAATATAAGGAAAAGTCTGTTTTATTTCATTAATTGTTATTAAAGCCAAAGCTGTGGAGTCGTGTAAAAAAAAGACGACTCCGACTCCGAGAAAAATTTTCAAAATTTTCATTTTAACTTATATACATATATGTATACCATCGGATCATCTGTAGTCAGTCAAGTATGGAATGGCAACACTTTGTACTATTTTGTTTGAATACACTTCATTAAAAATATTTTTCAAACAAAATTCGAGCCGCTCATTTTTCACGACTCCGACTCCGACTCCAACTCCGACTCCACAGCCCTGATTAAAACTATCTATGTATCTCTATATGTTATCGAAGAAGAAAAACTTTTATACTTATCTGATTTAATTAATTTTAATGCGATTCAATTTTCAGTTACAAAAAGCTGGTAAATTTATAAATAAACCCTTCCCTAGATCACAGCAAACAGTTTTAAGTTTAACCAAGCCCCTTGTTAACGTAATTGTAACTGAACGGTTGGAATTAGTTGTGTTTCTTATAAAATTATCCACAGAACTAATTGTAAAATGTTACTTTCAAAAGCCATCGTCAATTAGACTCATAAATTAATTCACAGACGGCGGTGATAAGACGCTGGTTGAACAATAACCAACGATTTATTAAAAATTAATTCTAGAAATAGTCCAAATGGTCGCTTCGCCTAGATTATGTAGAAAGATTACAATATCACGCGAGCCATTTCGCTGTTGTGTTTATGACAGATATAACGATGCGATAAGAACACCTTTCTACGTTAAAAGCCTACTGTGCACTATATTATTCTGTAATATTTTTTATTGTATAAAAAATTCATGCCACAAAGTAACGAAATTAGCCATACTCAAACAAAAAAAGGTCAAATGTTTAATGTGACACAATAATTACGCGGTATTATTTTGGTAAAATATATGAAAACTGCGTGAGAAGCTCTTACACAAAATTTTAAGCTAATAAATTTAAGGCTTTCGATGGACTCGTAGGTAACTTTGTGAAAAAAAACAATACCAAATTGATATTCATGACTTTAGTTATCTACACGTTGTGTAACTATGTATGACAGGTTCAGTGGAATAACAAAATCAATATTATTAAGTTACCTTGAACCTTTTTAAAATCTACGTCTTCTCCCAATTTGATGCATATGCCGCCATAGTGGAGGCATCACAAGAGATTATTTTCTACGAGAACTGCTCGTTACTTTGTTTATCAACTTATATTTTTTTCGAAGAGAGTAGATGTTGAAAAGATATGGCTATAAGAGGACTGGTGATTAGCTAATCCATCTCGCTACGTCCTGTAATTATAGAATTAGTAGGGATCGAGGAAATTTTTAGACATAACCAACGTTCATGCCATCAAACAGACATCTGTAAATCCCGGGGCTCGAACCCGTGAGATTCATCACGGAAACCATCGACGTTGACCACTACACCGCGGACCCGAACCTATTCGATATTAAGCTTATCAATGTATAAAATAAAGTATGATGGATCTTACAACTTATATTCTTCATCATTATTTATCGATGTCAAATTTAAGAGCTTTCAAATTTCCCTCAATAATACGCATTTTCCACTAAGTCTTCAAATCCGTCTCGAGGGGTACAGAAATAGAAAACAGTTTGTTTTTCACACACACGCCCAGACAACGTTAAGCTCCCGAGACATGGATTCGTACGCGTTTCCAGTATTTTCAAATACATTTCGCGATTTTCATTTATTTGCAGAATGAAAACGTTTCCAGTGTGTACGCTTTAATGAAACAAAAGATCATTCGAATGATTTACGATAGGTAATAATGTAAGAACATTATAATTACTCAATTAATTAGAAATTTCAGACATAAGTAAACAAACGTTGTGAGATTTAGGGAACGATAAATTTACTTATTTTAATTAACATAGGCTATTACAACGATACAAAATCTCTATCATACCAAAGTGCTTAACCAGCCGCTACGGATTTAGGACCATTATTACTGAACGCGTGTTAGCGACAAATGGCGAATCAAAATTAATACCGAAAAAAGCGCGGCAGTAATGTTTTCAAAGGGTTTTATTAGAAAACCTAATTTTGCTTGCATACGCATGCACAACGCAGAGATCAAGTGGTCCAATTCGGTTAAGTATCTTGGACTCACGCTAGATAGTCGACTTAAATTTAATGAACACGTCGCGATTAAAAAACGTCAAGCTAATGCTACAAAGGCAAGGTTGTACTTTATGCTTAACGCGAGAAGCAAACTTACTCTCAAAAGCAAGCTGCTCCTTTACACAGCAATTACTCGACCAATCATGGTGTACGCTGCTCCAATATGGACGTATGCTCACCGTAAACATATGAAGACTCTCCAGATTGTCCAAAATAAATCACTGAGACAGATATGTAACGCCCCGTGGTACGTGCGTAACTCGCTGCTTCACAGAGACTTGAAAATACCTACCATCCGCGAGTTCGTTCGTGAAATATCACAAAAGTTTCACAGCGAGGTAGGAAAAATTTATATTTGAGTCGATAAATATCGTAAGCACCTAAATCCACTGCAAACTTATTTTGAGATTTTGATGTCAATCAATTCTTTCAAAAAATACAACACTCATTTGTAATACTTCTACTTAAGACCGAAAAACAATGTCTATTATTAAAATTAAAGTGTAGTTTAATTAATATATCGACTGTGGAAAGGAAAAAGGACGTAACCTACACATAGCAAATTTTACAGGAGACACAAAAAACGTTTTTTAATTGACTTTATCTGATATTAATATATTTAAAAAAAAAAACCTTATTTCAGTCTTTTTTCTAGATCGCAATTTCAACATGCTCTTCTTTTTTCAACTTAAAAGTTAAATTTAGATACTAATTTGGCATTTTCAGCTTAAATCTTTTTGATATGTATTAAGTACTATAGATTTTGATTATCTTAAAAGTTGTTTTAAAGAAACTGTGGGCTACGTCCTTTTCTCTTTTCACAGTCGATATGTTGTAAAATAAATTAGTAAATTAAGACAGTATAAAGGTAATTTAGAGACGTTGGTATTATGTGTCATTTTATTATGTTTTTCAGCCTTCTCCATTTGATCGAGAAAAATCATATACCTTATATTTAAAAAAAAACACTTTTTAATACAAATCCCATTTTTACTTACGATGTTTAGCATTACAAGCATTTTCAACTGATCAGAACCCGTTTCTGATTATGTAAAATAAAAGTAAAAGAAGTATAAATTAGTGTTTTATTCTTGAGTGGTTAATTCATTAAAAAAAGGTTTAAATAGTCCGATTTATTTTCAGTTATCGATTGAAAAATAGCTTGGCAATTTCCACCAGCTCCACCAATTCGTAAAAAGCTTTGCAAATAAATAAATGGCCACTATCCCACAGCGACCGGCCAATCGATTCACACCTACCCTATATCAGATTTTTTGTGTTAGGTAAGGTAATGTGACGACACAAATAATTTCATGATAGCTTGTATTTGAACGTGTATTCAAATATCTACATAAAACATACATCTATTGTTTATTCTTGAAAACATTTTCACAACAGGCATTTAAAATATACATTAAAATACAAACATACATCACATTACTTTTTCTTACCCTATTAGTATGTTTGAATAATAATCAACGCACAGTAAAAACATATGTAGTAAATATTATTCATTTTTGTTTCTATAACTAACACCACTTAACCCTTTAACAGCCAAACTTACAATACTAGCTATATTTCTCAGACACAACTCATTTTATATAATTTAAAAAAGTAACCATTAGTCAAATTATTTATATTAATTAAGCACTCAATTATTTTGAGAGACAGCAATTGGTATTTAATCATTATCAGTATCATTAATAATGTGTATCATTTAAATTAAAGTTTAGTTTAAATAATATATAGTTAGAAATAAATTAACAATAAAAGTGATTTTATACTGCAACAGTATATAATAAGTAAATTAAATGTGATCTTTGAAGGGAATTTTTTTACTTCGACTTTTTGGTATTACGTGTCATATTCTTCATTCATTTGGTTTCATGCAATTAAAGGAGAAAATTGACACTTTAAATTGTTAACTGTGTTCAAAATAAAAATACATAAACTTTCTGACCATTTTGTTATTCGAATTGTAACGACAGCAATTAAACTGTCTTCACATAATGGTGACTTGAAGATTCGCGATGTCAAAAATATTATTTGGATTTGAGATAACCGTAGTGATTTTTTTTAAATATAACCATTATTTATTATTTATTTGAAAAAAATACATGCATTAGTATAATGTGAATATAAAAGAAATCTCACCACCACTGGCAGCTGTGAGTGTATCAGGAGCAGTATCAGTAAGTCCGGCTGAGCATGTGTCACTTAGAGGCGACGGATCCGACGGCCTTCCAGGTTGCGCGTGTGAGGCTCGGCTTCCTGGCAGTAAAGACTGTGCCTCCTCCACTATAAGTCTCTCCATAGGCCGGCGAGGACCCACGCCGGGCCCCACTGCTCCGCGTTCCAACATGTCACCATTCGCAAGGAGACCCAGTTTTAAAACTTTCTATCTCAATCTTTGAATTAACCCATTGATTGTTTTTCACTATTCAATTGATTTTATCAGCACATTACTAATTTTTTTCTCTTCGACTATTAAAAACTTGTCTATTCAATAAAAAATACTGTTATCACTATATTAAATTCATTAGCAATCGTTATTTTTAAGTGTTCTATAATTTTTATGTCTCATTTTTTTGTCAATTCATCTTTATCAAAACTCATATTAGTTTTAATTGTTTATGGTTCTGTAGTTATTGCTTAGGGCATCTATTATTTTTCTTCAAATGTCTTGTAGATATGTTTTCTCACTAAACCAACCTTCATGTTAAATTGTTCCTGAAATTATAAAGTAATTGTTTTATTTTTATTTATTTTATATTTCACACATGACTTAATTAAACCTGGTTTAAATGAATTGATTATTAAATTACACCATCACACTGTCTTTCAAATCCATATAATGGAGCAGATAAGTCTTCTGTCGTCTTTCTGAAATAGAGAGAGAAAAAGATCATTAAAATTGTCATTAAGTACACGCCAAAAAGTGTTAATCCAAATCAGGCAAGGCCTGCGACCCGATATGTATTTTTGTGCAACTGCTATGTTATTAATAAATTGTTTGTCATTAGATAACCACTTATCTTCTATGCTGAAATTCCTTTATCAGGAAAATACACCTAAAATTAGGACTTAACTTGCTACCCGACACTCAATTAAAATTTTCAATGTGATCTTTCAGCCAAAAAGTTTTCTCACGTTAGCCTTGTCAAAATGAACAGTGCACAAAAATATGTAAAACAATAAACTATAAATGGTTATCGTGTAAAAATATTTGTATTATTTTCTCTGCTTAAAACAGCAGTTATTAGAGCAGAAATTAGCAGATTTGTAAATAAAATGAATAATTATTCGAACACATTGTTGTGGTTATTTATTGGAAGACTTATGTATATGTAGCTTCACTTTTAAATACTTGATTTATACAGAGTTTAAAGTTTCAAAATAAACCACGTCCAATATTTCATGGAGTTATGTGTCATTAAAGCTTAATTCTTTTCAGAAAAAAAATGTTTTGGAAAAAGTCAGAACAGACCACAACGAAACTAGCATTCTGCATATAAATGAGCTTTAACACAATATCAGATGTGTTATATTTTCTTGGTGGCTATTTTAAGCTAGAAAATTTATTTGAAAAATAACAAAGCAAAAATAGCTAGCTAAAAAGACGGGTGACCTATACATCCGTCTTCTTACCAAACTCATGAACTTTGATGAAAATGATTTTACGCTGTTTTATAGGAAACTAAAACAATTATTTTACACTTTTCTTATCAATGAAATAGTTTTCATCAATTGATTTAACCTTTCTCCACATTTTTATCAACTTATTTATTACACTGGAGTAAAATTAGTTTGGGCTTGATGCAAAAAATAAACCAAGATGAGGTACACGAATAACTTCGTAACTAATTTTAAAATCAATTAATGGATTTTTTTCGAACGCATGGATATATGTGATCCCATTCGATTGTATATTCGGTTGAGGTAGCGAAACAGATTAGATAACCACTTCTCCTATCTTTCTTCTCACACTCTCTTAAAAAATAGAAGCTAGCTACTAAGCTATCATATACAAACTTCTATTGAAATAAACTCTATTAAGTACAATAGGAGTGTACACCATAAAAATAAATAACATAAATATATGTTAAATCCTTGCTGAATTTATTCAAAACCATCTAAAAATAATTCCGATTTGTTTGTTGACGTTTCCTTAATTGTAAAACACGCTACGATAAAATACAGAAAATTTACCTGAGGTGATAAAATTGTAAATTTCTCGTCATTCTCATGAAAATATTTGAGGGAATAAGAATTTGATTTAATTTGCAGGACAAAATTAATGCAAAGAAAATTTAGGCGTACATTGTTTTCCTTTTTACGACAATCCGAAAATGTACATAATTAATTTGCATCGAAATTGCGCAAAACATGAGTCGTTTCACCAACGACTTACATAATAAACACGGAAATTTTGTGTTTTCAACCATGTCCGAAGAAATGCCTATCGTATATTTTTAAGAAACTTATGTTTGTACCTTCTCGATTTCAGGTGTCCTTACTGAATATTTCAACACGAGATAATAAACGAAATACGGCTACAGTTAGTCGCTACCCTTTTCAGATAGGATCATAGTAATTTAACATCTCAAAAATAACTGTTTCTTAAGTCAACGCGTGGCTTATATACCCACAATAGCAATCCAAGAAAATGCTTAACTATCATTCCATATAGAGCAAACATGGTTCAAGGAAATGATTGACTTACATACTGTGCTGCATTTTTATTATATTTCAATATAACACAAAGAGTGTGCTATGAAACAAATTGACAATGGCTGAATAAATTTCTTGACTTTGTATTGTCATACTCCATTAAGTTTTTATAGCGGGTGATATTTTAAATTTCTTAAGTGAATAAAACTCGTATGCGAATAGCTCTTTTACCATTGTAAAGGTCCTGTAAAATAAAACCTTTTGTAACTTACAATAGCTGATTTCTATCAATTAAATTTTGAATATACATATTGCAATATAACATAAAGAGTGTGCTATGAATTTGTATTTCCAGACTCCATTAAGTGTTTAAGGCGAGCGCCATTTTGAATAATAAAAATGGAACTCTTTTACCATCGTAAAGTTTCTGCAAAACAATACTTTTTGTAACTTTTATACATGCAAGAATTAAACAATAGCTGTTTTGTTTATTTTATTATTTATTGATTTGGAATTTACTTGGTAGAACTCCATTTTAATAGGTAAAATATCAAGTATTTCAGTTCTACAGTTTTTTATATATTATACGTTGATAGCTATTTCGGCTTTCGCCATCGTCAGAACTATGCTTTAAACGTAAATTTGCTCAGCTATATATACTGCTAAGAAGAGATACACAATGCACCATATTATTCACTCTAACATACTAATTCAAATTCTAATTACAATATTGCACTATTAAATGTGATTTAAGTGTTTCAAAGAACGATAAGCAGTCTGAAGTTTTTTAAAACATTAATTAGGATAATTTAAACTGATATTTATTATTAATTATGCTACATTCAATTTATTAACTATGGCTTCAGTGTTTCGAAAAACAATAAGCAATGTGGGATTTTCAAGGTAAATTAGGAAAAATTATATTGATATTAATTATTATTTACATTAGGGGTTTTAACAACGGCGATGGATTAATAATAGTATGCTCATTTAAGATGTTTTGTTTATGCCTGGTAATTTCAAGTTGTTCTAATAAATTTAGTTTTTGACCCTTATGACAAAGATGAAAAACGGTTGGCACTAAACATAAACTCATGTCATAAGACTCGGTCAAAAAATGATTTGCAAATTGTGAGTCTGATTTTGTATTTTTAAAAGATCTTATGTGCTCTTTAGAACGTGTTGATATGCTTCTTGTAATTTGATATTGTAATGCGATTTACATAGGACAGATGGCGTAAGCCAAAATAGCTATAAACCTTTAACTTTTTAAAAAACTGTAGAACTGAAATACCTTGATATTTTACTCTATTAAAATGGAGTTCTACCAAGTAAATGCCAAATCAATAAACACGTATTATGATTTTGTAATATTATGTCGAATGTATTTTTAGTAGTAGTGTATATTATGAATTAACTATATTTACTAAGACTTAATATTGTTATAGTATGACTCGTATATAAAGTCGTAAATGACATAAACGTCAAAATGTTTACGTTTTGAGTTATGTTAAACATTATACTCGAAAACTTCTTATATGTACATATATCTCCACAAAAGTACAACAGTTAAAAACTAATTTTCTGTCGGTATGCAGATGTTTGCATATGAAATAAGGAAATATAAACAATCGTCTCTCAGTTCTGTATGAATACAATTCGAAATATCATGTCATGGTTTTGTCAACGTTTCAATAGATTTAAATCTAGTTAAGATAAATCACTATATGAATCATTAACACACGAAACAAATAATACTTATCATTTTTTAAAACTCAGTTTAGATGTGTCAAAACTTTGTTCAGCCATATCTCAATACTACCAATTTCTAGTTGTAGCAATATGGAACTAGGCCATCGATATTATGTCGTTATGTTTTACTTACTTCAGTTAAAGGAGACACGTACATATTTTACGTTTTTTTGTGAGCTTGGATCCCAATCCTGTATAATCTATATCAGTGTTTCTCAACCTTTTGGGAGCGTGGCCCCTTTTGAGTGTGTTTATTTTTCTGTGGCCCCCATACCATTGTTTTGTCTTCCCATGAAAATATTAATTTCAAAAACACACCTTTTTTCGTAGCTCTTCCGAGATTTTCGAATCTAGAATGCCAGTAATTTATTTTATTTACGGATTTACAAAAAATAGCTGCGCTCTTCCCTGTGTCGTTTTATCAATACCCGTGGCCCCCCTAAACTGTGTTGTGGCTCCCCAAAACAAAAATAAATCTCTGTGGCCCCCTTAAAGCACGCTGTAGCCCCTGGGGGGCCACATGGCCCACCGTTGAGAAACTCTGGTCTATATCACGGGTTCCCAACCTGGGGGTCGCGAAGGATTTTCTGGGGGGTCGCCAACTTTTGGATTTGAACAACAAAGTATAGTAAATCGAGGATTTCAAATTCCTCGGTGAGCTAAAAAAATGAGTTATAAAAATGAGTGGAAAAGTATAGCAAATTGAAGATGTCAAATTCCTCGAGGGGGGTCGCCTAGTCACATGGCTTTTTTAAAAAGGGGTCGCCAACCAAAAAAGGTTGGGAACCCAGGGGGGCCACAGAGACTTATTTTTGTTTTAGGGAGCCATAACACATTTCAGGGGGGCCACGGGCAAATTGAGGATTTCAACTTCCTCGGTGAGCTAAAAAAAAAAAAGGTGTTCTTGAAGATATTCTGGGAAAAAGTATACCAAATCGAAGATTTCAAATTTCTCGGTGAGCTAAAAAAAAAGGTGTTCTTGGAGATATTCTGGGAAAACGTATACCAAATCGGGGATTTCAAATTCCTCGGTGAGCTAAATAATAAAAAAAAGGTAGGGGGCCACAGAAAAATAAAGACACTCAAAAGGGGCCACGCTCCCAAAAAGGTTGAGAAACACTGGTATATATTATGTAGTTATGTATATACCCACTACATATAATATATAGTTATAATATGATGTAATGAAAAACAAGGAAAAAAATGGTGAGCGTTGTATATATAGAATTCTTAAGTCTAATAGTAATTTATGTAAATACTTCCTTGAGTAGGCAATTTTCATCTAATGCCGTAGGGATAAAAATATAGATGTGAATTTATCGTTGAAAAGAAAAACCCCTTCGCACGTTTAATACTTACCCGGGTATATCATTAGTATGTTCTTTCATGAGAATCGCATGTCAGCAAAGCATCGGATAGCGAACAGATGTGGCCTAGGTTGGCATTTTGTCTATTCAGATCTTATCGTCCTCAAAATTGCGCCTAATTATTTAGACTAATCGCGAATGGCCGACGACATTTCGAAAATTGCGTGGATAAGGAAAAAAATATCCATCTCTTGCATGCGGGATTATTCGTTTTACAATAAATTATTTTTTTATCGCAGAAGATATTTTTATGCCAGAGAAGTTTCCGCCATTGCTTCGTCAGTATTAGGGCATCCAATCCCGGACCTTTTTTGTGAGCCCGGGATTGACAATTTTTTCATCCCCGGTATGCGTTTCGGGATAAGGGATTGAGAAATTTTTGCTTGGCGATTTTGAAATCCTAGGATTTTAAAAAAATAGTATATTTTAAAAACCCAGGAATTAACCGAATTTCTAAAATGAAGAGACGCGAGACCATTTTTATAGCAATTCCCAGAACATTCAAATCCAAAAACCCAGGAATTTGCGGAATTTTAAAAATGTTAAAAATAGGGACCCTTTTTTATAGCCCTCGCGCAACATTCTCAATTTTTCTCAATCCCGAAATTCCGGGATTAGTAATATCACAATTTCGGAATTGGAGTCCCTAGTCGAAATTAGAAAATATGGAAAGAGCTAAAAAAATGGTTTCACATTTTTTCATTTTTGGAAATCCGTAAACTCCCAGGATTTCAATATCGCCGAGCAAAAATTTCTCAATCCAGAATCCTGAAATTTTACACGATTTTATTGTGAATTTTGCCTAGGGCGCCGAATAACCTCGCGCCGGAACTGCTTGTAGTAAGCACATTGTATTAAGCTAAGTAAAAATGTAGAAGATAGAAAGAAATATAACTTTCAGTATGGTGAGATGAGTGTGTGTGTTTCAAATATTTCAATATGTATTGTACTTAAAACTAAGTATGAATAATTTGTAAGGGAATTAAATACTGCCATTATAGTTTTTTTTATATACTTTTTAAATTGTGTTCGAAACGTTATCTACGTCTGCAAATTTATATTGTTCTGCGTTTATACTACTTGCCCATGTAACAATGGTATAATTTTATTTTGTATCTCTGTGGAAAATAAACATCAATAAAATGGTTTATTTACGAACGGTTCGACACGGCAAAAGATCATTACTGAATATAAACACCCAAGTAGGGATTGCAATATCGGTATTACCGAAACCGAGACCATAGTGTTCGATTTTTTTTTTTTTTACCATGTCCGCTCCCAATGTGGAGCATATGGACTCCTAATGAAGTTTATCTCAACAGAAGTGTTTCTACGAGAACTGCTTGTTACTCAGTTGCTCAACCTCTCTTTTTTCAAAGAGAGTAGGAATAGAAGGATAAGGCTAGGACAGGACTAGTGGTTAGCTAATCGTTCTCGATACGCCCCGTTCATAGGATAGGATGGGTGGGAGGGGGGAATTCAAGACATCACATACATCCATGCCTTTGAACAGAAATTCATAAATCGATTAAAAAATCAATTTATAAAACTGCCCGTACTGGGATTCAAACCCGTGACCTCCGTAGCGGTAGCCAACGACGTTGACCACTCGACCACACAGGCGGCTTCAATGCAATTTCATAACCGGTTCGAAATACCGGTTATGAAATTGCAAAAACAACGGTATTTTGGTATTTAAAAATAACCAAAATCGAATTTTAAATTTTAAAAAAGCATTGCATATTATTTTATAAAAAAAATATGATCTCTTGAACCAGCCACTCTTATGTGACGTACACGCACCACCCCTGTGTGCAATCATTATATTTATGTATGTCCTGTATAAAAAGTGAGTCGATTTTTAAAATGATGTTCCACTATTTAAACAATGTTATGAGTATCGATTCTTAGAAGGAAAAAAAGTCCATTGAAGAATATGAACGAAAGCTTTTAAAAATCGTTTAAAGCTAAGTGACTGAAACAAGTTTCCCAACCACTAATAGTAATTTAATATCTCTCATTCGCAGTATATTTTTCGAGATTTGATAATGTAAGTGGGTAGGTTAAAATAATTTCGTACATCTATACCTCCCACAAATCGAATTAAAAACACATACATAAAAATATATATTTATGGATTATATAAAATATTTATCTATAATGACGATAAAAGTCGATTATTGAAGTTAATGTCATATTCATTGATACAATGTGTAAACTTTCTAGAAAAAACTGTATAATTCTGGTACATAAATACTCGTGTTTTTTAGTATGCACAAGAATTATGTAAATATTCAATTTCAACTAACATTAATCATTACTTCAAAGTTTAAACAACTTTGAAAGCTAAGTGACATTTATTTAGCCATGTCACGATACGGTGCAATTTACGGTCGCGGCAGAAAGTAGCAAAAAAGTATTATTTCTAGATAGAGGGACGTGGATTTGTGTATATTAATGTAAAACTTGATGCTATTTTTCGTGATATTGTGACTTATAATTTTTTTAAGTTGATTTATATTATATGTCCGGTTGATGGTCTTAGATATGAAGGCTATTGATATGAAGTCCAAAAATGATTTTATAATTTTTGTGAAGGCTTGATAATCGCGTTTAAATCACACATTTATATGAAGAACACTGAAAAATTATGCGAAATATGAAATATTTTTCCGTGACACCGTTTTTTGTGTGATTTTAACGCGATTATCAAGCCTTCACAAAAATTATAAAATTATTTTTGGATCTTATACGATATAGAGATTAATAATTAATTGTAAAACATATCAATACTAGAGTTTTCTAAAGATACCATACTGTCAGACGTTATGTTATCTATTGTCAGACGTGCAATGCCATAGAGTTCGCAAACTTGTTCTGAATTATCAATTTGATCTGTTTTTTCATTGTTCTGTTTTGTCACGTTCTCTTTTTGCATGTTCTGTTTTATCGCGTTTTGTTTTATCATGTTCTGTTTTAGGATGTTCTGTTATTTCATGTTCTGTTTCATCCGGTTATCGCTTTTTTGTATATAATTATTGAAATCCGATGAAGAAGATAGTTTTTAATTTTCGGCAGCTAGTTAACGGTCTAAGTTTTTTTATTTATTGTTAAAAAATTTATGAGACGACAAAAATTGTTATTTTACATTAAATTAAAAAAATCCATTTTTCTTTCCCACTTATTTTTTTCTCTGGCGAATCATTTATTCATGTTCAAATGCTTTTTTTTAATATTCATGACATATTCAGTAAGCAGAAAATTTTCAAAATGTTTTTAAACTATTGTAGTCAAATACAGTTAAGAATATCGTTTTCAATCGAGAAAGTATAAATGCAAATGACTATCGCCATTATTCGACAGTGGTTTTCAACCGCAGCGTGCGTATAACGCGCTAACCATCGATCCTCAATTTATGTCAACTCACCCTAATAGCGTACGCAGCACAAATATAACTAAAATGAATATAATAAAATTATCGCCGTAAACTACACATTATATTTATGTTTCTATGTTTTTTTAGGATTTTAATACACTACTGTTATAAGAAAATATATTCAGCACTTTGATATCTTGCTAGTTGATTGACAAATAAAACAAAAGCAAGTTTTCATATATTTTAAGTTTTTTTGTGATTGAAATAACAATTTCCGGATTTGTTTTATCTAAACTCACTATTCGAATAATCTTACTATGCAAAACACTTAAATAAAATAAATAAAATAGTCCAGCATCATCAAATAATAATTATTATTATAAAATTGTTTTTCTATTGTCTACTTTTTCAAAAAATATATAATACCTGGTCTAACTGCTGCCCCAAAGTTTTATTTCTTTTTGCAAAAATGCAAAAAATATAAGTTTTATTTTGATCAAATATTATATATATTATATCTAATAAAACATGCATCAATTATTGAATTGGTGCATGTCAATCAATATAAGACGATATTGATGTTATGTGACTACCAAATGATCTCTCACTCATTCAATTCTAATAACAGGGCGTGATGAAAGCGATTCGTTAACCAATAATAAGCATGTATTATTAAGTAACAAACAGTTGTCGTACAACACCTTTTTACGAGATAAGTTCCATAATGTGTTAGTTTACTCAACATTGGGAATGATATTGAAATCATATAACTTAATATTATTTGTATATTATATTGAAATCGTGACATCGTCTAATATTACTGTCGCAAAAAATGTATGCACTTATTTAAGGCCAGTCTTAGAAATAAAGATAATAAAAATAAATCATAAAATTAAAACACTGGAGAGTTTCCAACTTAGCGGTTGATTGATATTTTTTTTGAGTGGCAGTAATGATTCTATACAATACATTTAATACTCAAGTTAAAAAATAACCGCTTTTTTAAAATAGCTATCGTCACAAAACAAAGCAAACACGGCCGTTGATGGCGTGCGGAACGCCACTTGAGCTTCACTTTTATAAGGTTCGTAATCACAATCAGCTGATAAAACGAACTGATATGAAAACTGTGACGATGTAATAAAGATAGATATTCAATACCTACTCTCTGATGATGATGAACGAATTTCGTTCCAATACCTTTCTCCCACTAAATTATTTCAAAGCGGTGTCGCTGACAAAACAGAAAATAATTGAAAACCGAATTCCCTAAAGGCACATTTTACATATTTTAAATATTGTTACGTATAATCAAACTTTTTTTAATCAACGAGAGGTAGTATCAGTATTGGGAAGATCATTATAACATACCAATGTTTTTTTTAGTGTGATTGCTCTGTTTCGTGATATTGATATTTTCTATTAATAAAATATGTATTTTGAATATACGTTTTTTTTTATCAAATCCAGTTGACTATTTTTTTTTTGAGTAGCTATTGCAAAGTTACTGTTTAACTTATAATTTTTGGTTTGGCTTTTCAGCCGATTAAACTCGTTATTTTATTAAGAACTTATTTTTCGTCTTGTAAACAAAGTGAAAGTTTTTTTTTTTTACAATGTTCGCTCCCAATAGCATATGGACTCATAATGGAGTTTATCTTAACAGAAGTGTTTCTACGAGAACTGCTTGTTACTCAGTTGCTCAACCTCTCTTTTTCCACAGAGAGTAGGAATAGAAGGAAAGGGCTAGGACAGGACTAGTGGTTAGCTAATCGCTCTCGATACACCCCGATCATAGGATAGGATGGGTAGGAGGGGGGAATTCAAAACATCAAATACATCCATGCCTTTTAACAGAAATTCATAAATCGATTGAAAAATCAATTTATAAAACTGTCCGTACTGGGATTCGAGCCCGTGCCCTACGTAGCGGTAACCAACGAAGTTGACCACTCGACCACACAGGCGGCATACATATCCAAATACATGTCCAAATCTAAAAGTGTAACTTAATCCAAACAAAATGAAGTGCTTAGATAAATAAAATAAGATTTTGCAAAGATAAAAGTTGTTCTATTTTTTTTAATACAGTAAATAAATAAATCGTTACTAGCAGTTAAAAATTGATTTTCAACGCACTTGTCATTATTTAAATCATTTCAGCTGCAATCAATGAGAACTCGAAGAGAAAACAATAGAAAAACTCAAGCAACCGTACCCAAAATCTCAACCGTTGAAATTATTAAAATTTATAAATTGTTATATGATCCTTTAAATGGGACCTAGCGACAGCAATAAACTATCCACTATTCTAGTCTCAGTTTTATCCATTTATCTTTTTTTTATTCGAAAAAGAAAGGTTAAGAAACTGACTAGCAAGCATATCTCGTAGAAAAACTTTTGTTGAGGTGAGATCCATAAGAATCATAAGAATCAGATAAAGTAAAAAATATTGTCATTTAATTGGATTACAAATACTTTCCAGCATGAATAGATTTACGACTCTATTTTAAAACCATATGAGTAAACTTACTAGTTATTAAAGAACACATATTATAAAAAAATATACTTTATTCAGCTAATAAGTAAATACATTTTAATTTGTACAACATTGTAACTCAACATTTGACATTTAATAACGTGAAAAGTGTTTTATTTTCATACTCAGTTGCTGTAATTTAATACCGGCTTTAGTTTGTCGGGAAGTGCATAGTTAGGGTGTACTCTTTTGCTGCAGGTGCATGAAATTTGAAATATGACGTAAATATTTTCTCAGTATTTCGTACTCACTCCGCCAACCGTTGTTCTTCTAAAAAATGCAGAAACAATATCACAGAAGATATTTTAAAAATTGGCGTCAGACAAATTTGATACCCGTGGATTCCACGAATTGTTTTTTTCGGCTCAGAAATAGAAAGATGGGGAATAAAACAGGCGAATGAAACTAGTATAGTATTATAATTTTCACATAATTTCCAATTCTTATTTAAACCATGATGGACTACTCATTAATACTCTCGCTTTTTACTTGCTTGGGTAGACATATTATATTTGCGTAAAACTAATGCTTTGTGTCACGGTGAGAAAAGAGCAACCCAACTTAATATAACGGTCACCGCTGCTAGGCTTTCGTCCACTCAGTTTGCAATATCACAGGTTCAAATCCCGGAATGGACACTGTATGTATAATATGTATATTTTGATCTAAATATGATTCGTATCGAAATCTATGGCTTTTTGTAGTATTGTCATACATTTTATCTTGAAAGCAGTGTACAGAGAGAACGATTACCTATACTCCTTTTTATAGTAAATCTTTAAAATCTATGAAAAAAATAATTCGGAGTCGGAGTCGTCTCTATTTTACCCGACTCCACGGCCACGGTTAAAAGGGTTAAAAGAGTGATGTTACGTGTATCACTGTAATAATTTTAATATTCAAAATAAAAATATTACGCTGGTAACACAGAAGTCGTTAAGTAAACTAATCGCCTGTTTCGTCAATACGGAGTAAGCATCATTACCAGTGGCTAGTGGGCTAGAGAAAAGTTTAGCATTGTATACTATTTACAAAATTTTACATGTCTCCACTATAACTTATACATTAATCTACAAGCAAATTAACAAATACTACGACAATACTGCAAAGCATAAATTATTATGTAATAAAATCAAAGCTAATGTAAGTGTGAAATAATAGAATAGTAAAAACTGGACCTTAAATTCGTCTCCTTCAAAGTGAACTACTATGTATTAAAGCCAGATGGAGGAACTGTTTTGTTTCATACAATACAACAAACTCTGACGCTTATTTTCTGATTGCTGCGAGTGATTTTTTATGTATGGGCTAGTTTGAATCAGCCCGTTTGACGTAATGACTGCAGGCTGTATACCGAGGCGCAGTCGTGTACGATTAGATGAAGTTTCCGTATGGCCAATGGGTATAAAATACATACTTTTCTAATCGTTCTTGATTGCGCCCCAGTGTAAACAGAGTGTTGCGAAAAAGCATTTGTCTTACCTCGGGCTAATTTCAAAATAGTCCGAGTCTTAATTATTATTATTATTTGATTGACTGACGTCACGTTGTTTGTTCTGTATGTAGTATGTATAGGGTTATTGCTTTTTTTGCCGGCATATTGATGTTCATTTTTATTCAGCCTTCTAAAGTTTTTTTTTCTACACATTTTGCATGAAAAATGCAGGTCAGGCTTAGCCCACCTAGCCCAGTACGTAGAACCGCCACTGATCATTAGACTGTAAATAATCAAAGTGAAATGGATCGTAGTTCGTCTTCAGACCCAGTTGGCGAGTGCAAACGATTGCAACATATTAAATCTGTCATAATCTATTTATAAATCAACAAAGTTTTGTTTATTATCCTAAGAAAAATTCAACACGCAAATGAGCACTCCCTCTCAATTGAGTAATCCAATTAAGTTAAGTTTTCAGATAACTGGTTTCTATTTTGACAAGTACAGTTGAACGTAGCTGTCTGGAATTATCTCTGGTAATGCAATATTGTTATATCAAGTGAGACTCGAGAACAATAAATACACAATGCCAGCTGCATCGACGGTAATTTGCTTTACCACAGACAATTTTGTAGCACAAACAATCAGTTTGGCTTAACCAGAGACGTATTTTTTTAGTACTGAATAGGGATTTTAAAAACAGATATTCAAATATCGAATATTAAAACATTGGCATATTTAAACATATAATATTATTATGTATGAATTTTATCATTTATTTTAATTGTAAGATATATAACGGTGTTCCCAATCTGGACGTACTGGGGGGAAATTTGAATGTTTTGAAGAGTGATGCACTCATTAATATTTGATACATTCATTTTTGTTAAAGGAACAGGTTTTCAGATTTAAAACCGATGTGGCCATGCAATAAAAAAGGATTAAAGTTGATACATAATCATTGGTTGACTTTGTGTAGAGAAAAAATACCCAATCTTGACAAATATAGCACGAAAATTACCGTTGTCATTCCCATTATCATAATAAACTGTACGCGGTCTTATTAAATGATTTGGTATTGAAAAACAATCGTCTAGATATCAAAAACCGTGTAGATTTATGATTTAAATTGACCAAATTTGCACGTCACATAAAAACACTTCGCAGCTTACATCAAGCACACAGGTCTCACTAGTTTGAATATTATTTTTTTTTCATGAAATTATGACACACATATATTTACGAAAATTTATTAACCAAAGCAATTTTTCAATCTATAAAATTGTATTACGGGGCGAGGGGGTGTGGGGGCATGGTGATTTTCAAGCGTTGAAGTGGGGGGCATGGTAAAAATGAGGTTGGAAAACAATGCTATGTAGTATATTGGAGTATTATGGCACATTAGTTCACGAACTATATAATATTAAGATAAAACATAACTGTTTAACTATTAAACTAAATTTTGAAATTTCACCAAGAACCTTTAGTCAAAATCTCAAAATATAAAACCTAACGCCAAATGACATTGATTGACATGATAGTGATTTTATAAACAATATTATTATGCACAAATAATATTTAAAGACTATCAAATATTCGAAACCTAAATATTAAAAAGGGCTGAATTTATTCGAATATTGGATTGAAATCCCTAGTGGTATTAAAATTATTTCTGCAGAAATGTTATTTTTTTTGTTTCTTGAATATGTGTAAGTTCAAGGTTACTTTACATACGTTTAAGTGGTAGTCTTTTGCAGATTAAGTTAATTAACTTATACCATGCATAAATCGATATTGTTACGTTTATTAATTTATTGCTTCTACGGAAACAGCGCCAACTTGCTTTGTATATTAAATTTATTATCATGAAAAACAGAATGCAATATTTTTTTCTACGAAAACTGCTCTATACTTAGTTGCTCAACCTCTCTTTTTTTCTAAGGGCGTAGAGATATAAAGGGTAGGGCCAGGATTTGACTAGTGGCTTGCTTACCACTCTTACTATACGTCCTTATTTTAGGATTGGAATGGTAGAGGGAGAATTTTTAGGCATCACAAATATCCATGCTTTCGAACAGAAAATCGATAAATCGACTGAAAAATGCTGTTCATACTGGGATTCGAGCCCGTGTTGTCTGGCATGGAAACCAACGACATTTACAACTGTGCTATAGACCCAACAGTTAACTAAATACGTAGAATAATATATTTAGTACCGTATAATTCATGATTGTTGACATTAACATTTGATGTTGGATAACAATACTCAATATTTGAGTATGGCATTCAAATTATAATAAAAACAAACATTTTTTAAATCAGAAATTCAACAGTTATTTTGTGTTTTTTATTAGGATTCACACTAGATTAAAAAAAATAGAACTCTTTTACACTAATTTCACATTAATTTATTACGATAAGTAAAAAAACTCGTGGTGGGTGGTGGATTAAGATTTTTATCATAAAAATGTGTATATACTTTTTAATATGATACCTTTTTACCATGTATTGACAGTGAAAACCATAAAATGAACATTAGTGGTGTAATGGAATTTCAGCTAAAGGGTGTACTTTTTTAATAATCACCAAAATTGTTTAAAAAAAAAACATCAAATCCGCTATAAAGACACTCATGAAAACGTATCAAACATACCAGTATGATAATCAACACAATGTATAACGTCCATTTTTTAAGCTTTTTCTGATTAAATTTAATCTGCTTTGCTTCGTAGGATTTTTTCATATTTGTAGCACTTCCACTGCGTAGTCATTTTATCAAGAAACTTTACACAAGTGGTTTTTAAACTTTACGTTACTACGACTCCGTTTGAAAAAAAAATATTTTCACGCCTTCCCATCCATTATTTCATTTAGTAATAAAGACACGCTTAAAAGGGTAAATAAATTAGTAAAAACACAATATTCCTTTGTACTTCACTCCACTTTATTTAATATGTCAGAACCGGTTTCGCTCATTACGAGCATCGTCAACTGATAAGAAATATAATTTAACAGTGCTATTTATACAAAAATGAACAGTTATAAACAGCTCGTAATGAGCGAAACCGGTCCTGACATATTAAATAAAGTGGAATGAAGTACAAAGGATTATTGTGTTTTTACTAATATAATGCCTTTCCACCAAGTATTGACAGTGAACACCCTAAAAGTGGTAAATAAATACTTCAAACTTTTCGCTGCTTTAAACAATATCGTCTTATCGCTTTACTGATCTAAAGATAAAGCAATTCTAGCTAAGTTGAAAAAATAAATGTTCAAAAAAAGTAAAACGCAAGGTTTTTATTGTACTCATGACTACAATTAACAAACCGGCGCGGAAATTGCACTGCATCAATGAGAGCATGTTTCTAAACTGCTATCTTTTTAAAAACAACGAAATAAACAAAGCCCAACACCGTTGATCATCATAAGTACCGATTCGTAAATGTACATATTTGTTTTTAAAAAAATAAATATACACTTCACTAAGCTAATAAGTGACCAGCGCAAGTTTCGCTCAGCGAATGAACATTTTCAATGTGGTAAAAAATAGGAAAATTATCCAATAAGTCTTTTTTATAAGTGATTATAAGTTGTCAGTCTGATCCACTAAAATTTTACAGCTAACATCAATAATTAATTGGTTATTTAAATCAACGCATATATATTATATTAAATTTAAAGGTTTGAAAATCAGATCGCTAAGGATTTGAAATGTTTTTTTGCACGTCACTGATTCGACGTGTTAAAAAATAGCTTTCTTGCGTGGAAAGTGATAAGAGATAAGTATCGGACGTAAAAAAATATGCTTCTCGGATTTCCGCAAAAATGCTATAAAAATAAATGATTCGAAGAAATCGCTTTCTTTGTAGAAAATCATTTCTCAAAATTGAAACATATTTGCGGCGTCAAATTACATTTAAAGAGGTATGAAATTTTCACAGAACCTTTTCATAAAACAGAGTTATGTTTGCTTATCAAAAATTTGTAAATTTTAGCCTCATATAGATTTATATCACCAGTGGTAAACTATTTTGTTAGCGCGTTAAAAATTAACATTAACAAATTGTTTCTATTTTGCCACTACTAGTCAAATAACAATTGTACACGTCAGAAGCAAACACATCCGATATTGAGTATGGTGTGAAATTAAATGTAAGTGATTATTGTGTTAAACGATGAAAAAGCCCCTGGATAATTTAATTTTTCAACTGACTCCAACGTGCTAAATATTTTGAAGATCGTACGAGAAAAATTCAATGAATTTTTTTGTAAGTCACTCGAGATCAACTCGAGGAAAATGTACATAAAAACGTTCATGTCTTAGATTTCAAAGTTAAATTAAAAGAATAAACTAAATTTGAATTTGATCTTACCAGTAATTAAATCCAGACCAATCTGATAGGTAGAGCTAAGTTATTTCCAATTAAACCATACCAAACGAAGTATAATAATTGTATACATTGACGATTGCGTAAATAATTTGGGTGCTAAAAAATCGAACGTTATTTCTGGTACGCGTGCCATTGGTTCACTACAACTGACCTAGACTAAGCTTTTATTCGCATACTCCTGAATTATATACTTTAGTCAAACTTTTCAAGGTGCTTTTGACACTCCCATCTATCCAGAATACACAGTCCTGGATTTTGTGGGTGACTTCTATAACCTATAATCCTTTCATAAAATTAAATATAATATAACCACTGTACTTACATTTGAATGATACTAGTTAGGAATAACAACGATAAAATTACTTATCCTGTGTATTATTTTTCAAAGGAAATAATTTCATCGGCAAAATCAAAGAATCCCTCGAACGATGTGTAATAAAAAGGAATATAAATATTTATAACACAATATTTTTATGTTTGCAATATTTTACTTTAAAAATAAGTTTGCGAGTAAGGTTTGAGTAACCGACAATGTTCATGCATAAATTCATTTAAATACTTTTTCATACAAAATGTAAAAGTACTGCGGTCTCGGAACGCGAGAATTTTCTGGAACATGACAATTTTATGTCTTGTGTATGAACAAAAATAATTTTAGTTCTCTATGATACACAAGTACGCAGTAGAAGCTTTGACTAAACCACTATTTTAATTAATTTTAAAAAATATTTTACAATGAGACTCTCACAATAATTCGTATAGAACTTTTCCAGGGGGATAGAGAACATAATGACCGGCTGGCAATGACGCACATCCACGTCCCTCACTCTACGCCAGAGACTTTCTACATATATGGTGTAGATATATAGACAAAGGACAGCCCTTTTAAGTTTTGGGATTAAATTTAAATATGGCTGAATAAAGCGGTCCGAATACAGGTTAACTTTTCACTAGTTGGTGGTTGGTTATCCATACCAATAAGTGAAAGTAATAATCACATACATAAAATAAATGTTACATAGTGGCGAATAAAAATTGAAGATTGATAATATAATATATTTTAACATTTATAGACCATTCCCGTTCCCAACGTGAACTGAAGACAGCATAATGTCCGCATAATGGAGTAACCCAGCATTTTTTCAGGGATCTGGTTGTTCTTCAGTTACTCGAGCTCGAAAGGATTTAGTCGATGACTGTGTATACTGTGACTTCTATCATATAAGCTGACTGGCAGATCATTTTTTTTAATCTATGCCCAATCTCAATGTGAAGCTTATGGCCTCTTATGAAGGTATCTCAACAGAAATTTCTTCAACCAGATTGTTTTATTACTCAGTTGCTCAACCAATAGGGTGAATATTGAAAGATTGGACTAGAACAAGACTAGTGGCTAACTTATCACTATAGCTACGCCCCGTTATTTAAGGTTTGGAAGGGTAGGCAGGAATTTTTAAATATCACAAACACCCATGCTTTCAAATAGAAATCGATTGAAAAAATGCTGTTCATACTGGGACTCGAACCCTTGACAACCACCGTAGAAGCCAACGTTTATTGCTGCGCCACAGGTTGGACAAACTTTCTTCACCTCAGTATAATATTTATTACAGACTGAAAGTAGAATGAGGGGAGTGGGCTGTGAATGAGTTGGTGGAAAATTTAGTTTCTTAAACGGCCACTCTGACACATCGGCCAATTTATAGAAGTCACAGTATAGTAGCTCTCATAGCGTCCCGTTTTCGATAAAATCAGTGGGGAAATATAAGATAACACAAACAGCTACTACTAACTTGATAATGAATCCATTAATTTATTGGCAAGTCAACATATGAATATGTGTATACTGTGATTCGAGACCGCGGACTCCATCACCGAAAAGCACGACAGATAATGAATGATTGAAACGGAATGTGTTTGGTAGAATTTGGTTTTTGTTAGTGTCCCACCTTTTATTTCCACAACTATACATAAGTGATGATATTGTGTGACACATATCTAATGTACATATATTAAACCTGATACAATAAGAACATAATTACAATATGTTTTTTTCTGATAATATATACAGAAGAACTCTTGATTCTTTATAAATAAGGGTGTAATCTAGCCATTAATAGAGAATGTATAACTTTTTGTTCATAATAGTATATTTTCAACATTCTATTTATTGCTTCTACTGTTTCTGCGTCATACAACGCAAAAACATAAGCATCCAAAGAACTACAAGAATTCATTAACGAATAATGTTTTTGCCAACAACTGTTTCATTGCCTTGTAATATTACACAGTATACAAAAATACATTCAGATGTCCGTACGTTGTTTCGATATCTATGTAGCGCATAATAAAAGGAGCCACATAATTTCCTGAACAAGCTATCGGAAACATATTTTATCAAGAAATTCGGAAAGTACAATTAATTGAGTAGCGTGTTGTAATATTTGATATTAAAATATCAGTGCAGATAGTCTCGCAAATTTATTTTTAAATCAATTTATGGATTTGAGTTTGAATATTTGAAAGGCTTTTCATGACTAATATTCTCTCGCAATAAAAATCTAAGAGATATTTTTTAGAAAATGCACATTGCGTCTCAATAAAAATAAGTAACTCTTATGTTTGATTTCCACATTTTTTATATTTCATAATGAAACCATATTTACGATTTAACGACTGTGTGAACTGATTGGTACTTTTATTGATACAACTATAAATGTTATGAAATCATTTTTTAAAAAATTACTACGTGATACTGGGGGAATGATATTTTGATCTATGTAATGAATATTTAATTTTATTTGAATTTTTTGAGATAAATAACGGTAACTTTTTCATTTTATTTTGAACATATTTTTATTCGTTTTTTTCTGGTTTTAATTGCTTTGTAATAAGTTATTATTCTATAATAATCGTAATTATAATAAATAAAATATTTGACTGGAAAATTAATATTCATTAAAATATCTCACATCATTTTTTTTTCATGAATTTAGTGTAAATATTTATTTTGTTTTTATTCAATTAAACTTCTTCGGAGACATAATTAACGTTCAAACGAGGATTTCTAAATAATATGATTAATCATTTGAAGTAACAGGTGTCCTTGACATAAAGTTAATTTAATTCCTAATATCATGTCAGACAAAAGTTATTATCCCAAAACTTGTAAAATATTTAACATATTATTTTGATGCCTCAATCCGGAGACGGGGTGGTAAAATTAAAGTGTTTCTCTAATGAGAGTCTCTTCTAACCTTTTCGAAAAAACTCTAATTGTGATTTATTTTTTCATGAAAGAGAGTTTTAGTTAAACTCAGATATTTTTCTGCTGTTGCCTCGACTTGATTGAAATGGTCGTATCAATAAAAACTAGCATTTATTTTTTAAAAAATGATACAACTTTTCTGTAGTAAAATAACTATAGAATATAACTAGGGGCTGCAACTCCGGGAACCCGACCAATTTTGCAAAAAAAAAAGTCATTGTGTTGAGAACTATTTTGGAATCTCTCAAATCCTCACTTTTTTGCTAGTTCCCGGGATCCCGAAATAATTGTGAATCTAGAAATCTCGGGACCAAAAAAGACTCTGGAATTCGATGCCCAAAATATTACTCATCACTTTGTTTTATCGCAAGTCGTTTTTATATTGTAATTAGTACTGCTTTTTGGTCTATCCTTTATCGACTACGTTTTTTATTTCTATAATCATCATCAATCCGTTTCCGAGGGTCTATCAAATATAGAATCTAAGGAATATTTTTAAAATACAAATTATGTATATAATATTCATGCAACGACAATCTAATTCGTCGAACATGCAATATCGCGCAGGGAAAATCCCACAATATATTCAACCGTTTCTTGACAATCTTTTTTCTACTGTACAAATCTTGTCAATGATGATCACACGCAGACTTTCAAGACGCCAAAAAGCGGATTCAACAAAATATGGATGCATATCTAGTTAAAAACAAAATATTAAAAATGTATCTTTTCAAACATTAATTTTCCTCGAACTATCATTATTTCGAAAAAGAAATCACGAATTTTCTAAATAAATGACGTATACTATTATAAAATTTTACATCGTGATCTTTTTTGTATCTAACCTATGTCTCGCATTTATAAAACTAGCCAATACAACCTAAATAATTACCTAATCGATAAAGCCTGCGTTTTTAGTTATTTATATACCAGCTTTATTACGCAATTATATTTTCCTGGCTTATTATTATCCTAGATTATATCGTTTAAATAAAAAGTCAAATAAACCAACCAAGCCGGATCATTACTGACTTACTTCGATTACTCAACTATTTTTTTGAATAATATATCATTGCAGTTTATTAATACTTTTAATATTTGATTTTCGCATCTATTTTTTTACTTAACATAAATTTCAAATAGCAACAACTTTAATACGTTTTAATAAAATTTACTATATTATTTAATATTGTATCTATTAAGGCGGACCTTTTTTGCTTATCCTGGGATTTCGAGATTCACAATTTTTCCAACCCCGGGATTGAACATTCACCATAAAATCGTGGAGAAATTCGGGATTTCAAAAAACTATAGATTTCAAATAACTATGGAAACCGTAAATTTTCTACTCTTTTGAAAGAGCGAGTTAAAAAAAAGCTTTCACACTTTTGAATATCTGTGTAAGCCTTGAACTTAAAAAAGCTCTCACATTTTTCAATAATTGTACAATCTGTGATTTCCCAACTTGAAAAAATGGGTCCGGAATTGGATGCCCTAGTTCATACTATGAATTATAAAAGAACTTCATAGGTTATTTTCATAAAAAAAATCGTTCAGAATGGTTTTTGCAACTCAATGATTTGAATGATAAATAGGTTTTGCTGAATATTTTATTGAACAAGGCACGTTATTTTGGTTTATTAATAGATCGACAAAATTCATCAAAATGGCAGTATGGTACTTATAAAGCGGCCACCTCGTTTTTCTTCCGTTTCCTTTCAATTTCCGATTGTAATATTGCGGTGACTTCAATTCGTTTCGCCATAACACGATAACATAAAACCATAACTCGCCTAACGTAACATGGTGTCCTTAAATGTACTAATTAACTTAAATTCAAATTTATATTGTAATATGTCTACCTTATTTCTGCAACGCACGTGAAGCTGCGACGCAGTTAGGGCAACCAAACACTCCCAAATGCATATCCTGGTATTGTATCACTAACTAACGGAGTACCCGGTTTAGTTCCGGGTATTTTTGATCAACTATCATATACTTACATATAGTTATTTATAATATATACAAAAAAATGATTACAATATTTATATATTATTTATACATCTTCACACACTTTTAAAGTGGGACTTAAGTGATAAGATGCTGAAAAAAACTCTATATTCAAGAAAATGATATATTTTTGTTTATATTATTTGTCAACTAAAATTCATTGAATCAAAAATTGCAAATAGAGTATATGGATTCTTAATTTATTTTATCCCGATCGATACTTTTCCACGAAAACTCCGCGTTACTCTGTTCCTTAAACTCATGACTGGAATAGTGATTAACCAATCTACAAGGCTACAACCCGATGGGCGGTAATGAAATTCAAACCATCCATAAATCGATTGAAAAATCAATTAATAAAACTGTCTATACCGGGATTTGAACCCGCGAGCTCCGCAACAGAAGTATAAGGCTAGAACAGGACTAGTGGTTGGCTAATCGCTATTGCTACACCCAGTTATTAAAGGATCAGAAGGATGGGAAGAGAGGAAATAATGTGAATTGACATCGCAAACACCTAGTCTTCGACTACAACTTTGAATTGAATAATTCTCAAATTCACTGTGATCTGACCGGGAATCAAACCCAGACCTGCGTGGTCGGTAGAGCAAGCACTAAGCAACCGGGCCACAGCAGGCGACTTTACAGGCGACAGAATTGTATACATTGCGATTATCGAAAAAAGGCTGTTTTTTTTTAAACTATGGGATACGTTTTTTTTCCTTTCCACAGTCGATATGTTATTCGAAAGGAAACGTTTTAGCGTTATAAGCTGTCATTACACGACACGATCAATCACACAAACACAATGCATGTAACCAACGGGTACAACTAAAGTTTTGCATTGGTTTCTTCCCAAGCAGGTGCGAAAATGTAAGAAACACATTATAACAAAGTTACAAGGCGTCATAATAGTTTCCCCTGTCTACTAATGCATCCGTCACTATACAAGACTGCCACCTCACGAAGTATATTACATTTTAATATAAACTTACATATACTTAAATCAACGTCGAAACAAAAAAAAAACATAGTTTGAGTCATCAATCAGCTAATGTTTCCTTCCAAGTTAGTTATATTTATTTGGGGAAGAGTTAAATTTTATCCACTTCTGAACACAAAATTACTACAAAAAAAACTCATGTGACTTATTCTCAGAATATAGTTTGATATGTATCGGAATAATAAACGTTATACAGTATACATTAACTATCGAAATGAATGCATTTGGAACTAGAATTAAAGATTGTTGACTGATTGGAGGCAATATTACGTCACGAAAACTTGCTCGCGTTATTCGAAAGACACCGTTTACGCAACCCATTTTTTTTTTTGCATATCGTCGTTAATTTTCTACAAGCACGTATCTCAACTTTTATCAATTTTAAGTTTTATGTTGTAATGAATTCAGAATTTCAACACAAAAAATACCTTTAACTCGTGTTCCAAAAAAAAATAATTATGCTTTATTTAATCAAATTTGAATTGTTCGAATTATGAAAATTCACACAAGTTTTATCACTAACGACTCGGGTTTCGCCTTTCAACATCTTCAGGCGTTTATGTGCACGGATGAACGTGGACTGACAGTTCAAATTCAATGGTCGTTAGTTACAAAACTTGTGTGAATGTACATAATTTGAACGATTCAAATTTTATATTGAAATTCTACCAAGCACCTTCAGTCGAAATCTTAAACTTTATTTAATCAAATACAAAAACTTTGTCAAAAAAATAAATTGGCAAATAATATGTTCATCTGCTAAGTTTAGCATGAAGGTGTAGATGGCATAGATGAAAACGTCTTCGTTTCTTTCTTTCATTAATTTAATTTAAGAAATTGAGGGCAAAACGTTTCCATTTATTTTTAATATAGTACACTTATGTGTCTCCTGAAAACTTGTACTTTTTGAGATACGAGTTTGTAGAAGATATATCCTTCTATTGTTGTTTACGTGTATGATCAACGCATCGACCTTAACGTTTAGAACATGTAATAAAAATCTTTGTATTTTATAGCGAAACGTTAATTAAAAATTGTTGAATTGATATTCGTTTATTTCCTACATTGAAAAAAGTTTTGACATATTACATTTTGAGAACAGTTATTCCAATTACCTTTTATCTAATACATACATTCAAAATGTCCAATGTGCAAGAATTTTTAAAGGAAGAAAATTTTAATTTAAGGCGTCAAAAAATCTCGTCTAGGATAAATAAATAAACTCTAGTACATGTCAGTGAAAGAAGACGGGAGATCACTTTAAATTAATTCTTTTCAACAGTGTTAGTAAAAGTAAAGATATTAAAAGACAAAGCTTTGGTGATTTATTCAGTACTTGATTAAAGTTATCAGTTGTAAAAGATTTCGACCTTTATACAAATATTTAATATATTCAACTAGGTGTCAAAAACAGACAAGTATTCACTGATTTACATTTATTTCATCCATTAAAAACATTATATAAACAACAATCATTACTAGGCCATAACAGAAAAATAAATGAAAAGACTTGCAATGGATTATTCGAATGACGTTTACTGTCAATAAATGGGGAGATATTTTATCTATAAAACTCATCCGTAATATGTCATTTTATGATATCACAACATGTATGTGAACTATTTCTTAGAATATGTGTATTTATGATCTCTATAAACAATCTTATTTTCGTCAAATGAAAAAGACCCCTCTCCAAGGAAATACGGTACTTATTACATTTCAAAATTGTGTTATATGTACTTAAAACTGTGGTGTGAACTATTTTTATATAGAACTTTAAAAGCAAAAGCAGCCAGTGAAGCTTTAATTTTTCCGAATGACTCATGAGCTTTTCCGTGACATTACCGTATGCATTTAATGTTTAAATTTATAAAGTACCATAAAAGCTATTGTTTTATAGTCCACGCTGTATAGCTCGGCCAGTGGCATTTTATAAAACTACGACAGTTTTGCTATTTGGAAATATGGCCGACCCGACATGCGAAAGTGACTGCTAAAATTGAAATACCGACAACGGAAAGGTCTCGTATTTTCTCATACAAAATGGATAACGAATACCTATTTCATTTTCAAACTGAAAATTCTTGAAAAGTTTCAAAGAAAAGATTTAGAAGAGAAACAAATGAAACAGACATCGGCAATAAATTATTCTATTTTAAACAAAGTTCGATAGCGACATGAACGCTGTGAATATAGACGTTACTTATAGAATAAGGAACATTTTGAAGTACAATAGTAAAATTCATCGTTACTTTGCTGATCAATTTTTCAAAGAAAATATCGGACAATCTGGATATAATCATATACAAAAAGTAACATAGTTAAACTATGCTATGATTATATTTACTATACATATTCTTTCATACATTATTTTTAAGTAAACCGTCTGCGCTGTATAAAGAAATTTGTCTTTTGTATGCGCCAAGTCTTAAGAAATCTTAAAAGCGAAACCCTTTCCCATTGATATAACAACCATAATTTTGATTGTTGAAGTTATCGTCTGGCTTCTTATTCTGTCAGCTTTCTAGTATACAAACGTGTAACAAAAGCCTGCACATTATTCAAGCACACGACGCACGATTTTATTTTGGAAATAATTTTTAATTCAATATATTATTCTCTGAGTGTGCAAGCAAAAAAAGCAGTTTGCATTGTCATTTATTCAAGTAGCATATTACAGAGGGGGAACGTCGCGTGATAGAAACAAACATAGCGTGACCAGACCGAAGTGCCGTCTGACAGAAAGCTGTTTTTAATATTAATCAAAAAGCTTTCCCGATACGCAGAAAAGACATTGGCCTCTTTATGTCCTTCACAGAAACGGAGTTTTTTAAAATCTGTTTGACCGACCGCAAATTATTGTATTTAAGATGTTGTTTCGTTTATTTTTGATGGAAACTACTTCACAGAATTCTATTGCATAATAAGATGTGCTTTCAACTAATAAATGTTAGGTTTTGAACATGAAAAAATATCTGTAATAATTGTATTATATAGACGAATTATTATTATCATTTTGTTTTATTAAAACCGTATCTTCACTATTTTATAAAGAGGCAATATGCTTTACATTTGGAGTAGAACACACATGGTAACACTAGGGGTAGGGTAAAAAAAAATTTTTTTTTTGCTATTTTAATTGAAATATACATTTACTACTTCCTTAACTGGTTTAACGCAGATGTAAAGAAATTAACCTATTCTTATAAAAGTAGGTTTTTATAAGTAAAAACTATACCGAATTTTTAAATTTTATCTAAAATTTAATTTGGATCATTCAAATTTGGTACACTTTCACACGTTCAGTCACTAACGACCTAGGATTCACCTTTCAGCATCGTCAGGCGTTCACTATCAAAAATTTTATGAACCAGTAACTTTTCAAAAAAAATGTATATTAATAATTATAGTTATTCTAAAAGACATAAGAATCTAGACCTTGTTATATTGTGTTCATGGTAGACTGATCCGTGTATTTTTTGACAATAATAGTTCAGAGCTTAAATTTTTTTTTAATAAATTGAAAAAATGTAGCGTTTAAACATGGCGTACTTTATTATTTAAGATTTCAAACAAACAGATACAATGCCAAAATAAACAGCACAAAAATAATGAAAAATACTTTATTCTTTGAGCTTCACCTAAGTTCTCAAAGGTAACCTTTACTTCGCCATTAATCATTGTTTGTATAGGGGAGGAACAAAGTCATATGATAGAGCGTGAAACGCGTAAGCCCGTCAAAACCTTGAGTCACTCTTTTAGATAGGGGAAATTTCTCGAGTAAATTTAACGTAATGACTTATTATTTTGATACAATTTGTAATACTTAACTAGCAATATTTACTGAAAGTATAATTCACGGAAGTCCAATACCTTTCAAGTCATTACTTACAAACTTCATTTTTTTATAGTAACATAAACCAAATTGGCAAATTTTAAATAACACGCCGTTAGTGAGATGAAAAAAATCATCAGTAATTATGTTTACTTTACATGTATCAAAAATAGTCTCAATTTGTATGTGTTAATATTGCATCTTCAAACCTACTGTTTCAAAGATTATATACATATTAAAATATAGTATTGTAAATCTTCCAGGCAATATTTTTATGAACACATATATTTTATTACTTAACAATGTTTTTATATACATACTAAATTAAAATTTCATTTCATTTCATAAACTTTTTTTATAAAATATGAAAGATAAATAAATCATCTATAATATGAAACAAAACACTCATTTTTATATCACAAAATCTGATTTGCAATCATTCACATTCAGTTATATCTATATTATGATTTATGACGATACAATATTTTAACTCTAATCCAACGGTATAAGAAATATCATAATCAAATGATACGTTTTCAAAACTCTAGTTTTTATAACAGGTTGTTTTATTGCTTAAAATAAAATACAATTTGTTGTTCTATAGCTGATTATTTGAAAATTCTCGCGACCAAAAAACCTGACCTTATGATTTCTATAAATTTTGAAATAAGTACAAAAATATCGGTTTCTATTTTTATAAAATAAGAACCTTTCCATCAAGAATTGACAGTTAACGCATTCTAATTAATTTCACTGCTGTTTGTTAAATACCATTTAATTAACAATGTTCACAGTACACATATCAGAATCTAAAGCATGTAACAGATTTTCCAGAAACATTTACAACAGTTTTTTTCCATGATATTAAAGGGAATTAGTTTTTCCTTTGAAAAAAAAGAATATTTATTGTAAACTGTGTCTTGTTCTACGCAGAAATGTAAATATTGAAAAAATCGACATTTTGAGCAGATGGATAAAAGCTTTTCTGTGAATGGAAGGTTTATGTATTCCGTTTGAAACATCAACATTTCGAAGCGTTCGAGTTTGCAACATTTTTGCATATTTACTGACTAAACGCATATTGTGCATGCATTCATTTTATACCTGCATAACGCAGAGTAAAACAGCAGATAACTTTTCCTTTGACGAGACTTTGAAATCCATAATTGTTGGGCTCTTTTCCATTATTGACTATTTCCGAAATTGGCGAAAATGATTTAAGTATGCTGAATTGTAAATTGTTTGCCAAATCGATCGAATCGCATGTGGTTTTGTTGTTTGAAATAGTGATCGTTTTGTATAACAAGCTAACTGACCATCACCTGGAAAAAAAATACTTTGTTTTTCTTAAATAAATATAAAAAAGTTGTATATCGACTGTGGAAAGTAAAAATGACTTAACCCACACATAATAAATTTTACAGGAGACCCAAAAAACGTTTTCTGATAATTTTGGTCTAAAGATAAATTATGAAATATACACTAATTTGAAGTGCACGGTGACTGATAAACTGGTTTTTTATTGACTTGATCTAATATCAATTTAATAAATTGTTCAAGAATAACATTTTTTTAAGTCTATTTTACTGTTTGCAATTTTACAAGTCCTACTTTTTTTAAACGTTAAATTTAGAGACTAATTTGACATTTTTAGCATACATCCTTTTGGTAAAACGTGTATCAAGTTGTATACATTGTGATTATCGAATAAAAGCTGTTTTTGAAAAATATGGGCTACGTCCTTTTTCTTTTCCACAGTCGATATATTAGAGATTTTTTTTTGGAACACAAATACTTGCATTCTCTATTTATAATGCATTAATACTATGTATATTATGTAAGAGTATATAATAGAAAATCGCGTTTTCTGAAAAAGTGAAAAAATGAAAATAGTCAGTTTTGGAAAAGGACCCCATAATTTGTAACAGAGATATAAAAAAACATGCATATAAAACTATACAGTAAAATCCCCATTTACGCGGATATTGGGACCGCGTAATTGGGAGTCGCGTAATTGGGGGAGTGAATCTCATACAAAAATTAGGGGTTACGTTTTTTTTCGCGAAAAATGCCAAACTGCCAAAACTAAGAATAAATAAAAAAAATATATATTGACGAATTATTTAGTTACACAGTGGTTAAATGCATAACGTTTGACTGTATGCACCACACAGACAGCCACCCGGATAATGTCAGGTTGAGATCAATATTTTACTGAAGTGAAGAAAGTTTTCAGATCCGTGGCGCAGTGGTCAACGTCGTTGGCTTCCGAGACGGAACTCACGGGTTCAAGCCTCGATTGCGTCTAACTATTTCTTTTTTAAAACCATACTTTTAAACAAAATCTTTTATTAGCTTTATTCTATTTGGCATAGATTATCTAAATATAATGTTTCTACTACGTAATAGTTTGCCAACAATTTTGTGGATTGAGACTTGTCCATTTGGCTGCCGTACTCGTCAGTAGCTAGCAAAATTCGACACAACCGCATCTATTGTTACACAAATCGAAACGGAACTTCCCCGTTCCACATTCCACAAACAATGCTCTTTGGAATGGAAACTTTCGACTAGACAACACGGGTGGTGGAGTTGTGGAGAACTTATTCAATGATGTTATTTGATACTGCAGGGTAAAGTTTACCTTATTGGATATATTGTTTGTGTATCGTTTTAAATGTTTGTTACTCGTTAAAAGTATACACTTAAATCATCACTGAAATTTAATTCTACACATTCTTTCTTTATATACCAAATGTAAAACATAAAAATGAGTTTTCAAAATTTTAATATTTTTTTAGCTTCTACGGTTCCGCCACCTAATTGCATCCGAGACTACTGCTCCTTCCACCTACCCCTGAATTTCTTCAACGATCTTTAGGGAGGCGATATTTCCCAATTTAAGAGTAACTAATTTTAACTATAGCTCCAATTAGTATGTAATATTCACCTTGAGCGTTAAATCTAAAACTTAAATACATCGAGGTAATTTAACGAAAATTAATCACTGCATGCCACATTTTTTTAATTAATGTCCGCTCCCAATGTGGAGCATATGGCCATCTAATGGTGTTACCTCAACAGAAGTTTTTCTACCAAAATTGATTGTTACTCAGTTGCTCAACCTTTTAGAGTAGTAGGGATAGAAGGATAAGGCTATGAGAGGACTAGTAGTTAGCTAATCATAGTGCAGCGGCTAGCGTTGTGGGCTTCCGTGCCAGACCTCACGTGTTCGAGTCCCAGTATGAATAGAATTTTTTTCTATCGATTTATCGATTTCTGTTCGAACACATGGGTGTTTGTGATGTTTCCCACCATTTCCGATCTTTCAGCATGCCACATACCTACAATAAATGTTCCTACAGTGCTATTCCCGTGTGCATACACTTATTTTGAACGGTCTGAAATACTCAACACTATCATGTGTATTTCAGACCGTTCAAAATAAATGTATGCACGCGTGAATAGCACCGCTGAAGTAACTGAAAGCAGGAATAAGAACTCGTATGTATAATTATCATATTTATTTGCTTCGATAGATTAACAATAATATTGATTAAAATAATTATATTATTGCACAATGTAGCCGATATAAAATTAGCCTAGCAGGTTAATTGTATTCCAGCAAAAATAGAGAGTTTGACCTTCATAGATTAACGGATTTATAATAAAATTACCGACATTATAACAGTCAGTGATAACTGAACTTTCGTTGCTTACGTAGGTACTCTATATATCTATTATGACATTTAAGCGGCTACCGTGGCGATGATAATATTTTATGATAAGAATGATAAAAAAATGAAAGTGGCCCAAACTGGGAAAAATACGAATTATCTATTGTGTAATTTAATTAGGCAGCTCAGCTCATGCGTAAAATTTAACATAAGGAGTAGCAGTTGCCTGATTGTTAATTAATTAATAATTAATTAGTTTGTCAGAGGAGGTAACATAGCGACATGAAATAACAATGGTCTTCTAGAACAGGCTGATAAGCTTTTTCTGTTGTCAATTTTCACAGTGGTGTTTATAGAATATTTAAACACAAAACAGTTTATTATATCATGTCTGGACCCAATTTTAAAAACCCAAGTTGTACGACAGTTACTTTATATTATCTTTTCAAATTGCGTAGAAATTAATATCACATTATTATTTGCATTTAATAATTGAATTTAATAATTTTCTTACTTTCTGATCATTTTGAGTAACAATGTATATTTGGTGAAGTGAGCCAGGTGGTATTTTAGAAAAAAATATGTTAGATACATTGTAACATTTTACACTTCTGAAAGGATCGTAAAAGTGAAGTGATCTCACTGAATACACATTACAATAGTGTAAAATAGTAAAATAAAAATATGCAATCCACCAAAACATCAAGTAGAGACGTGACTGTACTTAAGACTGTTGCCCGTTTTGGTCTAGTTGGTAAGAGCTTGCTCTACCGATCAGGTGAGTCTGGGTTCGATTCCCGGTATGGTCAATGTCAAATTGGATTTTTTCAATTTTAATTTGAGATCTAAGACATGGGTGTTTGTGAAGTCAATTCTCCTTGAGTTAATCTCATGTGACTTTCAAAACTTCTCATCGAGTATATCTCTTATGATCTTTCAAGCTGTGCGTCAATTAAATTGAAAAAGATTAAAAAAAAAAAATTTAAAGTCCAAGAAAAAAGTTTTACCATTTTACTATAGTAGTGGGCTCAGTTCACCTCTCGAGGGCTCATTTGTAGCTTCGCTTATTTTTTTTAACAAAAAAACTAAAATGCAAGTCAAGTATATTGAACAATTCATTGTCGTTTTTAAGTTATATTTTTACGTAAAACGAACATTCATATGTAGACAAAAGACTGTGTTTTTGTATTTAATTAATTTGAACATAAAAACAAGCTTTTAACAACAACCCTAGATGCACGTTAATAAATTTAAAGCTAAATTGTAGTTTTGAAAGAAAGAGAGCTTTTCTATACAGTGCCAAACAATGTAATCTTAGATGGCATTGTCTAAAAACTCTATGTTTTTAAATACTTGTTGTAATCTTGTTTTACCCAACGTTTTATGCAGTTTGCCAAGGATCCTTAGGGGTTTCATATTGCATGTTATATTTTTTAAACTATGGAGATATAATCGTCTTAACAAAATCTTTATTAAAATTTGTCTCAAATATTTAAGAGTTTCTCGGTTCACCTCAATAAGAAATGAAATTAATTAAAGACCGGTAAAATACTGTAGTTTAATGAATTACATTTTACTCACGAATAAATAATCGATTTATCTATACAACGTATAGTTCTGATTCACACCAATATAACTAACTTAGTTATGTGTTGTTCGTATTGGTATTTTATCTACTAACGATCTCTTTTGAAATAGTCATAGTTAATCATTCTAGTTTTTGAATTTGAGAATTTAAATTCTTAGATCAAAAATACAGACAGGTATTGATTGCCTTATCTTGAAAGATATCTTTCAATATATAATATTAATAGGTGTAATATATTTAAGCCCCTTATTGTGTCCAAAATAAAAAAGCAACGATGGACTTGGCTTGGACATGTGTTGCGGATGCCCCGAGAGAGCCTAAGCCCTGCCTGTATCTTCTATTAACCAGATGGATCAGAAAGGCCACTAACGACCATCCAAAAATATGCACTCATCAGAGCTACGGGATGCTGAGATGACCAGGTAAGAAGCAAAAAAAATAGAAATCTTGTATTTTATATGATATACCGAAATAACTATGTTCGCACGGTATTGCGGTTTCAATTGGCTGTAAAATTTCGCTTTACTAAATCTTTTTTTATAATACAGGTATTGATATATTTTTCTTGTATTGCAAGCCCTTGTCTCACGTTAACCCTTCCCTTACTATGCAAAAAAAAAACAAGCTTCTGAGCTGTGTATCCGTTAAACATCAGGCAAACAGGAGTGAATCATGACAACTATATGTAGTACTACTGTAGTAGTGTTATACACACATCAGGAGCTTGTGCTTTTTTTGCATAGTAAGGGAAGGGTTAATGTAGTATTGTTTAATTTAGTCGGAGCAACTGAATCTTTTTTTTTTATTTGATTTTTAATTGTTTTTACACGTCAACGTTGGTTTTGTAAGGTTATAATTTTATGTGAATATTTTTGGACATAGAATATTGATTTCAAATGACACTTTTGTGCTTCGGAATGGAAAAATCCGACCTATAAAACACATTGTGTTTTATTTTGTTAGTATTTTACATAATGAATAAAGAAATCAAGTAGGAAAAATCATAAAAAAGATATTTTATCTCGTCAAAGAAAAACGAAATGAAAAAGTCTAATGGATTTTTTATGGCATTATTCTTTTAATAAAAAATGATGTATGCTTATTTAGAAATGTCAACTAAAATGCCAATGCTTGAAATAACGAAGTCAACCCCTCGTTTGTTATTTCAGGAGAACCTTTATTATAAATACCGAATAATTTAAAATTAATGCTATGCAGATATTTTCATTCGTGACCCACCTCTTTGCTTGGCTGAACATATTATTTTCTGCTCGCCAAAACAGTATTATTAAAAATCTTGATTTTTTTTCAATTGTCACACAAAGACACTGATGTGTTGTGTTAAATTTCAAACCTTTCCAAATTTATTCTGGCAATTTTGAAAAATCAATCGGATAACATTCATAACAAATTTTTTCACTTTATATCACTATTTCTTTCTGATACCACATATTTTTAACTGTGTGATTTACCTTTGTATTTACACTTATGTTGTTACAAAGTCTGAATAGCGCTTGAGTAATAATTGTATTTTATATCCTTGTTTAATAATACCTTTTGTGGTCTAAAGACTTTATTCTAAATTGTTAACATCTACATCAGAACACGACCGCGTTATAGTCGAACGAATAAGTACGACCAATGCTTCTCGCCATCGAATTGTTGGCGATGATGCAGTGTAAGTTTCAAGATTTTTTTTATCTCAACATTTACCCTGTTCGAAAAATTTGTATCTAACAAACTTTGTTTCGCGTTGACCAACGATGTAGACATTTTTGTTTTCTTACAAGAAAAAAAAGTGAGTGTGCGATGAAGTTACGATTAATTTGGATATCACTGTATTTCTTATACCATCACTTCGCTATTTAAGCTGAAAATCCCACTGCTTTTTAATTAACGTTTTATTTTATCCTTTCATCTTTTGATGTAACCAAAGTTATGTTTCATTCATTTTGACGTGTTTTTAAAATTTAGTCTCGTTACATACAATGTCTAATAATGAAGTTCTTGTATTCACACATTATTTAACAGACGATTATTTTTTAATATTTCGACTGAAGGTGCTTGGTAGAGTTTGAATCGTACAAATTATGTCTATTCACACAAGTTTTGTCACTAACAACACGGGTTTCGTTCATCCGTGCACACGAACGCCTGAAGATTCCTAAAAGCGAAACACGGGTCGTTAGTGACAAAACTTGTGTAAATGTACATAATTTGATCGATTCATATTTTCAACATTATTTTGTTGAATGGAAACAATCGATTGTGTCATGAATTTGTTTTAGCAAAAGAATGGTGACAGGCGATTGGTTTACAAAACTTAAGCTGGTATGGTCCAAAAATATTGGGCTGTATTTTACCAGTTTATTAATATAATGAAAAGGTGGTCTTACCAACCACAGGAATACAGTAATTCTCGTTTCTAAATATAAGCGTATTTCTTTAACAACTCTATGCCCATGACGCAATCGTAAATAGTTGAGCCATTAAATCATTCAATATTTCTCTAAAGATTGTCAATAAGTATTTATCATTTTAGGTATTCTAGCATACATACATTTTTAAAATTATTTTTTAGCTTCTAACTTAGGTTTAAATACTGTCAATAAACAGTGAAACTGAGATGCTATCATGGCAGGGAATATGATTTTTTAGGATGGCATGTTACGGGTTAAGCCCGTGTTACACATTTTTACAAAAAAACGTATGAATTTATTTACATATTTAAAAAAAAAACGTTGAGTTATATGATAGATTGCGTTAGGAGCTATAATATTATTCTAATATGCTTTTTCTAATTAAGTATAAAGTGCTAGAAATATGCTGTATTTTTCTTCGCTATCCATCGCTTACTTTCGTCTAACAACGACTCTTCCATAAGCACAGACTACTAGTTAACACATTCTTCTCTTTTTTCTCAAAAAAAAATCAAAATAAAAATATGCTCATTTGACTATAATATTATAGATCTGCTTAAAACTCTTCTGCAACTGGTATAAACAAATCTTGAATTGAATTTTTTTTAATGCTTTTCGAATAATTAAAATGAGAACAGCTTTAATAGCAAGATAATTTGGAAACTGTTTATTAATAGTGTTATTTTATTTTAACCATGTCCGCTTCCAATGTGGAACATAAGGCCTACTAATGGATGTATCTTAACATAAATTTTTCTACGACAACTTTTTGTTACTCAGTCGCTCAACCTCTCTTTTCCGAAGAGAGGAGTAGGGATAGAAGAACAAGGCTAGGACAGGACTAGTGATTAACTAATCGCTTTCGCTACGCTCAGTTATTGAAGGAGCGGAAAGGTGAGAGAGAACATTTAGACATGACATACACCCATGCCTACAAACAGATATCGATCGAAATAATGATGTTTGTACTGGGACTCGAGCCCGTGAGGTCCGGCACGGATCCCAGCAACGCTAACCGCTGCGCCATAGGACCTTGATTATAAAACTACGAGAAAACTGAAAACTTTTTTATATGAACTTATTATTGCAACACCGTTAAAAAATTATGCTTTAAAAAATGTATATTCGATACAATAGTAATCGAATACTAAGGAATATTTTAATTCAATTTTTTATCGAGTACGTGGTGCAGTGGTCAAACTTCGAGGGTTCACTCTGTCTAAAGTCACAATGCACTTTTTTTAATCAATTTCTGTTCGAAGACATGATTGCATGTTGGCGTTGTATAAAAAATCCTTCACACCATTCCAAATTTATAATTACGAGGCGTAGCGACAGCGATTAGATAACCACTAGTCCTGTCCTAGTAATCTTCGAAAAAAAAAAGAGAAATTGAGCAGTTGTGTTACAAAATTTTTTTCTGTCGATATATCTTTATTAAAAGCCCATATGCTTTAAATTGGGAGTTGGCATAGATAAAAAAAGCTTGTTGAAAACAAAACTGCTCATTTTAGATTACTATGTTCTTTTATGCTTTAGTTATTGGAAAACAATTAGGAAAACAGTTTTTTAAATACAAACTGAAATTGAAAATTTTTATTGTTATACAATAACAGTAAATCAACTGATCTGTATTATCTGGCCCGAATTTGGCTTTAACTGTTTTCATAAATGTATTTATATCAAATAGTCTTTTTACTTTTACAAATAGTTTTTCATATATGCCTACAATATTGTTGTAATGTTTCGATTAATTTATCCACGTGCCTCCAGTGTCAAAATATAATATAATACTTTAAAAAATAATCCATTCACGCTGCCTTAAAAGTGGAGTTGCGAAAGAAGAAAACTGCTTTTAAAAGCTTTAAAACTTAATCAAGGCTTTCAAGCAAGATGCGAAGCTTTTACTTTTGGTAGGAATCTAGAGTTTTGCTATAATTTAGGTCAGTGATAAATAAATACAATTTTTACAAGTTAATGACAACGGTTGTGACAATATCAAACAGTGTAAGAAGTAGATATGGCGTGTCTGTCTTAACTAAGTTCTATTCAAAATGTCTATGTTTACCCAGGAACAAAGAATATGACAAAATACATCATAAACATGCACGCGTCTTCCTTTCTTTCAAGTAATATGAAGTCTTTTGTGGTACTATACTTTAGGTGAAATTATTTTTAACTCATTATCTATCTATCAAACACAGTGAGTATTTTTTTTAATCCTTCTGGTCACCAACTGAGTTCAACATAAATATAACAAAGTTTTTAGAATGTTTGAAGGTTGTTTAAAGATTGTAAGCAAATTAAATACAAGACAGTGGTCATATCAACTACAAAAAGACAAAAAATGCACATCGAATACAAAAAAAGCAACCATAAACATCATCCCAAATTTATATAATATTCAATTCCTGTATTACTTTTCGAAAAACTCCGCACAATATAATTGCTCGGTTAATCGAAAAATCTATCAGTATTACGAGAGTTTCTTACGTGCCTGGATAAAATGAAATTGAAAAAAATAATTTGATACAGCCACTCCTTAAAGGGAGGGCGGGCGATGGGGACAAGGAAATACGTAGTTTTGTGCAAAGAAGACGTCATAGAAAAAGGCAGGATTTGAGCCGATGGATTTTTGTCGCTGTGGTGTTTCCATGCTACATATCAATATTCAATTCAATATTGACAGGTATATACAGCTATTCGTTCATATTGGCTGGATAGAGATAATCTCTAAGACCGTCCCGTGATTTGAGGGGGACGTATTTATTTAGCAAGGGCCGGAGTGGTGCTTAAAACGGGAAAAAAATTAAAACACATTGTATGTATAAGTTATATCATCATCCAAAAAAATAGATGAAACAAAAGGTAAGACATAAGTAAGACATGATTTTTTTTCACTGCATTCAAAATCAGTGTTTTAGTCTAATTCATGCTAACAGCATTGATCAAATTTCCGCACGAACAATTTTCCAACAAAATATTTTTCGAACATATATATTATAACAAAAATCATTTTATTATATTTACGTGAAAACAAACATTCCAAATCAAGTTTTTGCAATATTTTGCTTGGGTTTTAAAAAAATAAGACATAATTTTGTTCTTTTTTTATATTTTATTATTAACCGGTTCTCTGCCACCGACGTGTTAACACGCCATACAATTTCGTGCTCGTAGGGCCGGCCATACAAAATGTACGCAGTACTTGAGACGCGGTTTAAAGACCACAATAAACGTATTTAATATTTTTAAAAAAATCATGCATTTAATGACATCTCTTGGAATCATAGTGTGATACTTAAACTTAAAAGATATTGTTTTATAATATATAATACAACGATTTAAAAAAAGGCTTTTTTGTTGTGTTCAAATTTGTTGCTAGCAGGGCTATAATTCCTTGACGGTAATTTTCGTCTTTGAAACGTTTTTCGATAAATGATGGCGGAAATGACCCATGGTGTATTTATATGGTAAGTGTTTGTGATGTACTATTAGTATATGTCCAAAAAGTACATATTTATTAGGTTTTATTTTTTGAAAGAAAATCACGGCCCTCCATGCACGGCCATATTAATACCGCACTGCACAGATCAGGTTAACTAATGATGAAAAATTTAATATAATATATATATTTTTTTTTAAATAAAATTTCTGAACACAATATCAATAAAAAAATATTAATTATTCAAATCATAACTAACTATCGAGAAAAGATTTTTTTTAATAGGAAGTGTTGCAAGACCTAGACGTTTAAATACTATTGTATATCCTTTATACGGGTCTGCATTGGCATGCAGTAAATTTGAATTAAATCGATAGGTCGCGAATCATTTGAATTTTATTGTTCTCTTATATTATTTGTGCCAGGTCTGAAAAGCAGCTGCTTTCAATTTTTAAGCCGCGTCTTGCGGATAGAACTTTTACTTCTACGAAAATTATTCAATACGTTTAGGTAAATTCAAACAACGATTTATTACTTTTTAATGCGTCACAAAAGACGAAGAGAAGGTGAACGAGGGATTTATTAACACTGTCATTTTTCGCTCGACATAGTCATGGATATTATCATTTTTAATACTTGAGAACACCATACCCCAAATACTTTATGATTCATTGATTATTTATAAAATGCAGTTTTACATATGCGCCGCCTTTTGAGAAGGTACATACAGTGAAACCTCGATTTTACGTTTTCCAAGGGATCATGGAAAAAAAACGGTAATTGCGGGAAACGGTGAATGCGGGAAAGCTTCAAATAATAATAAACAAGTAAAATCTTAAAAAAACATTTATTTATTAGTTACTTGTACATACTGTCCTTTATGCTAGTTTGTTTCTTTGTTGTTTGGCACTTTAATCGGAACAAAGACGCCTCAAACTCGCGTACTTTTCTAAGAGCGGATTCATCGATTTCTTTGGAATAGAAAAATAATTTTATTTTTTCGAAGGCCAATAATGCTTGTGTAAATGTCGGAATAGGTTCGGTATTATGGTCTTCGCCATCTTCTTCTTCACTGCTATCATTAGTTGCATCACATAATGACTCGATTGTTTCAACGCCACAGGTAGCTAGCTCACTGTAAAGCACTGGTACAATTTGGAGGGTAATAAACTACCTTGATGTTCTTAAGAAATGAAGTATCTCGAGGATGGGCGGCACAATTGTCTATTAGTAGTATTTTACGCCCCTGAGCACTAATTGAGGAATCGAAATTCCTCAAGAAAGCCATAAAAATATCGGTGTTCATCCATGCCTTCTTGTTGGCGTGGTATTTTACGGGAAGTGTTTTTATATTCTTAAAACATCGAGGTTTCAGCGATTTTCCTTCTTCTTCTCAGCTAGCTGAGTTTTAGTTTTCTTTATGGGTGGCGGCATTTTAGTTTCAATTTGGAAAAAAAAATGATACGAGATGTGAGGCAATATTGAACGCAACTGACTTGTACAAATCCAGCTACGCGACCAAAAAGTTTGTATGTACAGGAATAATTATTATCATGAATTTTAAACAATTCTACATTTGCATCATAAACAATAATACGCGTGTGGTGGATTTCAACCCAAAAAAAATAGCACAAGCGTCCAATGCGTCTAACATGTACAGTGCATTCCAACGTGTCTAGACATAACACCTGCACTCGGCTGTGTCAAACTTACTTGCTGATATATGGAGAAATATGCAATAAAAACGGTCAATCAGGATAATATTTGTGACGGGACCAAAATATTTAGACGGTTTATCGAGGAAATCGGTAAATCGGGGAACGGTCAATGCGGGATTATTTAACATTGTTCTTATGGGAGTTTGACGGGACTATAAAAAATAAACGGTCCAGCCGGGAAAACGTATTATGCGAGAACGGTTGATCGAGGTTCCACTGTATATAGGTATACAAACATGAATAATTTCAACAGCTTTCAAATATCGATCAAAGTATATCTATGTATACATTAATCATGCGACTGATGTCTTTGAACTGCGATGTAGTTTCTAGAAAAATCGATTAACTTCTGACCTAACATAGCTATTAATAAAAGACATTATGATTAAATTATTATTTGCCAAACGATTAGCATGATTACAATCATGGGGGTAATATTGAACATTTCGCAATTTGCTCACTACTATTACTGTATGTACATTCAGTGTACGTAGTGATATTCGATTGTAGTGTCAACTAGGGCCTTCAGTCCCGGGATTATAATAGTACTAATCCCGAAATTTCGGGATTGGAAATTTTATGAGAGATAAAAGAAAAAAATAAAAAAGGTCCGAATTTTTTTCATTTTGGCAATTCCACAAATTCCTGTTTTTTTTAATTGGAAATCCTAGAAGAGCTGAAAAAATAAGATCACGCGTACTTTCATTTTAGGAAATTTGCTAATTCGAAAAGGATTTCGAAATCTACGGGCAAAAAAAAATACTGTCTACGTACTATAGTTTTACATTCCGGGAACATTTTAATACTAATCCCCGAATTTATTACAAAATGTAAAAAATAAATACTTCCTGATTTAGTACCATTAATTAAAGTAACATTAATTTTCTTACATAGACAATTTAACTTCTTTTTTTCTATAATTTTGTACAAAATTCAATAGCAGTCACAATTTTTGAGGGGATGATAAGTTTTTTTTTTAATTTTATTTTGATATATTGGATACAGGTTTTTTTATATATATCATATCCTCAAATTGATCTCAAGCAACTGTGCTTAAAAATAAATAGTGCCAAATATTTTTTGGCTTAATATTAGGGATATGCTAAAAAATTATAATAAATGATTAATTCCGGGATTGAAAGATTGTGAATCCCGAAATCGCGCGAGAGAGGGTCTGGGAATGGATGCTTGACTACATTACTCTTTGATCTAGGAATTGCAATACAGTATTACTGAAACCCGGAACCCGGTAACCGTGGTGTTTTTTCAATACCAAAATATCAGTTTTTGAAAATGAAAAAATACCGATATTTCGGTATAGAAAATTAGCCTAAACTAAATTTTGAATGTAGAAAAACAAATTTAATAATATTGTCCGAGATTAATGGAAATATTTTAAATCTGCCAAGAGTTGTATTAAGAGCCTTTCAATGATAAATTATTATTTTAAGAAAACAAAAGTTATTTATGAAAAAAACCCGTTTATAATTTTGAATTATTTTTAATGAAATTTCGAAATACCGATTTGTATTCACTTGCCCGGTATTACAATCCCAATTGGCAGGCTTTGACTATTTTTTATAATACTGGTATTCAATATGAAATATCGGTATTAATATATTATTCCAGTAAAGCAATCTCTCCTTCGACCCATCTCATCCCAAAAACAGATTATCGCAAGAGAGATTGTTTACTTTTTTCCAGACCCATACTTCCACAATTCCATTATTCCATGAGACATTCTTTCTAGAAAAAGAATTTGACAAACTGAATAATTTTACTTCCATCAAAGAGCCTCCATTAGGAGTTCATATGCGGACATGATTAAATTAAATATTTAAACAACTTTATTGTATTTATTTTATAAAAAAATAAAAACGTTTATTTAAATTGTTTTATTGGTTTAAAAATATCCAATGGCTTTCTTGCGAACTAACATTGATTTTTGCTTTCAATTTAATAAGCAAGAATTCAATTGTTTTTTACGTGCGTTCTATTTTTAAATAATGACAAAACAAATTTGTCTATTGTAAAACTGTCATTTTCTAGAGCTAAGAAATAAAGAAACACGTAACCCATCAGAGCAAAATGTCACCTTACTATTAGCAGACAAAGAAAAATTCACCATGCACGCTTTTCTTGCTGTGGAATATTAAACAATACATAAAACATGAGCAGAAAGCCGTTTCGTATTATGTCGTACTTTACTTTCATACACACAAATATGTACATTGTAAAATACAGATATGGTAAGAAGCAATTCCAACCATTTTCTTTTCCAATAAAATAAAACCTCGCTTCAGAAAATATTAGTATTTTATAATTCAAAAAGGTATCTTAAATTAAGTGTATATATATATATATATATATATATATTGAATCCTTGTCTGCTCCCAATGTCGAGCATATGCTCTTCTAATGACGGCATCTCAACAAAAGTTTTTCTATGATAACAATTTGTTACTCAGTCGCTCAACCTCTCTTTTACAAAGAGAGTAGTAGGGATAAAATTATAAGGCTAGAACAATACTAATGGTTAGAGAAATGAAAGAAGAAATAGACCTCGGGACATATTTCGACAGCCCTGCAGTATTTAAATTGTATATAATATGATTTATAGAATAATTGAAATTTTCAAGTACGGTAACAAATATATTTCGTAAAATAAGAAAAAGACCCTAGGACATTATGAATACGAACATATTTGTGAATAGTGGTTATTCTATCGACTATTAATATATAAATTATCACTATAAACTAAAGCTTGTATTTGCATGCAATTTTTTTAGATCATAAACACTTAAAAAATCCTTTCTTCTAAAAAGATACACTGCACGAAAAATGTATGCAGTATTATTTATTTTGGAATTTTTAGATTAATTCAAATTTTTATGTATGCATGTGTAGTATGCGTATTTTTTAGAATAATTCAAATGTATGTTTAATATAATTCGTCTAATTTTATCGTATCTGTCAATCTGACGGTTACCTCAGCGGTAAGACTTTTGGGTGATATTCCAGAGGTCCTTGTTTTGATACTTGGTCGCGGCGGTTTTTTAGTATGAAAATTCAAATTTTAAGCGATTTTCCACGACACAAAATGTGCTTCTTCAAATGGTTAGGGTAATGAAAAAATATGTCTAGTATGAATACAAAAATGGCGACAGTTGGGCAGGGGATGGAGAGTTTACTGTCTTTCTTGACGTCATCGAAAAGGCAAAATCGCGACCATACAAACAAACAATCAAACTTACAAACGTACCTTATCGACTATTATTATATAGATGTGTCTAGTTAACAGGAAAGTACCGATTTCTTTTGTGTTTTTAAGCATTATTTTCAGTATCAATAAATAAATAGAATATCTTTTAAATATTGATGTACATGCATATATCATAAAGATATACCAATACAGCTGGAGATAGTGAAACCTTTTGAATAATAAAAGAAATATTATGTTTTTATCACTAAATATATTTAATATAATATAGTTCTAACGTTTGATATAATAATATTTTTATTAATGGTGCATTGACGTAAACTAGGTTGTTTGATGTATTAAACATAATCAATCTTAGTAAGTTCTTGGATTGATTATTTGTAAAAAGTGGAACTATTTCTGGCACTTAAATAAAAGACTCTGTAAAACTCTCGCCTCATTTAAAACGTATTTAAATTCATTATGTTTTTCCTAAATTAAATGATAAACTTTTGCGTTGGTGAATAATACAATTCCATAAAACTTAAAAATATACTGTATTGTGTTTTCCAGCATTATTTGAAAATATAACATCTCCAAGCAATGAATGCGCTTCGACAGGCTTGTCGTTGAACGATCGGTGACTTTTTGTACAAATAACACTCTACGTTCACGCGATATAAACATTATTCATTCTGATCTTTGAATTTATTCAAGTGTTGAAATGTATATATTTCAACTGTAAAAAAAAAACAATCTAACCATATGTATTCTTTGAAAATTTAACAATATTAGAAACATGAATTTATAACACAATAGTTACGTACTTTTACTTACACCTAACGTTTTATTTGACGATGATTGTTTTGTTTTGATTATGTAACTTGCTAATTTATTATATAATAAAAATTTATATGAAAAAATAAATGAAACAAATTGATAATTTTCATTTAAGAAAAGGAGACACCATTGTTTTGATATTAGAGAAGCAATTGCAGTGTTACCTATATCAGGATCTCAGTTTATCAGCGATTTTTCAATACCGATATATCAGTTATATGTAGTGTCTATCCGAACAATAAACTGGGAGTATCAAAAACCTACCACTAAACCTGTTATACTTTAAATAAAATATACATATTGTTTCAGAAAAAGACAGTTTGAGCGAATGCATAAGAAACATAACACTTAAGACAACTACTGTTGATATAAAATACATACATAAAATGCAGACGTGGTTATTTAACATATTATTTTACCAAATGGAATTGCTACTTATCGACATTTGTGCAATATTGTATAAATCCTCACGATGCACACATAAAGAAAAAGAGAGAGAGTGAGACATACCTACACAAAAATCAAGACAATTTTTTTATTTAATATTACGCCCGTTCTTTTGTGTCTATCTAGATTTTTTGAAATATTATAGGATCTAACTATTATTATTTTATCTCCACTGTAACTCTTAAAAAATGTATTGATAATGGAAAAAATAATTTACATAAAACATTATTTTTACAATACGTATAGTAATAAATAATAACATACAAAATTGGTACAAAAAACGTTGTCCTAGAGACCACTTAAAGCAGTGATGCATAAACCGCGGCCCTTCAATATTTTTCTCAAACATATTTTTTCACGTAAAACATTTATTTAATAAATGTAAGCAAGCTTTTTATTTGATGAAGGAAAATAAATCGGTTCATAAAACAGGCTTACAAATGTGTCATGTTACAAAAAAATAGTTAAAAATTAACGAAGACCAAGAATGCATTAACTTATGAATTGCATATAAATTAAACATAAATATTTCACATTGACACGATTTTTAATAAGCAAGTACCCATAATCTTTTTTTGCATGGCTTATTTATGTTCACGTTTTCGAAATAACACGGTCAAAATAATATAATGGAACCTATTACTCATTTATCCAAATTCACAATCTTTTTTACACGGTTTTAAGGATGTTTTACATGGAACGTTCATATGTTCTGTATAAAAATGGATTTAGCGTACTTTAAATTATTTTTTTCTTTGCGGCCCGAACTCACGATAATTTGTTTTATGCGGCCCGCTAGAAGGTAAAGGTTGTGCATCACTGACTTAATGGAAAGAAAAAAAAAATATATTACAACAATTGACGTCATTTCATTGAGTACTGGGCAACTTGTTCAGTTAGGAGGCTTAAAACAAAAAAGTTAACCATTTTCTGAAATATTTAATTTATCAATTATTTAAATTTTCATTTAGCATTCAAATGAAAATTCTTGTTATGACACAATTATAAAATAATAATTTAAATTATATTGGAAGTTTCAAAGAGTTCGACGGGATAATTGTAAGTATATTTTCCTTTTGTATTTAATCATTGATTAATCATATTTATTGAAATACTGTTCACGATATCCTTAGAATAAATAATAAATGTGTCGCGTACCCAAAGTGCTGTGCAAACATCGTTAATTTTAGCCATAATGCTGATGTTGTTTATCTACTTACGTCTTTTAGTGGCTCGTACTGGGAACCGGTAAGTGACCAGGACCCAGTGACAGCGATTCAGCACCCGAGGGCTAAACGACAATCGGTGGCATAAAAAACCATTAACTACTAATAATTATTGTCATAAAAAATATAATAAAAACAAAGCCTTCGTTTTCTTACGATTACCACAAAAGACATAGCTTCAGAAATAATGTATTATAGTATTATAAGTTATTCTACGATTGCATGTGCACAGCACTCCTGATGTTTAACCTCTTTTCTCCCAAAGGGCAAAGTATTTCTTTCATTATTCTTTTGGTCAAATATGTAAATGTTTGTATAAAATATACGTCATTGTAAAATGTGTGAAATCTCGTTAATGTATTCATTAAATAGATGGTTTAAATACAGCTTACATCATTAGAATTCACATTCACTAGTATATGCATGAACAATCTTGGTTAGTGTATAAACTCACTGACAAGTGCTAAACAGAGTAGAAATGAATTTACGGCTTAGGTTATGTTGGTAGACTGACAAGCGCTTTTTTCGATTTTGGATTTGAGCAACAAAACTAAAACTACAGTACACTAAAATTACCTCATTGAAAAAAATGCCTTTTTCAATTGCATCGGGGCCGCGAGTCAGATGGCTTTTATAAAAAGGGGTCGCCACCCGAAAAGGGCTGGAAACCTATGGTATACAATGTGGGAGAAAAAAAAACCTTTTTAAGTCCTTTTTCCTGGTTGCAATTTTCACATGCCCTTTTTTCAAACTTAAATTTAGATACTAAATTGCCATCTGCAGCTTATGTTTTTATAAAAGAACGTGTATCAAGTTGTGTACATTGTGATTATTGAAATAAACTGTAATAAAAAAAAACTGTGGGTTAGGTTAGGTCCTTTTACCTTTTTACCTCGCTATCCAAGCAACTTTCATAATAATGCTTTTTCCCCATGTAACGCGGTTATAAACGACATTCCGATGCCTTTTTCTTGGCATTTTTAATGTTTTAATCAAATATTTATTTCTCTTTTTTTTTAAGATTTCGACTGAAGGTGCTTGGTGGAATTTCAATATTAAATTTGAATCGTTCAAATTATGTACACTCCCACAGATTATGTCACTAACGACCCGGGTTTCGCCTTTCGGCATCTTCAGGCGTTCAAGTGCACGGATGAACTTGAACTGAGTCAGTGCAAGTTCATCCGTGCACTTGAACGCCTGAAGATGCCGAAAGGCGAAACACGGGTCGTTAGTGACAAAATCTGTGGGAGTGTACATAATTTGAACGATTCAAATTCTCTTTTTTTATTACTTGTCGTAGCATCTTTGACACTTTTCAATCCTTTAAAATACGTTGATCGGTGGAGACTCAGAGGACGACGAGGCTTCCTTGACGGATCTCACAGATTCGAGTACCAGTACGAACAGCATTTTCTTCTATCGATTTCTCTTCGGAGGCATAAGTGTCTGTGATATTTATAAAATTTCCTCCCACTCTTCCAATTCTAAAATAAATGAAGCAAAGCGAGAGCGATTAATTTACCATAATGTCCTAGCCCTGTCCTTCTATCCTTACTCTCTTCGAAAAAAAGAGAGGTTGAGCAACTGACAAACAAACGGTTCTTGTAAAGAAACTTATGTTGAAATACCACGATTAGAAAGCCATATTATGGATTAGAGAAAAAGCTGATTAGAAAAGTAATGATTATAGACAATATTTCGTACTCGGGGACCTTTAGTACCTTAAAGCACGCCACTGATAGTGAGGTAGGAGTGGTTTGCTTACGACTCAATCAATATTAGGATAAATTAGGGTCACCATTCGGACTGTGCTCGGAGGTGTGACATAACATCACCGGGGGTCACTGAAAATAGTTGACAACTTCGCGGTTTGTAACATTCTATCCCCGACCCCTCCAACCTCAAAATTTTGTGAGAACTTTAAAACTTTCGACTGATTCGCCTGGTATTCTAAATATTTAGTGAATTTCCCTATCAAAGTTAGTGTATGAGCCTTAGGTCATGGTCATTAATGGACTGAAACAGGTTTTTTAATGTGGCTGTACTTTTTTATACACTTAAACTACCATTCAAATTATTTTTATTTTTATTAATTATGTATGGTCGAGTGGTCAACATCGTCGGCTTCGGTTACGGAGGTCGCGGGTTCGAATCCCAATACGGACAGATTTGAAAAATTGATTTTTCAATCAATTTTTGAATTTCTATTCGAAGGCATGGATGTTTGATATGTCCCTCCCTCCCTCATCTCCCTCCCAACCATCCTATCCAATAAACGGGGCCTATCGAGAGCGATTAGCTAACCACTAGTCCTGTCCTAGTCCCATCCTTATATTTCTACTCTCTTTGGAAAAAAAGTGGTTGAGCAACTGATTAACAAAAAGTTTTCGTAGAAACACTTATGTTGAGATAAACTCCATTAGGAGTCCATATGCTCTACATTGAGAGCGGACATGATAAAAAAATAATAATAATAAATTTAAGTGTAAGATTCATAGAAAATATGAGGATAGGTACCAGGATATCAAAAATAAATATATAATTAGCATTATAATCGATAGAAAATTAGTAAACATGTTCGAGAAAAACGGGGAAAAATTGTAGATCAAAATAGAACGGCAGAAAATTATGAAATCGTTTTTTCTTAATTTATATATGACTCACGTCCCTGGATATAACATAAACATGCAATGGCTTATTATTTTTTCACGCAATTATTGGCCGATGCTGTTTAAAAATCTAAAGTTATCTCAATTGCTAATTATTTAATAAAAAAGGACTCCAATTATAAAAAGTATTTAATTATAGTTGGTTTGAGTGTAAATCTTTACAAAAAGGCACATAAATACTAACCGACTTGACAAACCGGTTTTCCTTTTAAATATCACTTCTTCATTCAGACATCCAAGGCAATATAAAGCACTCTCAATACCATAATGTATTTTATATCTAATTCCCTTATTGAACAATTTCAATAAAATGCCATTCAAATCGTCGAACCAAGTCTATATAATAAAATATCAAAATAAAATATTTAACTGAGAAAAATAAAAGGAAAGTAATTTATTTACAAAACACGTTTGGAAATATATTACCGATGGACATTTCAAGCGAGAAAGGTGATTTTTTTACAGAGCCTACTATGTCCCTTTTTGAAAAATAAAAATAAACGGAATGTTTCCTTTTTTTAACTGTGCTTAAAATTTTCAAAGTAACTTTTGTACAAAATATGTACACTTATATTACATATATCAACAGCTAAAAAATGTGTTTGTATGTGGTAACTAGGCGATAGTTTCATTTTGTAACGTTTAATACATTAAAAATAAAAATCTAACAGAATAAACAAAAAACATTTTGATATTTTTTTAAGCCATGTCCGCTTTCAATATGGTTTCTTAATTTAGTTTATTTAATTAATAACACTCGAGTACTGAAATGTTAAAAATATGAGTGAGGACAAGTGGGGTACAAAGTGACTCTAGACAAATTTGCTTAGTATTTGCATTGCATTGATTGTGGTATCATTGTAGATTACAATAAATATCATTTGGTATTTAGCGAATGGGTGAAATAAAAAGAACTTTGCAATGCTAATTCATCCCATAGGTACCCGAAGGTTTTACAGATTTTTTCTACGAAAACTGTTTGTCTTGTAGCTTAATTACCCAACCTCACTTATAGAAGCACAGGGCTTGGGAAATTGTCTTTCACTGCGCTCCATTTTAAAATCAGATGGGCTTAGGAGAGAATTTTTTGACATCCATACATTCGAATAGAAATCTATAAACCGATTGAAATATCAATTAATGAAACTGTCTTTACCGGGATTCGAGCCCGTGAAGGAAACTATGCTGACTACTCGACCTAAGCACTCGGCGTTTTAATTTATATTACATACTTCAAATAAAATAATATGAAAAATATTATTCTAAAACTTTTTTTTAAATGATCCAACATACTATTGACAAAAAGACAATATTCCTTTGTACTTTATTCCACTTTATTTAAAAGGTCAGGACCGGTTTCGTCTCAGTTGATAATGCTCGCAATGATCGAAACCGGTCCTGACCTTTTAAATAAAGTGAAATAAAGTACAAAGGAATATTGTGTTTTTTTTTAAATATAGTGCCTTTCCACCAAGTATTGACAGTGAACACTCTAAAAGTGTGCCAACATACTGTTAATTCATAACACATTTGTTCTATTACCTGTCAATCACTTTGAGACAAAATCATGAAAAAAGGAAAATTGAGTAACAATTTATTGACTAATATCGTCCTTTTAAAAAAACTTTAAAAGTTCGAAATTCTCCAATATTTACCTCTCGCCTCGTCCCCGTATTCTGCTGCTTGTATTTTAACGAAAAGGATAATAAATACACCATAAACTGAAAACGAGTCGCATGCATTGGGTTCATTAGAGGTGAAGTGAGTATTTGGTATTTTAGAAAAAAAATGGATGCATTGTAATATTCTACACGTCTTAAAGTATCGTAAAAGTGAAGTAACCTCAGTTAATACACATTGCAATAGAGTTATATCCGTAGAATAAAAATATGCACCAAAACCCCAAGTAAAGACTTGACAGTACATACCAAAAGTCTACGATTTTTTTTTACCATTTTACTAGTTGGCTCACATCCCTTCTAATGGACTCATATTATCTTATACTATTTACGGAGACTTTCATTTAGTAAGGATGTAGAATGGCATCTACGAAGTTATTATTTAACCACTCTAAAGCCAACGACCCACCGGTGTGTCGCATACCTATTAACCACACACTCTACCCACCAGTGTGTTCTCATTATTACGACATCAATAAATATTTTTTAGAGTTTGCGTCATTGAAAAAAGATCCGACATCTATTAAGGACTCACAAAATGAATATTAAGTTTTTCTTTATTAGTTTTTAGACAATTGCTAGCTTACAGGACAAAAAACGTTATTTTTTTCTAGCTGTTAACGGGTAAAATAATAATACTTACTGTGTTAAATATCCAAATTTATTAATGGAAGCATCTAAGATTAAATTAGATAATGGATTGATGCTTCCAACTTTAATTTAACAATTTGAAGCACAAATTATATTGTACACAAAGGTAATGATAGTGAAGAAATAAAAAACATTTAAATGTGTAGTGGTTATAACAGTACTTTTCTTTAATATTTAAAAAATATATTTGGCACTCTTTTGTACTAATTTTTTATTTATTTAATATGATCAGGGCCGATATCGCTTAGCACGAACTTTATCAATGATGAGAAGCCGTTCTTGATTATATTAAATAAACATGAATTAGTACAAATGAGTGTTTTATTTTTTGAATAATATAATGTTTTCTCAACAAGTTTTGATAATGAACACCTTAAAATTGAGAAATATTATAAATCAACACACAAAAGCTCAATTGGCATAGGTGATTTGCATACATGAAAAAAAACACGATTTTAACCGCTTGAATGCCGCGCAAATTAATATGTCCCAGAAATACTGCGTGTTTTTGAGAAAAATAATCTTGCCTAATATACACTCGAATTCGATATTTTAAAAACCTATATTGACTCAGTATAGATAGCACTACACATATTCATCAAAATATTGCTTATATTCTATTAAAATACCAAGTATTTGATTTTTTAAACGTCTTGGACAACCGTGTTCGCTTGTATATTTTCCGGAAACCGATGTCCGCTTGATATTCAAGTGGTTAATAAAGTTTAATAATATATATATATTTATAAACTATTGTAACAGCCGATACGTAATGATGATTCATTTTTAACAGTATACGACGTATGAATGAACGTTACAGATTATAATATCGTCATTATTAACAACGTCAAGTCAAAAATTTGTTAATTTTCGATCTCGTGACGTAGCCTTAAGCAATAAACTATTTTGTTTTGTATAAATAACACTTTAATTCGTATTCTCTTATCACTTGATAATACTCTTCATGAGCGAAACCGGTCCTGAGCATATTAAGAAAAATGGAATTAGTACTTAATGAGTAATTTTTTTTAATATAAGACCACCAAGTTTTGACAGGGGACACCCTAAAAGTGTTCAGTCCAAATATGCGATCGACATTTAATTTACATTTAACATAAGTGTTTTAAAGGAAATTGTGATTTGATTTTTTTTCAAATTTTAAAAGAGGAAAGAAAACGCGCTTGGAAAAATATGTATTTTAAAAACTTACTAAAGAAGATGACATTTATAATATTATTCTTAGTAGTGTTGATACATAAAAACGACAATATGGAATCTAATGCATTAGTATCTTCTTGTGTTTTTTTTTCAAGGTGCTCTAATATATTTTATTGATTTATACCAATCAAAAATATTGCTTTATTAGTAACGATAAATAAAGTTTAGGCATTGTGGGAATTACTAATTCATTTTTTAAAATGATTTCCAACGTATTGTTTTACTTAGTTTACTTTTACTAAATATAATTATAAAAGAATAACAAACCATCCACTCCAGTTGAATTTGTGAGCGATAATTTCACATCGGATTTAAAAGTATAAAACTTAACCGCAAAATTCAAATGATGACAAGCGAGTCACATTGTAGTTTTAATTTAAAAAAAAAACCATCAGACATTTTTTAATTTATTATTTGACATGGAATTACAATAACACACATTCACATACTAAAACCACTCATTATAAAAAAAAGTAATTTACCGAAAACGCTCACACTTTCAAACGATCAACCACCAAAAACTTGATTAAAAGTCATTGTTTTTCAGTATCTAAGAAAGGTAGTTCGAGACAGATTGAACACGGGTTTTATTAATTGTTTTTTACGTAATTTTGACGTTTACAATCGTGAATAAATAGCTCGTCCGTCGTGTAACAGACCGGGCCGTGTGTGGCGCGGGAACAGACTGATCGCGACTGTGTTTTTCAGTAGCATTTTGCCCCGTGCTGCCCAATCCAACTATAGAGTTCTACTCAGCACATACGTACTATTGCCCGCTTGTGGGTGTCGAAGTTGCTCGTAAAAAGTAGACTCACCTGGCGGTGGATATTATCACTAACCAAGGAGCGGGAAACGTTTTCCAGACATAAATTTTCCCTCCAATATCGCTGATTACGTAATCATTTTTTATATACAACTTAAATATCTGTCCAAGCTTATACGATTTCTCTGCTTGTATTATAAATAGAGCTGGATTATAAATACTCGATATTATATAGCGAACAATAGTTTAATTGAAACGTAATTCTGAACGTAAAATAGAGATCAAACGATTCGATATAATTGTGAATACATTTAAAGGCCCTTTTTTATCTTTATTTATTGTTTTAATTATGGTAGGGAATATTCAGTTAATAACAGTATTAGAACTTCTTAACCTAAAACATTTGCAAGTCTTTTGCTAGTCTTTCTTCATGCCGCCTGTGTGGTGGAGTGGTCAACATCGTTGGCTACCGCTACGAAGGGCACGGGTTCGAATCCCAGTACGGTCAGTTTTATAAATCGATTTTTCAATCGACTTATGAATTTCTGTTCAAAGGCATGGATGTATGTGATGTCATGAATTCTCCCCTCCCACCCATCCTATCCTATGAACGAGGCGTATCGAGAGCGATTAGCTATCCACTAGTCCTGTCCTAGTCCTTTCCTTCTATTCCTATTCTCTTTGGAAAAAGAGAGGTTGAGCAATTGAGTAACAAGCAGTTCTCGTAGAAACATTTCTGTTGAGATAAACTTCATTAGGAGTCCATATGCTCCATATTGGGAGTGGACATGGTAAAAAAAAGAAGTCTTTCAAGGTGTGCCTAACAGGACGTTAAACACATTTTTTTTAAACTGTCCTGAGATGAATTCCAAAGAGCTGAACCGTGCTCCTGAGAAATGAAGTGAGCCATCTGGTGTTTTAGGTAAAAAAATATTTGGTACATAATAATGTTCTAGCTGTCTTAAAGTATCGTAAAAGTGAAAGTAAGGTTAGTAAATACACAGTGCAATGGTGTTTTATTTTTAAAAGAAATATTTGCAATCCACAAAAACACTATGATAAAACGCTATTGTACTTAAAAGTTCAAAAGAAAAGTTTCACTATTTTACTTCTTGGCTCACTTCACCTCTCAATGGCTTATTACTGTGTACTGCGGTCCGTCCTCACACGAGTCCAATAGTCTACGCTGACTTGATTGCAACAGGGGCGAACTTCAAAGAAATTGAAAAAAAATATATTTATTCTAAGATCACTATTAACTGCTATCAACAAGATCGCGGGACATTACCACATACATTTGATGGCACAGCAGCTGGCAACCTTTTTCTGTGCCTTCTTGGATGTTATTGTAAATCAATCTGGGAATTGAACTTGATAAAGGCTTCACTTTTACTATCTTCACAGTGTGCCTTGGTCTTTTTGTAATGTTTTGAAATCGAGTGTACATCTATTCTGCTCTGCTATGTAAAAACAGTACACCTAATCCTTTTTTTACGCGATACATTGTTTCCAGAATGTGGCGCGTAAAAAACCTCATTTTCATAAAATTTGATCCGCGTAAAAAAGTGACAAAAATGTAAGAAAAAACGTAACGGTGTCGTCCAAAAATATCGCATAAATTCGAAATCGCCGCCTGTGCCGCCGAGTGGTCATCGTTGTTGGCTACAGAGGGCACGGGTTCAAATCCCGGTAAGGACAGTTTTATAAATTGATTTTTAAATCGATTGATGAATTTCTGTTCAAAGGCATGGATGTATGTGATGTGTTGAATTCCCCCCTCTCACTCATCCTATCCTATGAACGGGGCGTATCGAGAGCGATTAGCTTACCACTAGTCCTTTCCTAGCCCTATCCTTCTATCCCTACTCTCTTTGGAAAAAGAGAGGTTGAGCAACTGAGTAACAAGCAGTTCTCGTAGAAACACTTCTGTTGATATAAACTCCATTAGGAGTCCATATGCTCCACATTGGGAGCGGACATGGTTTAAAAAAAATGAAATCGCGCAAAAATAAATCGCGTAAAAAAAATAATTGGGTGTACAGTGATTAAAAGTTAGTCAGAGTCGAGCTACATGCTTTCGTTTACTTTATAGCAAGGGTCGGCAACCTTTTGTTGTAAAAGTGCCAAATATTTTACGTGGGGATTAGTGCGGGTCACATTTCATTTCACTGTAATGACATGTGCAAGCAAATATTTTAATCTAGGGAACCTTGCGAACCACGGGTTGCTGACCCCTGCTTTATAGTACAGTATTATTTTAATTGGATAATAAATTGATTCATTTAATTTATTTTATGCTTATTAACACACACATCTAACTAAAATTAGATATAGGGATCTTTGTCATTAACAAGCCATTTTATATATCCGTCCCGTAAAAAGATTGCCGACCTCTGTTATACGGTATACGGCTTTAAACGAGCAAAGGCCAGAAAAATTAATATGCAGTCATTGAATGATAATGCTCTAAAATAAAAAACGAAATTATTCTCGGTGTTTTCAATTTTATCGTTTCGCGTTGCCAATTCGCCACCCGGGAACAACAAGGTTCTAAGTGTAGATTTTTTGTGAAACAAGGGTAACAAAGTAGCAGTCTTTAAAGTATAATTAATGGTATTCATCCCAACTTATGTTTCGCCAAAAGTCTACACGGGTACTAAAGCGCAGGGGTTAGCGTTGTGGGCTTCCGTGCTGGATCTTACGAATTTGAGTACCGGTACGAACAGCATTTTGTCGATCAATTTATGTTCGAAGGCATGGGTGATGTGATGTCTTTCCACTATTTTAACAACTGGGCGTAGCGAGAGCAATTAGTTAACCACTAGTTCTGCCCTAGTCTTATCCTTCTATCCCTACTACTCTCTTTGAAAAGGAGAAGTAAAAAACTGTTCTCGTAGAAAAACTTATATTGAGATACCTTCATTAAGAGGCCATATGCACCACATTGGGATCGGACATGATTTAAAAGAAAACTACACTTGGACTTTGTAGTTTTTGAAACGCAAATTGCGTAAGATAAATGTGTTTCATTTTGATAAAAAATGTTTAAAAACTGATTTTTAAATTATTACTTCAATTTTTGGGATGACCCTTGTAAATTTAACAATAACTCTTTGTTCTTTGGAATTTTAATTAAATCTACCGGATATATGATACCCATGCAGTGGTTTTAAAATGTTATTTATCGATATTGATAGCGCCCATATAAAGCCAGTCAACCATTCAGATAAAACAATGAATATTATCAGCATGCACAGTGCGGTTGCGGCAGTATGTATTATTTATATGCCATTTTAGTAACAAAATAATAATAACAATAAATTCATCAACGTATTCAATAATTTGTGTTATGTACACTCAACTCTATTTTACACGGTCCACTAATAACAACGAAAATTATATTTTCACATGAACTATTAACGGATAACGGATCTCTTAATAACAAAATAAAAATCAACAACACAACACAGTAAAAACAAACAAAAGTATTCATTAGATCCTAACGCATTAGACGTGTCAGGTATTTCTAGCGAAGAAAACGATTTTTTTTAAATTCAGGAAAATATATTTAGAATTACAGATAATGCCAATGCACCATACATTTACATGTTTTAAGATCATACGAGATAAACTGGATGAGAATCTTCCTAAGTCACTCAAAATCAATTCGAGGATAATTAACTTAGCAAACACCTACAACTTAGGAAATACATTTAAATTTGATATTGAATTTACCGATAGTCGAACCCAGACCCGCCTGTTCGGAAGAGCAACCTACTAACACAGCAGGCGACAACATTTGTATCTAGCCCCTCATAAAATACCGCATATATTATAATCTAGTAGCGATGAATAGTTTTTTTTTTACATTAAAATACAAATAATGAAAAATATTTTTTGTGTAATTTACTTATGAGGTCGTTTTTATAACCTTATTTAAACCATTTTATTTACTACAATGTATTTTTTTCAATAATACATTTTCTTAAATTTTGAGAATCAATCTTCAATTATTCTATGAATTGTGTCTGCTGGTTTTGTGATACACGGTTTTTTTTGTGAAACGTGTATATTGTGTAAAAAAATCGGCTCATAGAAAACTGATTTCTTGGATTTGATTTCGCAGCCTAATACTACAAATATACATCATAATTCTAAGTTCTGATTAAAATGTATAAAGAAAAAGTACTCATTAACTTTTGAAAATTATAAATACAACATTAAAACCAAAATAATTCACAATAAAAAAAAAATGTGAATAAGTAGGTACAACTAATCCTCTTTTTTCACGGTTTCGATGTGACACGATAAATTTAATGAAATCTATCTTTCATTTATCTATACTCACATTGTCTTTTCAACACGTTTATTTTTTCAGTGCTGTTTTATGTGCAACGTTTCCACCGTGTAAAAAATGGATTGAGCGTAGTTTAAATTTATTTTTTCTTTGGAATCTGAAACCTTTGTAAATTCACTAGCTACTGAAGTTACTTGTCTACTACGATAAACCAGAGACGACAAACCGCCTGGAAGCCAACATTCGCGGAGTTATTGCCGACATATTACGGCCCCAGCTTCTTCGAGCCTGCCGCGGCGCCCATATGCCTACTATCTAACATCATATTGAAACACTAATGATATAAAATTATCTTTTCAATAAAGCCAATACCATGGGCAGGTCGATTTTTGTGGTTTATTTCATTTTAAAGTTCTTAATTTCTAAAAAACGCCTTTTTTAATAATCCGACATACCTCGCATGATTGCCTCGCACCCCAGCTGTAGCATCCTGGCAAATTCCACGTGAAGCTGTGCTTGGTACATTTTTAATCCAGCATAAGATAATTTTTATAAGAATATAATAATAAGGAATGCTTAACTCAACTGGGAAGTTTTGAAAATCCTTTAAAACTAGATTTTATAAATTACACGAATATTTTAAAACATTTGTCTTTATTATAGGTGTCGCTGTAGACCGCTACAGTCACCCTTGACAAGGGATTCAACTAATTTTATTAAATACAACATATGTCATTATTTGACCTTAATATACAATCAATAATCACAACGCATAAATCATATTTTTGGTGCATTACTTTATCTATTTTGTTGATAAAAAATGAACTTTAAATTCATTTATTCTTTTCTCGTTCGTTAAATTAAGGCTATTGGCCGTAAACAAAAGAATCCTATTCACGATTTGATTAAATTTTTGCTAAAACATTTTAGACCAAATGATTTAATAATGATGTATATAATATTTAATGTGAAATTAAATTTATTAAAATAGTTTTGACATCGTTTCACTGTAGCGTTCATTAATTAAAATTAATCGATATATTCACTATCTTTACCAGTTATAAAAGTAAGGTTAAAGTTGAAATTATTGTTTTTATCGTATTATTGTTTTCAGGGTCTACATTTTTCTTTTTAAATTAAAATTAAATACTTTTTTAAACATATACCAACGATTATTTTATGCTTACTTTTATACCATTCATTAGTAGGATAAAGTTATAATAATTTATTATTGATTGTATTATAACAAAACTAAACTTTATGCTGGGACATCATTTATCATTTACGATTATTTTCATTGGGTATTATGAAATCATATTATTTTCTGCGTGTTTGTTTATTGAAATTTATGTAAATATTTAATTTCAAACATTTACAGAAAAATATTGACTTTATAATAAAATTGACAGAAAACTTCATTACAGATAGAATACTAACGTGAGTAGTCTTGTTCGGTTCTCAATTAATTGAATTGTTTATAACTTACATGAATATGTTTTATTTAAACTACGTTATTTAACTGATAAAAATCAAAAAAGTTTTAAGTAAACCAGCGCTTCATAAAGTGTGGAAGACATATCAAAAATAACATATCTATTGACAATATGGTATTCCTGCTTATGTAATCTGAGTAATCTGAGTAAAAATGTTTATTACGAAAACTTTTTGTTATTAAGCCATATCCTCCCATTCTTACTACTCTCTTCGAAGAGGAGTGGTTGAGCAACTAAGTAACAAACAGTTCGCACAGGAAAAACTTATACCGGGATACCTCCATTAAAAGGTCATAAGCTCAGCGGCGTAGCCACCTTCTAGCACAGTCATGCAATGCATGAGGGCCTGAAAATGAAACTTGGGGCCTTCCTACAAACGTCACGCAAGCCCTTCCCACGCAATTTGTTGTATTGAATATGTAGAAATTTGGGCCCTCTTTTTTGCTAGGCATCATACATTGCATGATTGTTCTGAGAGGGTTACACCGCTGAAAGGGGGCCAACATTTCTTCATACATGATATAACGAATTGTGTGGACGCCATTATGAGACGTTTGCATGAGGGCCCCAAATTTCTATCTACGCCACTGCATATGCTGCATATAGCAACAGACATGGACTTAAAAAAATGCTATAATACAATTAAAAAAAAAACTCATATATAATTTGACTTTGAATTGTGACGCTGTCTAAATAAACAATATGCATATCGACTGTGGAAATTAAAAGGACGTCACCCACACATAACAAATTTTACACGAGACAAATTATGAAATATACACAACCTTTTAGTGGATGGAGAGTGATAAACTGATTTTGAATTGACTTATTGAATTGTGATATTAATTTAAAATATAAAAAAAACCCTTTTTATGTCTTGTTTCTTGTTCGTAATTTCTACAGATCCTTCTTTTTTTAATCTTGAATGCTAAATTTAGACACTAATTCGACATTTTCAGCTTACATACTTTTGATACAATGTGTAGCAAGTTGTATACATTGTAATTATCGAAAAAAAGCTGTTTTGAAAAAACTGTGGGTGACGTCCTTTTTTCCATTCCACAGTCGATATTATGATATGATTGTTCAATAAGTTGATGTTTTCAATTTTTTTAAATGACATTACTGACTACAATGTTTAAAGGTCACTGAACTACATCAATTACAACACATGGCATAAAAAAAATCGCATTTCCTTATTATATAAACATACATCGCCAACTACACAATTCGAATTTTTATCCCGGTGTCACTGCGATGGCGGTAAAGAATGGCGGCAAATAAAGTATTCTTTTTTTAAATCGTATAAAAGAAGCGTTGGCAGCCCTGATTTTTCATTGTCTATACTCAATAGAGACAATGATAAATTGAATGATAGCCAATCACTTGTTCTGGGGATAAATTCGATGAAAATAAATTTATTACAATATATTTAATCAAGCATACAGAATTATTGACTTCATTCGACTCGATAACATATTATAATATCAAAGAAAAACAAACAAGCAAAATATATCGAGCACCAATGAAATAACAAACACCTTAACACACAGATGATGCAAATTTATTACGAACTATTTTTTTTTTTTACTTAAAATAATAATTTATAGATACTTTCAACTGATTGTGCGTGATAGAAATTGAAATATCACATAAGCCCGAATATAACACGACCTTTATATTATCTAGGGCAGCGATTTCCAACCTGGCGTGGACTAGTATAGCAAAGGAAGGCGCGAACAGTTTAAAATATTTATTTGTCTCTTAAAACGTGTCTATTACTATATGAAATAAAGGATGGGGAAGGCGCGAAGATATTTTTGTTCTTCAAAGGGAGGCGTAGTAACGTAGTAATTAAGTTTGAAAACCACTGATCTAGGGCAAGATTTAAGGGAATAATTCAAATATATAATATATTTTTTTAAAACTAACTAGGCTCCGAATGACGACTAGAAATCAAACGTGTAGTGTCACTTTATCCAAACGCACCAGACAGGCGTTATAAATATAATGCAATGTTTTTTTTTGAAACATTGTTTTGTTAAAAATAATGATATTATGAATTCGTAAACATATTTAGGATTATTCGGTATATTATCACAATCCAAACGATACAATTTTAACTCATTTTTAAGGTATTCACTTCTTGGTGGAAAAGCCATTATATTAAAAAAAAAAAAAAACTTTTTGTATTAATTCCATATTTATTTAATATAGTCAGTTGAGTTGAAATTACTCGTCATGAGCTAAATCGGTCCTGATCATTTTTAAGTAATGTGGATTTAGTACAAAAGAGTGTTTTTTTACATACACTTTAAATCATGTTTATCCATGCCCTGTGTTCCAGAAAATACCGAAATGTAAATTTTTCGATTTTCATAAATCCGTTCATTGACTTTACCAATTTTGTCAATGTTTAGATATTTAGTTTAATTCAATTATATTTAGTTAAGTTTAACTTCATGTTGTGGATTTGATTTATTTTAAATATACGAAAATTCGTAGAATCATTTGTTATTTTAGCAATGCGACAAATTTATGAATTGGTCATTACTCTGCTATGTTTTATAAATTAAAAGTGTAATCAGATGTCATCGTAGAGAGTTTTGTTACATTATTAAAATACATAATTGATATAATTAATAACTAACTTAGCTATTACTTATTGCTGACTAACCGTGTGAATAGGACATTCGCACTTTAAAGTTATTTAAGCTTCTATCAGTGAAGTCATGTGTTTTCGTACTTAATAAAAACGTCTGTTTTTCTAAATAATGGAAAACTACCTGACAGTCAGATAGTTTGTTTTTGATACCTGCAGTGACTGCATTGTTAAATAGCAACCGAAGAAGCATGCGTGAGTTATTATTGTTTATTTTAAATGTTTGCAAAAATTAATTTTACTAGTGTGTGCATGGGTGAGAAAAGGTCACGACCCACCAATAACATGTAGGTGTACCGATGCATTTTGCCGAGAAATTAAATGTGCACAGCATTCGTTTGGTTCACATCATCATAAACGTTTCATTCGCCTTTGGTCTCTTATCAATCTTATTCCAATAATTATTTATTGAACGGCGATCACTTCGAACTGAAGTGATCCGCGTAAAGTTGTAGCACTGTGAGAAATCTGCATTCAATATGGAATTGAATTTTGCCGTCGCTAGGAATATGGTGAGACACGATATGAACTGCAACGTGAAAAAGTGTTTTAAAACTAAAAAGGGTTTCGGTAAGAAGTTGCATTGTCTTATGTATAATATCTTGCAATACAATATCTGGTTGATGATTGTGTTAATTCATATTTTGTGCCCTGACAGAAAGTCGAAAAGATGAGGTTGCGGCCATTAGAAGTAAATTTCCAACCAAAATACCGGTGAGTAAAATATTACAAACTATTCTGCATTTTACTGATTTTTCCTTTATCTAAATGTGAAATGACGTGAATCGTAACTCTTAATAAAATTGTCACTATTGCAAAGCTAATAAATCGATGTTTAATACTAGCCAAGATTTTATTCCAATCTTCAACTATAATTTTTATCTATCATTTCATCGTTTGGCTATTTATCTATTACTGAATAATTCACATGTTTAATAGCATACGGGCGTATTTATTATTTTTGCAGTTATAAGATATTGCAATTTTACTGAAATGTATATCTTTGGGGACAAACAGTGGCGGATTACCATATAGGCAAATGAGGCGCGCGCTTGAGGCCTTGAATCCTAGGGGCCTCAAAATAAGCTTATATGTACTTACTCATATACTTTTTGTTGAGGTTTTTATATAGTTTTATTATTTTACTTGGAATTTTCCGACGTTTTCACGATATCCGAAAAACAGGGTCTGCATTTTTTTGCGCCTGGAGCCTCTCACGTTCTTAATCCGCCGCTGGGGATGAAGATTGTTTAAAATAAAATAAAAAAATAAATGTATTTACTCTGATCCTTGTCCTTAAAGATGTATACATATTACATTGCAGTAAAACTGCAATATTGAGATATTGTGAGCAACTACGAAAATCTAGATACGTCCTTATGTTATTAAGCGTGAAAATTATGCTTGAAATCGTGTATATACGATATACGCAGGGACGTCTCGTGTGCATAGACGATTGGACCAGTCGCCTAGGGGCGGCAAGTCCTAGGGAGCGGCCAATGGCCAGAGTTTTTTTTTTAAATGACTGAATATTATTGATACACGAAATTGGTAAATAAATATGATGCCTCAATGTCTTTGATAAAAAAAATGTCAACAAAAAACATTTTTAATGCTAATAATATTATGACCGATGGGTAAACAGTAGTTTAATTTATCGCAAAAAATCTGCTTTAAATATGACATTTACCTATCTCAGCATCAAAGGGGGCAGATAAGAGATTAACTATGAGAAAACGATTACTTTTATTGATTTAACTCTTAATTTAAGACAAGAGTGTACCGAACTCTTCGTCAATTATAAATATCAATAATAATACTATTCCTAAAACAATTAAGTAATATAATAAATATGACAATCTGTATGTATATCGTATGTTTATTCACTCAAACAAATTATTGGTGCACCCACTCTCCGTTGTGAACACCTGTTATCTATAAAATTGAAATTGTATTGTGAAAATTGTTTATTTATCTGCATAATTATTCAAAATACATTTTGAATAGGGTATTAAAAAATAATAATCCTTATATTACACGGGTACATTCGAAATGGCAAAAACAAACAGATGACATTTTATAAAACTAAGACTCGTAAAAGATTTTCTCTCTGTATATTTAAATCTAACATTTTTTTGTATTAAATAAAAAGTTATTTTTACAAAATCCATATATTACATTTCACTAATCATGTCAATATTACGATAAATATTATGACTAGTTATTACAATATCGGACGAATATATTAACCGTTTGAATACCGCGCAAATAAATCATTAATCCCAGAGATATGACTGCGTGTTTTTGACAAAAATAATTTTGCCTAATATACACTCGAATTCGATATTTTAAAAACTTATATTGACTCAGTATAGATGGAACTACACATATTCATCAAAATATTGCTTATATTATTTTAGAATACTAAGTATTTGATTTTTTAAATGCTTGGACATCTGTGTTCGCTTGCATATGTTCCGGACACCTATGTCCGCTTGGTATTCAAGTAGTTAATACCGGTATTTATTATTGAATACCGTTATTGGTTTACATCAAAAGCAAACAAATGCAGTCATTTAAGATCGCAATACCGAGCGAGTAAATCAAAATTGTTATTTCGATATTTCGTACTGTCGGATAATTTTCATAAATAATTAGCGTTTTCTTAAAATAATAATACATAATTGAATAACTCTTGACAACTTTTGGTAGATTTTAAAACCAATATTTCGGTACCTTTCGGTAAAAAAAAACACCATGAATATAGTAATTTCGTTTTTGGTAATACCGGTATTACAATCCATAATTGTTGCACGTTAAAATGGCGCTATATTTAACAAAATACTAGAAAATGGAGCTCTGTGCTATTTTTTCGGCAGTATATTTTTTATTTTACCAGGAACTATTTTAATGTCAGACTTTAGGTTTATTATTATTAAACGTACATTAATAAAACACCAGATACTTATTTAGTAACAATCTTCAACGATTTAATAAATTCTTATATTCTAGCCAGTGGAAACGCTCAATTAAAGATTCAGAAACTTATAGCTACATAGTGACACTTTTTAAAATATTTTCTTTTGACATTTAAGCTGATTTGCAACACCAGCATTTTCAGATTAACTGATATCAGTTATTAGTTTTCTTTAATAAATTATATTGGTTATTTGCTTTTCTATCATATATGTCATCGGCCATTTTGACACATGAGTTGACATTTTGACACGACATTTTGTAAACATTTTTTTTTTAAATGAATTCGTAATATAATCATGCATATAATACTAATAAACAAATTCTTCTTGCACTTCTTGAATCGTATTACATCGAGGATATACCTAATTCTAATCAGGGCCGACGTCACCATAGAGGCGAAATAGGCAAGCGCCTAGGGCGCAAACCATTAGGGGGCGCATAGAGTATAAAATTATTTTTTTATACTCCATAATAATAAATTATAGTACGTTTTATTTTATTTTGACGTTTGTATTTGTTCGTTATAATTATGTGTCGTATTATATATGAGGTTGAGCGACTGAGTAACAAACAGAGAACGTAAAAAAACTTCTGTTGATATACTTCCGTTAGGAGGTCATGTGCTCCACATTGGGAGCGGACATGAACAATTAAAAAAAGAGATTTCTTATGATCCCGAATTTTTATTTTTTCATTATTTCGAAAAAAATAATGGGACGATTTGTAAAAAGGGGGCGCGCCAATAACCGTTGCCTAGGGCGCCAAATAATTTCGCGCCGGCAATGATCTGCTGAGACAGTCGTATCGTAATATCATCAGTAATGCTTTGGAAATTATTCCATCAACAAATTCATTAGGTACCTACCTACTTCATTTACAATTCTGCTGCTATCTATGTTGCATGATGTCTTGAAATAATTCATATCTATAATTGCGAATGTGATCAAAGTATCCAGCCTACAATATGGAGGTCACTATAAATTCTCTTGACTTATTATATTTTCTGAAGTCGACATTTCAAGATACGTTAATCGGTTAAAATCGGTTAAGAAACAATTTGAACAATGAACACTCGTGAAAGATTTTTAGGCTTAGACAACAAACACTTTACAGTACATCTATGTAAAACAACTGATATTATGATGGCGATTGTGGGTTTTTAAAAGAATCGAAGGTCTAGAACCTATAAACAAATGAGGCGCACGTTTGGGGCATCCAAATCTTAGGGGCCTCAAAAATAGCTAATATTAAATAACCCAAATTATTTTTGTTCATATTTTAATTTCTTTTTATCATTTTACGTGGAATTTTCTGACGTTTTTATCTCATCCAAAAAACAGGGCCTACAAATTTTATTGTGCCTGGGGTCTCTCATGTGCTTAATACGTCACTGTGTTAAGGTTTTGCTAGAATAGGCCTACAGTAAGCACAATTTTAAATAAGAAAGATGCTTTCAAGATTACTCAGCCAGCTACATGAACAATATTTGGATCTCCAGAAGGAATCAATCAAATTCTGATAAAAATCAATGGTAAATCAATGATTGGTTAACTGACAATTTGCAGAGTGGCCATCGTATTTGACCAAACTATATTTGTTAACCTATGTACCTTCAACTAGTAGATACTGTAATAATAAAAAATCTTAAAATTGTGATGACGTGATATAATAGTTACCGCTAGTAAATCGAGATTTTCCAGCAATAAACTAAACACTTAAAATACAGATGGTAATTAAAAAATTGTTAATTTTGACTACTCGACAAATTGACAATTTAAGCTTTTAAAATAAAGCTTCTAGCGTTGATATTTTATGTTATGCATATAGATAATTATAATATCAAAATCTAAATGCATTTATGCCGATCGTGTGAATAAAGTTATGAAATAATAGACAGGGACAATTGCCTGCCTTTAAATCTTCAATAATAACATCTTCTTTCCAACCTGGTACAAAAAATACACCAACTGAGCTATTTTATTTATTCTAGGCAAATAATCCAAGAATCTCATTGTGTACTTACCTCTTGTTTAACTTACCAACCTTTGCTGGTGCGGTGACTTAATTCAATTTTTATTTTATAGTGTGAATGTAATTTTATAATATGGTTAATTCTTTTTCAGCTAGTGGTTGAAAGATATTACAAGGAAAGAAGTCTTCCCCTTTTAGACAAAACAAAATTTCTCGTGCCTCAAGAGATAACCATGTCACAATTTTTGTCCATAATAAGAAGTAGAATGAAGGTTTTTCCTAATCAGGTAATTAATAAGTAATATAAAATAAAAATAATTAAGAGTGAAGCAAAAGCTTTAGATTTTGGGACGCCTTTGATTTTTAAGAGTTTTTGTGGTCAGTCATCTTTAAACATTTATCTCAATATACCTCTCAACTAAAATGCAATATTTTATTTGAGGTGTAGGTTTAAGCCTTTTTTCTTCAATGTTTTAAAACATAGGTCATCAAGTTGAGATTAACTAATTTGATATTTTAGGACGCAAACGGAACCCAATTAGCCTTATATAGTCAATGATTACTGTAATAAAATCTAATCTAATAAATTAATCAAGCGACTTACTACAAAACTTTACCAATTACACAATAGATGTCACTGTAACAAGAACTGAAGCTTTTCACCCTTTAACTATTTAATCATCTCAAAAAGTGTTCACAACTGTAAAATTATAAAACTTTTAAAAAAATTTCACCCAACCTTGAGGCTTTTCAATAAGTTGTTAAAATTATTTTGCAGAAGATTTAATTTTCAAGAAAAATTGGATGTTGAAATGGATTTTTTTTTTCGTATTGGAAAAGAATTATGTAACATTTTTTTTGTATTTCAGGCTGTTTATCTACTAATCAACAATCGATCAATGTTAAGTATGAGTCTAACCATGGATCAAGCATATGCTGACCATGCAGACGAAGATGGATTTCTTTATATCACATATGCATCACAGGAAATGTTTGGAGGGACAATACAAGTAAGATTACAATTCAGTTACTTAATATCTGTGTGCAAAAGGAAAAAGGCATTAAGACTGAAAAATACACAAATGTGTAGAGAGGTATGAGGACCAGTCAAATCAGCGTTGCTGAATTAGCGAATTTCACATTGAAACATAGCATTTTACATTTTACTTCATATAAATGCAAATCTTGCTTTGGTTCTCCCAAAAACGACTGATTTAAGACTTAACCGTTTTCCCTTTGGCGCACAGACATAGTGTATCATTTTTCTATCATAGAATTTCTGGTTGGAAATCACTGATGCATACGATATAATAAATAATAATCTACTGGTGCAGGGTTCAACAGCTCAGATCCCAGTACAGTTTTTCAAATATATTTCTTTATCAATATTTGGATTTGTGTTTGAAAACATTAGGCCCTGTGATATCTAAATACTTGCCCATCTACTCGATCTTAAAAAAACAGGGCATAGTGAAACCTACTAGCTAACCACTAGTTTTGTCATAAACATATTATCCATCATACTCTCTCCAAAACAAAAAAGGTTGAATGTTGCTGACATTGATACCTTAGATAAAACTTCATTGATTAAAATGTGAATTTTACTACGGATACCTGTTTAATTATGACCGCAAAATAGTAGTTACTGAAAGATTTATGTATTCATATCTTATTTAAACAATAGTAGATATCACATCAGTGTAAACTAGCCAACTTTTGCTTGTTGTCAACATGCCCATCACTAAACATGTGATATGCGTGAACGAGAAATATTCAACGTGCACCTGACAAGCAGGTATGGTATTCTAGAGTTTTGGGCCATAAACGATCATTTTTTTTACCATGTCCACTCCTAATGTGGAGAATATAAACTCTTAATGGAGTTTATCTCAATACATGTTTTTCTACAAGAACTGCTAGCTACTCTTGTTGCTCAACTTCTCTTTTTTTAAGAGAGTAAGGCTAGGACAGGATTGATGATTAGTTAAGCAATATTCTCCGTATCTTAGGATCAGATGGGTAAAAAGGAATTTAAGATGTTATACAAACATCCACGCCTTCAAACAGAAATCCATTAATCTATTAGAAATTAAGCAACTTGTATTAGGATACGATCACTGCAATTGAAACCAACAACGTTAACAGCTCGATTGCGGATCCAATGTGTCCATAAATTAAGTCTTTGTTAACCGGTAATGAACAACTGTCATTCATTTTTCTACTTCTTCTAACTACAAACAATATTTTTAATAAAAATCACCTTTTCTCTCAAACAACAACTTCTTCAAAAAATGTCATTATTTTAGAGTTAAATTAATTGAAGTTAAAAAGATTTAAACCTTAGATTCAAAAACGGCACTCAGTTTTATGATAAAAAATAAACATGAATGCCAAAATTATAATAGTAAAAAATATTGACTTAACTATGAATATACTAATGAACTCTGACCGTGTACACATTCATGACAATGTGTAACAAAACAGGTGTTTCAATGCCTTAAACAGCTATGAAAACAATATAAAACAATTCATCATATTCAATAAAAATATTTTGCACACTTTTTTCACTTTTGCATAATAGATAATCAATTCATTGTTTTATCTATGTTTGAATAGTTATTGAACGGAATATAATCATAGAGTTATTATCATAGTACAAGTAAGGTACACAAGAGAAACAAAATTGTATGTCAAAACAAACATTTCTATAATATAAATCATTCAAATTGACGCTGGTTAAATTTATGTTAATATAGGAAAGGGTTTTGGTTAGTTATTTATAAATTTAAGCAAATCATTGTGACAAAAAATAATTGCCACTTTCATAACTGTAGAATCCTTATCATTCCGTGGGTATTTAAAGTTGCACAAGTTACCACCTATTACGAATTTACTGGGTGTATCTGTGACGTAAATAATTGATTGTTTGTTGGCCAAGTAACATTAATAATGTATATTGGTTACCACAGACTTTAGTGAGATCAATAGTTTTTAATTCAGCCACTACATAGTTTTACAGAAATTTTTCATGGATTTTCTGAACCACAAATGTGACAATTTTCTCAATTATCCAAGCAATTAAAATAAAAATGAGCCTCATCGCTGAAGATGATTTTGTTTAAAAAATCAGCATCCATAATCTATTCAACGATCTCCATTTGCTGTGCGTGGTCAGTCGGCGTCAGTTCTTGAATCAATTGAACTTTGCGAGCTGTAACGAGCTTCTCGAAATAACCCATTCTTGACCATGGTGCATGGATATGTTCCTAGACTCTCACAAACTACTTTGATGCTTTGTGTTGAACAACTTGTTGAAGAACTGCCATAGTGCTTAAGATCACTAATTGATCCACTCTCCCTAAACTTTTAAATTAATCTCTTTACAGTTGATGAAGTTAAATCATTATTCTGACCATATTTTGTATGAAAATGTAGCTGCCAAACCTTCATAATTTTTAAAAGTATTACCGCAAAAATGGCTCGAAATTTAAATCTTACATGAACTTAGGGACACCGTTTACAATGTGAGTCATTCTCATAGCCACTATTTCAACATATCTGAATATATCCAGCTACGTTCGACCTGTCTGATTATGAGTCGGACTAGCATGATTAATTCTTCCTTTTCAAATTCCTAATCTGGATATTTCCAGATAACATGTCCAACATATTTCACTTTGAAATCACATTAGCAATCTTACAATTTTGTTAACCGGTCAAGCTGGAAGATCTTGGCAGTGAAATCATTAGACCCAACTGTAAATACTCAATACTTAACCGATGAATGGTTTTTTGAAATGGGATTACAACTTATGTAAAACATATTGCACCCAACATAATATTTGTTTGATAGTTAAAACAAAATCATGAATGCTCAAACAATTTTGAATTATATTTCTTTGTCAAGGAATATATTGAGGAAACATTTAAAAACATTCACTAATTATTATTAATACCAATATTATTAAACAAATCTAGTTTTGAAATCTTCCTTATCAATAATAATACTTAAACAGTTACAGCTACTTTCCAAATACATTGATAAATAAATATAAATTATATCACTTTTAAGGGGTTCACTGTCAATACTTATGTTAAAGGCATTATGTTTAAAATATAAAAGAGCTGTTTTTACAAAAACAATAAATAATCAACAAATGAAGAATATTGAAATCAAAATTATTATTTGTGTGTTTTTCTTGTTTCTCGATCATGTTACATATTTTTTTATTATTTGTCTCTAATATGATTGTTGGTTAAATAATATTGAAAACTGAGAGGCCTAAATATTACCAATATTGAGAAATGAGACTCATTTTCATGAAACAGCTACGGCGACACTCGAGTAATATGGCAAACCATACTTGCCGCTTCTATGGCGGCACTCGAGCACAAAGAGTTAATAAGTAAACGACGATTAATCAATATAAAATAAAAGTGAAATTCGTACAAATGAGTGTTTTATTTTTTAAATATAAAATAGGCTGACAAATATAAATCCTAATATATACAATACAAGTGGTCAATGTTGATGGTTACGGTTGCAGTTTTCATGAGTTCAAATCCAACGGATAGTTAAGTTAACTGATTATATTAATTGGATTTCCATTTGAAGGCATAAGATGTCTTAATTCTCTCCTACTTATCAAATCCTTAAAACAGGGTGTATTGAAAGAAATTTATTCATCACTTGTCTTGTTCTAGCCCTATACAGTCAAGCAATTGAAAAAAAAATCAGTTTCCATTGAACAATTCCTGTTGAGATAGGATAATATTATAATTATAATAAAAGATAATTATTATAAATTACAAAATTATTCATTATTTTTAAATAGCATTTTGAATAGGGCAGGTAGCTCACCACTGTAAAATTTGTTTCTGATCGAATTTACCCTTCAAAACACAAGAAATTAATTTGTTATTAGTAGTATTATTGTTGTTAGTAATATTAATATGTTTGTATCTACCCCTTCCCCTTCATCTAGTACACAGGTTCCCAACCTATGGGTCGCCAACTTTTTTCGATTTTGGATTTGAAAAACAAAACTAAAACTAGTCAGCTAAAATTACCTTATTGAAAAAAAAATGCCTTTTTCAATCGCATCGGGGCCGCGGGTCACATGGCTTTTATAAAAAGGGGTCGCCACCCGAAAAAGGTTGGGAACCTATGATCTAGTAGAAAGAAGAAAGCGCAACCTCCATCTTTAAATTTATAAGTGAAGATTAAGAATGAATGATATTTTTTTAATAAATAACCTCACGATAGTTACATTGAAGGGATTAGTTAGATTCAAAGAGAAGAAAGCACATGTAATAGAATTTGTGGAATAACAAAGTTATCAAATTCTATTCTGTTTTTCTATTAATAGTTTTATTATTTTATAAACACAATTTTAAGAAATAAAAACGATCAATTCAAAAAACATATCCGCAGGTAACAGGTTTATAATTTATATCAAGCTTTATTCTGTTTACAATAGCCAATTAATAATGAATTATGAACCATTGCCCGTAAAAATATTCAAATCCAGGTATCATTAGTTCAATGTTGAACAGCCCTAATAGTTTTGACCACGAGCTGCCAGTGGTGAGAAGATACTGTAATCATACCCTACAAAGGTTAATTTGAGGTCAAAATTATGTCCAGTCAACAACAATATTCGCCATTGATAATCAATGACTGTAAGTACGTTGTTGCCAAGCGGTTATCTTTTCCTTTAATAAGCAACCTTCTTAAAAGTACCTGTCACTATTTCTTTTTCTTTTTTTAAAGTCTATTTTTGTGATTCTTTCAGTATTATTTATATTGATTTGATTTCTGTACAAACTATGTAATTTATTAATATTTCGATGGTTTGTAATAAACAGAGAAAAAAATCTCTGCCTTGTGGCGGAGTTGTCAACATACTTTCGCGTTTGTGCTACATGGTTGTGATTGCCATAGGCTTGAGCCCGTAGAGATACTAATTCATAGGCATGAATATTTGAATTGTTTTTCAATACCTCCCACACATACTATCCTAAAAACGGTAAGAATCGAGAGCAGTTAACTTACTGCTAGTGCTTTCGTATCCCCATCTCTCTTTCCTTATACTCTCCGGAAGGAAGAAGTAGAGCATCTGAATAAGAACCGGTGCTTGAAAAAAACATGTGTTGAAATCTTTTTAGCCAAACGAATAAATTAATGATATTCATTTTTTTGTTTGTTTAAATTGTGCAACATAGGTTGAGCAATCATAAATATAAAAAGACAGTTTGAGCAAATGAGTAACAAGCAGTTCTTGTAGAAAAAATATGCTGAGCATATGCTCCACATTGGGAGTGGATATGTTTTATAATAAATATAATGTTGTAGTCAATCTATATTGATTTTTATTGTTATTCGATATATAATAGATATAGCAAGAAAAAAGATCAACTTCACAACAACTAATATTTCATTTGCTTAACGGTCAACTAAACAAATTTAAGATTTCGACTGAAGGTGCTTGGTGGAATTTCAATATTAAATTTGAATCATTCAAATTATGTACATTCACACAGATTTTTTCACTAACGACCCAGGTTTCGCCTTTAGGCATCTTCAACGATTCAAATCTTCCAATGTAAAGCATGCAATGCATCTTCAAATTTTCCAATGTAAAGCATGCTCCATTTAAAGGCTTAAACCTTATAGAGAGCTAACAGAAAAAAAAAGATTTTTTTGGTGATATTTGTACCATATTACAATAGTTTTTTTAAAGGAAAATTGAATACAACTTTTAAAATATTTTAAGCACTGCATTAATTTTGAATGAGCATAATTTTATCTATTTATTGTTTTTCTTTGCAACATTCATTCTTATGGTAAATATAGATCAATTTTTACTTTAAGTTTGTGTATTAAACCTTTCAAGCCCCATATGAACTGCACAGTACGTCAAAAATTGCTCTGTTTAGATGTGCATTTATAATAGCAAACATCCACCGATTTCATTTAAATTACTTGTTTTCTTATAAAGATTCAATTGAAGTTTTTTTTCCAATGCACCTTTTAAAAAATAGTAAAAATTTCAAACTTGACACATTCCAATTATAAAAAGAATTATTTTTAATAGGCTTTAAATTCAAGTGTTGTTTAAAATGATTTAAAAAAATATATTCGATTCAATGGTCGGAGCATTTTAGCATTACCATCAAGTGCCAATAAATTACTTTTTAAATTTTACATCCAATGGTCTCAAAATTATTTTCCCGAAATGCCACCAGAATTTATTTTATTTATTTGTTCACCTGCGGCTGATTTTATTACTCATTGCATATGAATGAGTTGCTATTCTAAATCCATTTCAGGCATATGTGCCTGAAAGGTTAATAAGAAAAAAATAAGTTGTTACATTTCACAGACCCATTCTCTTGATATCGTTAAACTTAATGTGTTCATAATGCTAATTAATTAATTATATTAATTAGTTAATCGACTCATTTCACACTATAAAAACTTCACCTCAAATTAAATCGCTGAGCCTTATTATATTTTGGTAAAAAAAATTGATAATGGTGTTATCATAGGAATTTTATTGTGGAATCAATACTTTTTTCCAATTACCTCAGATATCATTATTTTATTTATAAATTCTGATAGCATCGACCTTTGACTCAGGTCACATGAAACATTGTTTATCTTTCAAGTTATCTTGAACAATAATTTTGCAAAAAAAAAATAATAACGTGGCCTTTTATAATTCAGCTGATAACACTTGTGCATTTTTACACACATAAGTTATGCATTTTTCTGCAAATAGATATCAAAGTACATTAGCATGTTTCATTTTAGACTTGTTAATAATTTTTCTGATACAATGAGAAAACAATATTTTGTAGTTAATATGAATTGGTTATCTGGTTTCGCTTAATTTGATATTGAAGGGACACTATTTAAAATAAGAATGAATAAGAAATTAATTTTATCAACCGGTCAATCTGTCTCCCATATTTTTATTTTAAATAAACTCAAATTGTCGCATGCTGTGGCCCAGTTGGTTAGAGATTGCTCTACCAATCACGCAGGTCTGGGTTCAATTCCCAGTCAGATCACAGTGAATTTGAGAATTATTCAATTCAAAGTTATGATCGAAGACCGGATGTTTGTGATGTCAATTCACATTATTTCCTCTCCTCCCATCCTTCTGATCCTTTAATAACTGGGTGTAACTATAGCGATTAGTCAACCACTAGTCCTGTTCTAGCCTTATCATTCATTCCCTACTACTCACTTTGAAAAAAGTGAGGTTGAGCGACTGAGTAACTTGAGTTCATGCATGCATATAAATTTCTGGATGTCAGTGATGTCCAAATTATCCTCCCATCAGGTTCAAAAGTTGGGTTTAGTGAGAGTAATTAGTTTACCACTAGTCCTATTCAAGCACTATCCTGACTCTTGGTGAAAAAGAATTGTTGAAAAACTGAGTAACAAGCAGTATTCGTAATGAAAAAATCTTCTGTTTAGATAAACTTCATTATGAATTCATTGGAAGCGGACATGGTTAAAAAAATACACTTCATTTGTTTTACTGATTTGTAAATTAAAGGGATCAGGAATAAAAGAATATAATATATATTTGTTAAATTTTCTTAATTTCGATCGTCTCTGGTATTTTCGTTTTGATTTGTCCTTCCGATCATTCAATTTATGTTTTTCATACTCTAATTACATTCAACCAATTTTGCAAACTCTATAAACAAGACACTCTCACTGGCTGTCATTCTGTTTTACATACATGACTGTCCAACTGTATAATGACTTTTGAATGCGGCTATTTCCGCAACTGTTCTGAATAATGGATTGAAGAAAAGGTAGATCGATACAGGGCTGTTGTATCATCAGTTGAGTTTTGACAAAAATATTTCATACAGAGTTGTTTAGGCACAAGGTTCAATTAAATAAATACATATTTTTTTTATTTTTCAGCCATGACACCTTCAATACACCCCAGAAGATCGTTGACCGGTTGGTTGTGCAAGACTGAGAGTGTGATATTATAAGAGTCGTTCATTAAACATTTTTCTTTGTATATGTCACCGATTGTTCATTATGAAGGCATTTCTTTTTGCATTTATATAATACAAATTCTATATTATTATGTAAGCATTCATAAACTGTACGAGTATGTACTGCATACATTTGTAAGAGATGGATTTTTAATTTTTTATAATTCTTTTACTTTTATCTCATAAAATGTTTAATTCATAATATTTTATATTATATTTAATCAATAAACTAGTATTTTAGTTATAATAACAAATATTGTTTTTCTTTTCTGTTACCTTTTCTGTAAGCTGACTACCAATTCATTTGCAGAAAAAATTACTTGATGGTCAATTAATCTATTGATTATAATTGTATAAGTACTGTGCGCTACTAGCAGTGCCGGATTACCCCATAAGCCTCCAATCTTAGAGCACTCAAAATATTATATATACTATGAAGCTATATATTATTTTTAACTCAGTTTAAGTAATTCAATAAACAGTGCCTCCAAATTTGATTGCACCTGGGGCCTCCCAAGTGCTTAATCTGTCACTGGCCAAGAGTCCATGTACTACACATTGAAAGCAAACATGTTTAAAGAAAATAGCATATTGATTCAATCTGAAAATGAAATTGAATGGTTTAAAAATTTTAAGTGGAGTAAAAGTCAATAATTTCAGTATCGCTCTTTATTTAATTTAACTTATGACAAAATGTTAATTAGGTATATAAAATTTATGTATAATTCATTCAGTGGGTGATATATTCTGTGCTGCAGCAACTAGTGTGTCATGTATTTCTTTCGCATATGCTACCTGTGCACGAGCAGTGGACAGAAATTGTGGGTATGAGAGCGTAGGAGGCGCCGGAGGTTCCGGCGGTGGCGGAGGATCGACCCTATAAACGGAAACCGGCAACGGCAAGTGTTGCGCGGCCCATCCAGCTTGTTGTAAGCATGCAACAGAAGTTTTCTGAAAAGAATTCAGTTAATATAAATTAAAATATTTTTTATATGATTATCTATGCATTTTAATAATATTTTAAAATGAAGCACTTTTTCTGCAGATATTATATGAGCCCTCGAGAAGTGTAGTAAAATGATATACTTTTCTATTTAACTCATAAGTACAATCACATCTTTACTTGGCATTTTGGTGGATTGCAAATTTTTATTTTAGGTATAACATGTGGCTTGTGGCAATAGAACAATAAAAAAATAAAAATCAAAAAAATTATCAATTTTAATTTTATATCACTTACACATCTTTAGGCAATGCATTGAGGTGCCTTATATGCCTGACACCTAGGGATTGTAATGCTCGACGAATATATCAATAATGATATTCAAAAAATATTTTAATGACGCAAAAGTAAAAAATAAGACCAATCGAATCTTGTGTATATTTGATATAAAATAGCGTCATTAAAAAATATGTGATGGTTTGTAAACATTCAAAATTTGGTTAATTTTCAAAACCGAAATACCAGTTTTGTGAATGAAAATATACCAGTATTTTCGGCATTAAAAAAACGCCATTAATACCGAGATCGTTTCGGTAATACCGGTATTGCAATCCTTACCAACACCAAGAATAATTGTAATAATATTTAATATCATTAAAACACACCACATTTGAAAATGTAAGTATATAATATGTAAAAGAAGATAATGGAAGGATATCAGAAAGAAGTAGATTCAATCCAGTTTTTCAAGAATTTTTTTTAATCCTTTTTGGAATCCCAAATAGAAGGTTTTTGTATGGAAAAAATGACTTACTAAATGCAGTTCAATTTGATCACATAATGAATAAAACTCTTCCATGTTCTTGTCAAAACGAGGTACTGGAGTATCGAGACCTTTTCTGAAAACATAATCAAACGTCATGTACGAATAGGTGAGAGGAAAAAAGAATAAGAGTGGTAAAGTTAAAGCACCAATAATAAAAATTATAAAAATACTTTTTGAACTAATTCCACATTAGTAATTCAGATCAGGGCCAGTTTTTCTCACCGAGAGCATTATCGACTGATCAGTTTCCTTTCCACTAAGAATAAGCCGCCTGTGTGGTCGAGTGGTCAACATCGTTGGCTACCGCTACGGAGGGCACGGGTTCGAATCCCGGTACGGGCAGTTTTATAAATTGATTTTTCAATTGATTTATGAATTTCTGTTCAAAGGCATGGATGTATGTGATGTCTTGAATTCCCCCCTCCCACCCATCCTATCATATGAACGGGGCGTATGGAGAGCGATTAGCTAACCACTAGTCCTGTCCTTGCCCTTTCCTTCTATTCCTACTCTCTTTGGAAAAAGAGAGGTTGAGCAACTGAGTAACAAGCAGTTCTCGTAGAAACATTTCTGTTGAGATAAACTCCATTAGGAGTCCATATGCTCCATATTGGGAGCGGACATGGTAAAAAAAAAAAAAAAAAATTGACAGCGAACACCTTAAATGTGTTAATAGACAAATAGATGCAATGACTATTTTTTATGGGCTGATAGACAAACATATAACAAAAACTGATAATATAGTATCATATAAAGTGATTTTTTTACTTCTCACATACAATACGAATGTTGAGATGAAAATACAATACTATGTTATTTCATGAATTGTGATACAATCATTAGAATAACAAAAGTTATCAAACCCAATTTTATATTAGTTTAAGGTCTTGGGAATGCTTATCAAATATTTTCGTATTGATACAGGCATATCAACTGCTGATAATGCTCGTGAGGAGCGAAAGCGGTCCTGATCAAATAAATTTTTAAGTGGAAAAAGTACTAAAAATCTTTTATTATTATTTTTATTATAATGCCATTCCACCAAGTATTGACAGTGAACACCTTAAAAGTGATAAAACTAATAGTTAAAACTGTAAAGTAAACTATTTCATTATTACTTTGGAATATTTTTCTAGAAGCTATTACTTCATTTTTGCATCAAAATCTTTTTTGCTCTCATCTGTCTAGATGTGCTGCTTTACAGACGTCGATTCTAGAAAGGAATCGATCCCAAATAGAATTTTACGCTCAATATTATATGGCTACCGATTTTTTTACAAATGTTACCGTTTTTTAAAAACATTTTCTTAATTTGCTATACAAAATAAAAATAATGTGGTGGTCAAAAGTCAATGGTGGATGTGTCTAGTATCCATATCTGAAGAAATAACAAAAATTCAATAAAAAATATGAGAATAGTAATAGATAATAGATAATAGATGACAAGCTACTCCAATGTACGGGTATGTTGATACTCATCAAAGGGTTGAGGCGCACAATTTTCTGTGGATGGGACGCCGGTCATACAAATAATGCGCTCCGCTTTAAAAGGAATTTTACTAACCGAAATCAATTATTTTAATCATACAAATATGATGAACGCACAACAACAATGGCGCACTTTTCATTTATTTGATAAGTTTTTGAAAATAAACTTCAATACATTTTCAATAACAATATATTTAGAAGATGTTATTTTTGCAATAAAACTCATGGCATGCTACGTACTGTCATAATTACACCTAGGGGCAGTTAAAAAGTTAACAAACGTTGGCAGTCAGAAGCGGAGCGAGGCATTGGAAGTGGGGGTACGATACAAAAATGTGCATACAGCAGAAAAGTTAATATACACATTGATACACATCCGCAGCCATGATTTGCGGGAGCTATTTGACATAAAATATAGATGAATATGCGACAGTTAGCATTTTGGGTTGATACCACTTTCCAGCATCTGGTGTTAAACAACAAAGTATCGCAGTAGGTTGAACAAACTTTAACAATGAGAAATTACTTACTGGGATCCAACGTCAACCAAATAATTTTGATGTACAACTTGGGCAGCTGACTTCAATGTAACCTAAAACAAAAATTATTTCAATTGAACAAACAAAATTTAAGACTTTAGACCAGTGGTGGGGTACCTGCGGCCTCTTGGCTACTCTGATGCGGCCTTTTGACTAGTGTATTTTAATAAATACACAACTTTATAATGGAATATATTCACTTTGATCAAAAGGTGTCAACGTTTTCTTTACTGCGGCCTTATGTTGAATCAGATAAATGAAAAGGTTCTCCACTTCTGCTCTAGACTTTTAAACGAATTTTAATTTCAATATAAAATCATTATTTATTTAATAATTACGGTTTTTTAAAGTCGAGCCTAAAATGTTTCATAACCTACAAAAATTATATTAACAATGGCTTACGGTCAACGATTCTCTTAACTGTCCGACGAGGGACTTAACTTTGGAAACGTTATCTAACTTATCAGGTGGTTGTAGAGGTTGCTGGGGCATTGCTTGCTGCATCTGCTGCGGAGAAGCTTGTTGCATTATTCCACTCGGGACTCCTGGCATCGGCATTCCAACGCCTTGCCCTCCAACAGGTTGATTCATACCAACCCCATGGATATTCATATTGTTCATTGTTGTTTTAATATTATATCATCTCCATAAAAATATTGAGTCCCAATTTTTCTGCTAAATTTGCCAGTCGCGAAGAAGCCACTGAGTTAGCGATAACAAACTGACAGGTGTCAAAACAAACGCTACAAGCATATATTTTCCCTACTCTGCCAACATAAACCAGTATACAAAAACTTAATTCCATAAAAATCCTATTTATAGTCTTTTATAAAACATGCAGAAATTCTTTTATAGCTAGTTTAAAAAAATGAAGACTTTATAATAAATACATATTGTCAATAAAAAAATATTATCAAGTAAGTAGATACTTACCTACAAGTCATTATAGCTAAAGATAAAACTTTCTCAGCAATAAATCAATATTATAAAATATTTTTATTTGCAGTTGACTAAGCTTAGTAAAAAGTTTAATTAATAGTCAAAATTAATAGCAACCTGCTCTACAAGCATTTATTTTTTCTCTTATTAAATTTATTTGCAAAATGAATATTAAAAATCATCCAATTAAATAAAAATTCAATCAACCAACGAGAAGCCAAATACAAATGACAGTTACTGTTATGAGATTACATTTTGAGTAGGCTCTCAGCACTACACTATCCAATAGTTTCATTTTTCTTTATTCAAAGCCAAAGGGAATTTTGATTAAGTATTCAAATTATTTTAAAAAAGGCTCATAGCACTTCCCATTTTTGACACCACCTCCTGGCGTTGCTCCGTTATTATTATTGATTTTGGACAGTAGGTAATAAATAAGTCGTTTTTAATTATAAATATTTTATTTTGTCTGTTTTCAATTTGTACATAATTTTGACAGATAAAACCTTGCACAAACAATAAATAAATAAGTTAGGTACAATTTTTTTCATTCAGGTGATTCAGCTTTGAATAACATTTTACCATACAATTTTGTAAGAAAATTACATACTAACGAATATCAAAAAATGATGTGTAATATAATGGCCAGCTTCCATTTCAAATCGTCATTCGTTGCCAGTGATAAAAGTGTATATACCCTTTTCCATTTTTTAAGCTTACAAAAAGCATTGAAAATTATATTTTTTATGACAAAAGATCATATTTTAAATGCTAGATATATGTAAGTAAATTTTGAAAGTAATAAACATTATATTCAGGATGAATCGAAACACATTCATCAATGCTTTCCAATATAAACAAACAATATTTAAAAGTCCTTTTCTTCATTTTACAAAAAATATCCCACTTAGTACATTGCTGGGATGCTCGAAATAAAAATAAATAACTTCAATGTTATATATTTCAGTATATTCTATCAAAAAATAATATTATCAAATTCATTCGAAACAAAGAATTGTATTTTACAGTTAAATCATAAAAAAAAACCAGAACAAGTGAGAGCAGTATTTTCTGGTCTCCATAGTAATAAACTTATTTATTATTATTCAAGTAAGTAACTTGTTATTATAATAGCTAGTATCGTTATCATGTAGTCATATTCGCTAATTTTTATAATAACATTACCACCTTTGTACCATGAGTATTTTTTAATATTATTTTTTGTGATATAATCTATTGTGATTTTAGTTAGCATCCGGGAGTAACTCGATAACTTTGATCATCGGACGCAGAATCTGTAAATTTATGCCTTAACATAAATGATGCGATGACCTGTGCCACTTCTTCTGGACAATCTTCATGCACTGCGTGGCCGCAGCGAGTCAAGACTTGCATTTGAAATTTGCCTGTGGAGAAAATTTTTGTGTAAACAATGACTTTTAAAAACTCTGCCTACATCAATTTAAAATAAAATCAAACAAAAATTATCAAAAATATGAAGCAACAAGACTGGAATTGTAACTTGGATAGTTATATATATGAATAATTTATGAATTCAAATCAGAGGAAAGAAAATAATGGTTTCTCTTAAAAACAATAATCTATAAATTACCTTGCATTTGACCTACGGTAAGCTCTCTATCGAGGCCACTGATACTTGCTAGCAAAAGAAGTTTGGGTGGAGCAACATTTAGAAATGCTGCAGATAATCCTTTAAACCAACCAGCCCAGTAGCATTCAGTCCGCGAGAGATTTATTCGCCAGGCATAACTGTAAATAAACAAATACATTTAAATGTAGATTTTAAATTTATCTTGCCATCATTTATATATTGATTCAGATTTGGGGTATCTTTGGCCAATCATGTAAAATATATTGGCATTTAGCAATGAATTGCAATTTTAGTAAATTGATGAGTGAAATATTTTTCTTCAAACAGGAGGTACTCAAATTAAAAACAAAATAAAGAGTTTTCAAAGTAAAAAAAAAAAAAAGTAAAATAGATAGTAAATGATTTGGGGAAAAGTACTTCAACACTAACACCGTTATATTAATTCTTACTGTATGTCTTACGTGGATGAAATCAATGCGAATGCAAAGCGATTCGGTGCAGCACGAAAATATCAAATGGTATCCGCAACTATAGAGGCCACGATCAGTTTATTTGATATTTTGATTTGCTTTAATTAAGCCGCGTTCCAATCGCGTTCACAGTAACTTCATCCCCGCAAGACTTTGCATTTAAACTCGCATTGGGAGCAAGTTTAATCTCAAAGTATTTATTATCCAAAGAGTCTGTATTCCGATTCACGAGTAAGCAGTTTTTTTGTGACAAAGCATTATTATTTAGTTACATAAATAAATGTACTAATAATGCATTCGTGACATAAATCACTCAGAGAATTTTTGGCCACCAACGTGAAAAATCATTTCATATCGTCGATAATTTAATTTGAGATTTATAGACCTCTCTGAAAAACTTACTTCTTTGAATCCTCCTTTGATGATTGAGAGCCGGGTGCTCGGAAACTTTTGGGACATTCAGAAGGAAAATAGTCCTCTTGAGATTCCTCTTCGATACTATCGCTTAAAACGACACCTGCTAACCTTTTGGCTGGCGGGCCGAGTGAATTTGGATCATCTGATTCTGGGGATTCATAATTCTCAAGCTCGGATGATGCAACTGCTCCATTTCTACAACTGTAAAATCATATAACTTTTTTAATAAAATTATATCATATTGTATAAATAATGCTAAATAAAAATAATAGTCCTACTTCACAATTTGTCCAGGCATCGATACTTTGGCAGAATCAGTATTTCTAGTTTGCCCGCTTCTTACACTGAAATAATTGAAAACATAATTAATCATATTTTAATTTACACATTTTGCTGTACTTAGTTGATGAGAATGAATATTTATTTTTATAAATCGGCAATACAATCGATGAGTAGAACAAAACAATGAAAAAAAATGCATTTTTCTAATCTTTAAAAAAGAAACAAATAAATGGAATAGTAAATCTTATCACCGAGTACTTACCACCACTCTATGGCGTGTTCTATACTTTTGAAATGTGTAGGTCTACCCCTAAGAAAGCTTTGCATACTCGATAAAGAATCCATTGCAGTACCTAGAAAAACATAAAACTTGTCAAAGAACATAACTCAATTATTATTTAATCTGTCACCCAAAGTAGTGTTTTTAATGGGATCTAAAATTTAGGATTTAAATCTTAGATTCAAGGGCGCTGTTGAAATGCAAGTAGGTGATAGCACCCTTGCATAGTCCGTTGATATTATTCACCTCTGTCAATTCTTTGCGATATTTTCCTTCGCATCAAATTTTCTGTATTGAATTACTGGCAATAAATAATACATTATTGGCACAGCCAATCCATTATTATAATATAGCGGGATTTATTTGCATTTCTTAGATTAAATATATATATATTTTTAATAGAAAAAAATATTAACATTGATGTAATTTTGAAGTTTCATTGTTACTTTTTGTTGCATAATTCAATTGAGGTGAAGACCTGAATAAGGTTTAGAAACACTTATCAAGATCTCATGATGTCACTTATAAAGTGACATCATGAGATAATTGTACGGGATGTATTTATTAAAGTGATTGTGTTTCTATATGGCACTTACATGTTTAATTAGTATGTTAGCAAGTTCAATATAAACGAAACCAATTTTGAATTTTTTTATTGATTATAGTACATTGGAAAGAAGCATTTGCGTGTATCGATAAACTTTATCAGTAATTACTACAATGATCAAGGTGGGGCAACAAACCTTCAACAACATCTATAACGGCGAGTCCTAATATATTCAATGACAACTCATTACTGGCAACTCTGACGGCGATTGCACCACCCATGGAATGTCCAATAAGAACAATCGGAGGTGAATTTTCTGAGAAGACTTTCTCTAACACTCGGGCAATATCTCTGGCAAAAAAATGTGATTGAACATATACATGATTAAAGAAAAATTAGGGAATATAATCTTTTATTTATTTGATACGATACATGAAACTTACAATGAAATTGTTTCAGCACTTAAATCATCATCATTCGTGGTAATTGTATTACCATGACCTCTGAAATCCACAGCGACAACTTGACAGTGAATCATTTTGGTTATCTCAACCTGTAAAAAAGAAGACCAAATATGATCAAAAGAAATTGTATTTTTTTTAAACAATAATACCTATTTTCATGGTTTGCTAAATTACTCTTATGGCCTCTTGAATGCTGAGATTGTGACAGAACTGATCCATCAATTTAAATATATTATAATATGAAAAACAATAATGTAGATTTGTAATGACTGCATGGTAAACTTTTATGTAATCCACAAAGTTTCAACCGATAAATTGGCTAAGTAAAGAAAGCGAAATGGGTTAAGAAATAATTTTAAATCACTGACAACATAAACTGAAAGGATTCGAAACCAAACAAATCTTAAAAGGCATGACACGGGTTGTAATTACTAAGTTATGTTGTTAGATCAGCATGTATACTTTAAATATGTTTTCTTTGTTTTCATACATGCTTATAAATTCAGTGATTAAGAAATATTTTTAGTTTATACACAGCACAAGCACTCATTTCAGGTTTGCAGGCACTCTAATACAAGATTGCAGTCTAGATAGGTTGCAATCTCTACACATAATACAATACAAGTCGCCGGCATCTTAAAATCCAAATTGAAATGAGAGTTTCAGACGTAGATAGTTTTTGTGACCGTTTAACATAGATTGCTATAAAACCAAAATTGTGTCTTAATCTTTAAAAATAAGGACAGGGTTTATAATAATTGATGAAAAATGATAATTTAAATTTGTTAATGATAATTTTATTTATTTTTGTGCAGTAAAAACTGCAAAACGTTAGCATGATACTTACAGTAAATTGAGACCAGCTCAATGCTGAATATCCTCCTCCGTGGAGAACCACCACTCTTGGCCTTTCAGCATCATCTGGAGGTGATGAGAAATAAACTCGGAAAGTTCCTCCTTCTATCTCCACATCTCGATATTCATAAAAATACTGTTTCCATGATACAGGCGTGTAATCACGTTTCCTTGCGTTTGCTGATCTTGATTTTCTAAATATGAATACATACAATATTGTGAACATTGTTTGAAGACATGATAAAGGTATTCTACTATATTAAAGTATTTATATGGACATATCGGACATCTTAAAAATGCAATGATATGTTATTGTGGCAATAGATCAGTGGTCCTTAACCTGGGGTGCCAGAAAGCATTTCCGCATTGCGGGAGAAGTTTCTATTTTGCAATGTATAAAAAAAAATGTATATTAAATGTATTACAAATACTAAATGTATTGCAATACGAAAATAAATTTTAAAGCGGGTGCGAGAACATATTTTCATATTCAAGTGGTTGCGGATGTCTAAACTGCAATAGATGAAAGGGCTATGTTACTTTAATTTTAATTAGAAAATGTATGAGTGCTATGGGCTGTCAAGGTCTTCCTCTATAATTATACTATCAGTGGTATTTGTTTAATGACAAGGTTTTTAAAAAAAATAATTCTTAGATTTTTTAATGGTATGATTCTTGGTTACCACACGCACATATCACTATTTAAATAGTGCTTAGCTAAAAAAAACTTGCAACTTTACTCAAAACTTTGATTTTGTAACACATATCCTACATCCATTTGGTTCTTCAGTTGAATTTCTAGCAATTTATCGCATATTTACATATTTTTGCATTTACATTTTTTACTCAATTTCTATCCATACATATTGGGTGTGAAGGATTAAACTTGTTAACGTGTCCTGACAAGTGTGTTTTATTCAATAGATACAGTAACGATACAAGGATGGGGATTTTCGATATCATTTAATAAGTTCAATGAATTCAACAGCAAACCATAAAAATATCGGTTATCTTAAAGAACGATGTCGTGAAGTATTTGACGTTTATCGAAATTGGCCTTTGTGTCGGTGCCGCCAACACAGACATGAAAAAAACAGAAATCATTCGTGAATTATTTTTTTGAATTAATTATACAAATCTAAGAAACGTTATGATCTCTGCTTACTGTCAGAATAAATGAAAAAAACTAATGTACATTCAATCGTATCTTAATTAAGATGTATAAGTAGTTAAGATACGATTGAATATACATTAGTTTTTTTTCATGTGTTGGCGGCACCGACACGAAGGGCAATTTCGATAAACGTCAAATACTTCACGACGTCGTTCTTTAAGATAACCAAAATATCAATCAAATCAAACCTCAGCCAGTAAAAGCCGCGATCTATTACTGTTCGATTTTGTGTAATAGATATTGATAAATATTATGTAAACAAGACGTAATATAATAATATGTACGTACTCCAATGCTGAAAACGACTTTGGTGGTCGAGGAGGAAGTTTGGATTTTAGGATGCTTCTTTGAAGAGCTGACATTTTTGCAATTACAAGAAGAATCGCATAACAAGCATAGGTTGCGAAATTTAGTATAGCAGCATGGCAAAGTTGTCGATAATATAGATCGTACTCCAATATTAAAGACGATGATGTAATTTTCAGGAAGAAAATAAATAACACTAGGTGAATTTTATCGGTCAAGTCCTGTCAAACAGCGAAACCACAAACATTAGATGGGATTTGACATTAAGTTAATTGCCATATAAAAACTGTTTTTTTATAGTATGTATTGACATTTTTTTTTAGATATATTTTTTAATCATTGTTGCTTCCACACATACTTGGAATTCCACAAATGGAATATCTAAATATAAGTTTTTAAGGTAAATTTGTCATACTTCATCGTACGGACTATTGCGGCGAAAAACTTCATTGTTTTTAAAACGATAACTGAGGAAAGCCTCACTTTTTTGTAAATAGTAGAATAAATAAATACTAATAGCTAGCTGATCGCTCCTGTACCCTCTGTTTTAAGATTAGATGGTTAAAAGAAAAATTGAAGACGTTTATTGATCAAAAAATTAAACCTTTCTAAATTAAATCTTTAATCTGAATCAACGAAAAACGGTCTGTATTTACCGAAAATTGTAACGAAATCGTTGTGTAAATTTGTATTTTTGTTCCTTTTAAACTCTTAACTGAAAATCGATTTACTTTCTAGTATATTATCTATGATTTACTTGCACATTACTATTTGAAACTAATATGTCAAACATGCTTGCTTATGGCATTTAGACATAACCTCAACAATTTTTAACTTTCAACATAACGTGTGTTTTTGACAAGTATATAGAAACACATCTGTTATTTATTTATTAATAATAACATAAAATGGCAGTGGTAAGTAATTTTAGCATTAAATTTATTGATTCACATTTGATGGGATATTACGATCAGAGTTACTAATAATTGATTACTAAATTTTTATCTAATCAGAAAAAGGGTAAGATGAAAGTGAGCAAACTAAAACACAGTAACCAAGTTATTACAAAACTGAAGAAACAAGGTAAAATTAAAACACAAAGGCATAGAAAGAAAAAAATCGTCCATAGTCAACCAGCTAAACCACAGAAAAAAGATCACAATTCCCAAGACTACAGTGAGGATGAATCGATTCAGGGTTCAGATATGATGGACATGATAGAGGAAGAGGATTTGAATTTTCTTATGGAAGGAGCAGCTGATAAATCGCAGACTAATTCGCATCTTAAAAACCTTAACGTCAATAAGTAAGTCAGTGACATTTTAAACACCAATAATTTTTGCCACCATGTATAATAACTTGATTATATTTTGTAAATGGAACAGTGTATAGATACAATAACGTAATGGAGTTTTCAAGGAATATACGAGTTGAAATGAAAACAGAAGAAACAAAGATTTTTAAAGTATTTATTTTTAGTATATTGCTAAATAATGTAGAATTTACATAATATACATTGAATTTTGATAAACCTTTCCGCTTCTGATGTAAACCATTTGAATTTCTAATAAAGCTTATCTCGACAGAAGTTGTTCTACGATAATTTATTACTCAGTCTTTTTCAATGACTGCACGAATAATGATTAAATAATCGCTTTTGCTATGCCCTGTTTTTAGATTGGATGGGTGGGAAAGTTAGTCGGACATCACATATCCAAAAATCAATTTATGAAACTGACCGTACTGGGTATTATAACAAGCCATATATGATAAAAAATGTTATATTATGTGTAATTGAATTGTAATGTTACTTTTGTTCCAATCATCTCCTGTGACACATAAATTTGACTACAGGCCTAGCGTTTGTGTTCATTTAATAAACAGAATGGTGAAAACCACTTTAGTGATACAGGTCAGGCACTTTGCATAGCCTTTCAGAGTGATGCAAATAGGTTTAATTGCAATTTATATAAGTACATTTTTTACCTTTCTAATAGAAAAACACGCAGTGCTAAAAGGAAAGCAATATCAGATATAAATAGTCTTATGCTTGAAGAGAAGTTGGAGGATGACTATGAAAGTGTTGAAAGACCAGTGATTGCTAATGAAAAAAAGAAGAAATTTCTGCTGCCTATAAAAACAAAACATGGGTTTATATCCAGGACTATAGACCCTGAAGGTAGCTGCTGCATTTTAAAAGCTTATATTTAAATAAATATATAATTGTCTTAACCCTGTAATATTATATTGTACATATTTTTTTTCCTTTTAGATTATGTCACAGAAGATAAACAAATTGAACCACCAGCAGAAGAAATAGAAGAACCCGCCAATGAAGTTGATTCTGAAGAGGAATTTTTATCAAAAGAGGAGCCATCTATGAATGATACTGATCAACCAATGTCAGCTTCAGAAATTTTAGTGGCTAGACACGAAGAACTTCAAAGTAAAAAATTCAAAATTGGCGTACTATGTTCAGGCTTGTTGGAAAGTCCTGAAAACAAAGTATGTACTTAAAATGCTATTAAAGTTAAACACTGTCATTTTTGGGAATCATATTCCGTGTTCATTGTTGTAAGTCATTAACACATTCACTGTGATACATAATCTCATGAATAGAATAAATCTTAAAAAGCCATTTTCAACCCTCTTAAACGTTTTAACTCTGTGACTGTGAACGTCTTGGCTTAGTTTTTGTGTTGAAATCACTCACGACACATTAGTCACTAATAGTGGCTTCACCATAAGTATTTAAAAGTATTCGATGAGCATCAGCCGCAGATTTCTTCACATTGAAGCAGAAAATTAAAACCTCCCGAAAATGAAGAGATTTTGGCTCGAAAACTAGCATTTTCAACCGAGAATAACTTTATTATGCAGACACAAACCGACTAATGTTTCTATGGGTTATGTTGACAGATGCCCAAGTTTATTTCACCACGTCTATAATCTATTTATTTCGACCACAACTTACCGCTAAACCCATCTATAGGAAAACGGTGGAACCATAGTTGTACACCTAATAATACCTCACAAAATACAATAATTTGACAAAAAATTTTAGAGTGACAATTTCTTTGGATTACTTAATATGATGGATGAAAAAACTAAAAATGGGAATGAGAATCTATTCACTGTAAGAAAACTTGCTGCTGTGTCTGTGTTGGAAGTTTTCAAAGACATATTACCAGATTATCAAATAACACAACAAGATTTTGGTGAAGTAAAATGTGAGTAACTGTTTATCTTTGGTGCTGTTAGTGAAATGTGTAGTGTACAATCGTTATGTTACTCTATTATTATATTTTATGAATACACATATTTTTTTCAGTGAAGAAAGATACTCTCGCCCTCCACAAGTATGAGGCTGCATTGCTTGCACATTTTAAACGATATTTGCAAAGACTTGAAAAAATGACATCTGTGCTAGTGAAGAAAAAGGGTGATACTCGTAATATCAGTCCATTAAAAACCAAACTTGGCCATGTTGCCATTACTTGTCTTTGTGATTTGCTGGTATCGCATTCCTATTTCAACTACTCGTCAAACATTGCACAAATGTTGGTGCCGTTTCTTAATAATAGAAACCCAATTGTCAGATCGATTTTGAATGACTGCTTTAGAACAGTGTTTAAAGCCGACAAAAAAGGACTTATTTCTCTGATGGTAAAAATTTTACACAAATTAATCGCTAATACAATATATTAAGAAACTTACCTTATGTTTGGTCTCTTGAAATAATAAATCATTGTATCTTATACCATTATTTTTTTATTTTACAGCTTGTTCGTAAAATAAATCAACTTGTGAAAACACGTTCCAATGATGTCAATTGTGAGGTTTTGAACTGTTTGTTGGCTCTAAGAATAAAAGATATCAACTTAGATGATGAGAAAAAATTGGAGATGAAACAGAAAAAGCAGATATCTCACAAGCAAAGACTAATAAGTATGTCAAAAAAAGAAAGAAAGGTAATAAACTCTTTTTATTTGGATTGCTTAAGTTTTCCGCAACCTGTGTCGTAGCTCTTTGGTTCAATATAAAAAAAACAAATAATTTTTCTCTTACAATACTCTTCCCTCGTATTATTATGTGTATTTATAAAATACAAAGCATAGCCTAGTATAATTTCTGTGCAAACCTTTTTGATATATATTATATCAATACTAAACTTTAGATGTGCTGTGGAAATCTGGGGATTTTTTGCTGTATATTGATGGAGAAAAGATTGCAAACCTTTCCTATGACTGCATTAATAATATGTACATGTATTTTTAAAAATTAAGGTTTGTTGTGTCTTTTCAGAGAAATAAGAAACTTCAAGAATTAGAAAAGGAAATGTTGGAAACAAAAGCTGAAGAAAATAAACAAACCAAACAACAAAACTTGACAGAAATAGTTAAAATTGTTTTTACAATTTACTTCAGAATATTAAAGCGGGCACCTAACTCAAAATTACTTAGTGCAACTTTAGAAGGATTGTCAAAGTATATATATCATTCTTTAAACATTTATTTGACTGATTTTAGAGCGTCTATTCAATCTATTAGATTATCTTTTAATAAATAATCTTTTTTTATAGGTTTGCACATGTAATGAATTTGGAGTATTACTCAGATTTGGTGAATTTACTTGATAAATTATTAGAAAATGAAGATCTCAATCTTGGGTATCGAGAGCAATTGCACTGTGTTGAAACTGTTTTTACAATTCTCTCCGGACAAGGAGATGTCCTAAATATTGATCCCACTCGTTTTTATTCGCATCTTTACAGGAATTTACTTACTATACATGCAGGTATAATCGTATTTTAATTTCATTTCTATTAATACGCTAATGAAGAATACGCAATATTTTATGGTGCCATCTTTTCTTATTTCAGGAAGAAATCATTCCGATCTTGTCATCATTTTGAGAGCCATAACAAGTGTTTTGATCAAACGAAGAAAAAAAGTCTCGCAGCAGATACTGCTGGCGTTTTTAAAAAGGATTTCTATGTTGAGCACTCAAGTTCTACACAATGGTGCTTTGGGTTGTCTGGGAACTATCAAGACAGTTATGCAGGTATTATAATCAAAGAATTTCTCATTGCATACTCATTGTTTGTGTGTTCGTGTTAATTTAATCACTTTTATATTCTTTAGCAATCAAGACAAACTGAGATATTGTTGGAGCTCGATCAGGAATTAGGATCAGGACAGTATGATCCACATTTGATGGAACCTGAATATTGTAATGCCACATCCACAGCACTGTATGAACTGGCAGTTCTTAGGCGTCACTATCATCCGACAGTCCGTCTACTGGCTCTGCACATTATGAATGGTATACCATCAACTGGAGAAGGAAGTCTACCCTCGGAAATCAGCAAACTGTAAGTTTTAGTGGGAATATTTTTTGATACATTGTAAATATCTTATCAAATTGAACTTTTTGATTTGACAGTGATTATTTCAATAATAAAATAAACAGATTTTTAAAATTACAAATTGATTTTCAGAACACCGGAAAAACTTTTTGAATGTTACGACGGGTCTCAAATGGCATTCAAACCATCTATTCCTGTGCCTAAAAAGATAGCTCCTAAATCAAGAGTTGGCTATCATGTTTTCACACATCCTAACTTCGAAGAGTATTGCCTGGAAACTGCAAATAAGAAAATCACTGGATCCTTCAATTTTTATAAAAAGTTTGATCCTAGTAAAGATCTTTAAAAATGTTGTTTAAATTAATATTTTAATAAAATTATTTTCACTATATGACATCTTATTTTGTGTTTTTATTTTGCGTATTTTAATATTACACTTTTTATCATTAAACTTATGTGTATTCAATTCCTCCTTAGGTTTTTAATGTAGATATTGGTGCAAAGATTTTTCTACTTGGTCAACGATCTTTGGGAAATTTGGATCCACGATACATATTTTCAAAAACTCTTCAAAAGGAAAACCATCGGGAAATAGTGTTCCTAAAACAAATAAACAATATTGTGTAATATTAATTTAATGGCATTTTTTCATTGCTTGTTAGTAATTGACTAACAAAAACAATCATCACTTAACATTCGGGTTCCTATGGGGTGCATTCACATCGCAAAGTTCTTATTTCAACCATTCGCTAAATACCAATAATATCTAGTCGATATTTATTTTAATTTACAATGATACCTCAATTATTGCAATGCAAATATTACCCAAATTTGTCTGGGGTCACTTTGTACCCGTTGCTCCTCGATCCTATTTTTGACATTTCGGTACTCGTGTGTTAATACAGATTTTGGGAAATATTTGAGTGCAGAGAGCTTCTGTTGAGGTGCTCAATTAGGAAGGAGTCCATATGCTCTGCATTGAGAGTGGATACAAAATACGAAATTCTGAATAAAACAGATTTCTTTCTGAATAGTGATAAGGATTATAAGAAAGAAAGATTCATTGTTCAATTATAAAAGTTATTGGTCTGCAATAGTTATATGTATATAATTACCATCCGCCGAAAAATTATTCTGTCGTTCCATCTCGCATTTAAACATTTCTTGGAAAGAAGAGAGTGCTGTTGTTGGATCTTGTGGGCTTTGCAGATTTTGAACATCTTGAATGAGACAGAAGCTACTCATCGCTTTTATGAGAGCATCCAGTTCAGTTTTGGTGCAGGCAAACTTTATTTTAATTTTACGTGTCTTCGCCTTAAATCGATAAGCAAAAATTATTTTGTGGAAGACACATGTAGAGAAACATAGAATTAATATCAATTACTTCATAGTATAGTTTGAAATTTGAAATTTTAATTGCTTGTGAAGTAGAGCTGAATAGCAGAGAAACAAATAAATTATTTTCGTTGGCAGGAAACAATAATCACAGTACCAAACATTTCTGTGATAAATATTGAAAAATTAATCTATTTTTCGGGAACAAAGACTGGTCGAAAGCTTTCATGGTGCACCACAATATTCCAACAGCCCAGTACAAATCATTTACTGACAATAAAGCAGCTAAAGATTATATTCACTGGTTAGTATGTCTCTGAGGGTCCACTTTTCCTGTGCTTTCAAAAATATTATCACTAATATTGTATAACTACTATGGAAATCTGTCGGTCTGGATTCAATAACAAATAATATTTAAATTTAATTAAATGTGTAAACAGAATTCTACATTATGAAAAAAGATATTACAACAAATCTTATTAAATGAAATTTTTCAGATTTTGTTTAATCAATGACGATTTAACGATAGATTTCCAAAAATTATTATCAAAGTTAGTGCAACTTCTACAGAAAAATACTACTAAATTTATTTGTCGCTTCTAGAAACAATTAAAACCAATGGTTAATTTTGAAATTCAGTCAATCCAGAGGCTTCATAAAAATAATATTTGAATTAGTAAAATTTGGTAAGGAAACCATAATGGCAGAAATTTCAAAGCTTTATTATGAAAATGATTATATTTACCTCAACATCATAAATAATTATAAGAGTACTTTCTTTTAAATACCCTTTGGTGGTATTATTTTTAAGAGAAAATGTTTCATAAATGACATTTTCAGAGCATACGATCAACTGATCATAATGCATTCGTAAATAATTTTTCCCTACTTGAGGTTTATTCCATTGTCGGTCTTTCCATACACAAAATTTTTCTATCATCCATATTTTGCCAACTGAAACAAATTTTGAATGATTGGATCAACAATAAATACTTTCTCGGCCATACTTAATGTTTTTTTTTTAAATATTATATTGGATGATACAAATTCTAAAACACGGTATTCGTCAAGTCGAAAACATATCTTACCAAATGCCATTTTTCACACGAATAGTCAATAAAAAGTTGAAAATAATATACACCGAATCTCCCGCACAAATGCAAATAAGCAATAGACAAAAAATATACAATGGCGGACTCTATCCCTAATTTTTTTAAAGCTATCATTGAACCTTCATAGAATTATAAATATTAACTTAAATTGTTATTTTTTAAAATAAATTTAATGAAAAAAGTTGTGGAGAATAAAAAATATAATTAAAGGTGCTACCTTAAAACTATTATGCACCAATATATCCTCAACCTAAGAGTACCTAATATATTATGATTATGTTATTGTAGAAATGTTGATAAATGTATATTTGAACCTAAAAAAAATAGCATATTTGTGTGAAAAATGAAATAAATAAACAAACGGGTCCTTGAGTTAATATAAGAAATTAAAAAAATGCTGCGAACACATTTTTGGGTCGCCTTGTCAGATTTATATAACAACATTAGCATTGGCATATTTTGTTTAGGTACAACTATAACGAAGTACCTGCTATATAACACATTAACTGGCTATAAAATAGAACTAACGATTGCCATATAATATGGATGACAATCATAGATAATAGAGTTTAGAATGAAAATATAGTTGTATGGTTGTATATGCAATATAATTTGACAGGTTAAATTCGTCAACACAAGAGTTATACATACACAAATTTAGATTATTATGGTTGATTTTGAGTAGCTTGTATTGTAAAAATGAGTCGTAACCATGACTCAAAGAGGGAACCGGAGGGCTATGGAGAGTTGGAGTCGCAGTTTATATTAAGAATGCCTGAGGTAATCAATGATATTCGTTGATCTCATTCTCGACGTTGTCTTTCAAATAGATGTTTATTTGACAATAATTATTTATGTTTCAAAGGAGCCGTCGAAGGTACTCAGAGAACTTTTAAGAACGGGAGGAAATTTGAAAGATCGCTGCACGATTCGGTTGGAAAATGACATGCGATATGGGGAAGTAAGAGTAGATCATTGGCTTATGCACGCGAGAGTCGTCGATTTGCCAACTATAGTTGAATCCATGAAAACTATTGACAATAAAAGCTTCTATAAAACTGCCGACATCTGTCAAATGGTACGATTAACAGCAATTTTATTATTCTATTGGTGAAGTTATATTTACGCTACAAAATACTGAGTTAGCTTGAAGATATTGCTCCTTGGCACTGGCAGATCCTTTCTTTTCCATATGATCAATGTTTTGTTTCTTACACTCATTTTTTTACAATCGTGAGTCAGGGGCAGCAAGTCAATGAATCTCATTGATGATAAGTCAGCAACTGTAGACCGGCACTTTAACCAAATTCGGTAATTGTGTGTTAAAGCAAGCTAGTCATGGATTATTACGGCGAAAAATTTCACAAACTAAGCTAAAAACAATGCCACAATTTAAATTTATTTTTTGAGAGCTTGATAATCGTGTTAAAATTACACATTAATATGAAAAACTCTGATAAATTGGCCGAGCGGGGCCACAATGAATAATGGAGGCATGTTCTTCGTATCAATGTGTGATTTTAACGCGATTATCAAGCTCTCAAAAAATAAATTTTAATCGTGGCATTGTTTTTAGCTTAGTTTGTGAAATTCTTTCGCCATAATAATCCATGACTAGCTTTATCACACAATTACCCCAAATTCTTTCAAAACCTCATTTTAATGCGATATTTTGATTTTTGGAACCAATTTATCTAATTATATGAAAGAAAGGATTTTCATACGCATCAATTTTTGGAACCAATGTATCGCATTAAAAATGATTGGTTGTACTGTTTAAGATTACATTTTATTATCAAAGCAAAAATTAATGTAAAAAAAATATTTTTTTTAACTTGGTATAAAAAAGAGATGATATGATCTTTTTCTCCGACACATTAAAAATTGGCCAGAAACCTTTTGGTATTTTTCTCATATATTTTGACAAATCTATTGTTAAGCAAAGACTTAAATGCCTCAAGAAGCCAAAGTAGCATTTATTCAACACTAGTTCAAACTAAGGTAGCCAAAACAAATATTAAATAATAATCTGTGATCCTGTATTTGAATATTATCTTACTGGTTAAAAACCAATTGCTCTAGAATTGCTTGATTGGTTGACCAGTCTTTCAACTTTGTTAATCTATTTGTAATCTGTATCAAATATGTTACTAATTGGCTTATAATTTGTATTTATCACTAGGTTGTCAACTTTTAATTCCTGGATGAAAGTCATTATATTAAAAAAAAAATAACAAGCATTATCGAATGATAGTAAATATTATTTTAATAAAAACACAATATTCCTTTGTATTTCATTCCACTTTATTTAATATGTCAGGACCGGTGTCGCTCATTGCGAGCATCAGTTACATGACGTTACATCAGTTACACCACATTACATCAGTTGATGATGCTCGCAATGAGCGAAACCGGTCCTGACATTAAATAAAGTGGAATGAAGTACAAAGGAATATTGTGTTTTTATTAATATAATGCCTTTCCACCAAGTCTTGACAGTGAATACCCCAAAAGTGATAGTAAATATTATTTATTATGTGAGGGAATCCAGACCTGATCTTTATAAAAATGTGGAATTATTACAAAAAAATGTGTTTCATAAAAGAGGTTATTAATGAAATATTACTTTTAGATGATATGTAAGGAAGAAGCAGAGCAGCCTGTTGTTGATGAAGAATCACCTAATAAGAATAAGAAAAAGGATCCATTTAAAGTGGAGAAAAAATTCCTATGGCCCCACGGAATAACACCACCTTCTAAGAATGTTCGCAAAAGACGATTTAGGAAAACTCTTAAAAAGAAATATGTTGAGGCACCAGAAATAGAAAAAGAGGTCTGTGAAATGTTTTTATACCTGAAACAGCCATTGAACACTTTTAGACTATTTTTTAGTATCTTTATCCTTGATATTCTAAGATACTTATCTAAAAACGTGCTTGCTCACACCTTCACCCACCACTGCTTTCTCACCCATCTAACAACTGAATAATCTTTTAGCTAAATATGTTAACATTTAGACATCCGTTGCTATCAAATAAATAATCTTACAACTAGAATCCCACCGCCACTGGAAGACTGATGAGATAAATCCACAAAGTCATGTTGTTTAAGGGTGGTGAAGTCGAAAAGAGAAGGAGTCACTACTACTATAAAAACAGAAAAATTAATCCAACATTATGTTCAACCGTAGGTGAAACGATTGCTAAGAGTAGACAATGATGCTGTTAGCGTGAAATGGGAGGTGTTAAGTGAAGAGGAAGAACAATCGATTAAAACTGAAGCATCCGGACACCAGAATCCCGATCATACCGAAGTTGTTGTTAAAAAAGAAAAGCCTAGTCGAGTTAAACAAGAACCCAGAACACCAAAGAGAGAACAGAGTTTGGTTAGCAGTGAGCCATCAACCAATGTTGATGTTGGTCAGTAATCTTTGATTTCTATTAAGTCTGTTTTAAAGGTTATGTATAAAATTGGGAATGTGATGATCATAAGCAGGCAAGATCTATTTCTCATGTTATCTCTAATCACCTGTATGATTTCATTTTTATGACAATTATTCTAGTTTGTTATTGGTTAGTTGTGGATATTTTTTTTCTTTGAAGACGCAAGTTCCATTCTTCTACAAATTTTCAGTTACTTTGGCTTAGCCTTAACGATATATAATAGTTTTGCTGAAATTTTAAAATATGGAATGTTACATTTAATTTATTGAAATGATCTCATAACTTATAATATTAACACTTTTACAGAACATGATATTTTCGGTGGTGCCGTCAGTGATTCAGATGAAGAAATGGGTTCTAATATTAATGTTGAACTGGATGAAAATAGTCGACTTTCAGAATACGACAGTCGATTGACAGATTCCAATTCATTTCAGGTAGGAATTAAGACATTATCAATGAAGTCTATTTGCAATGTTGTGTTTGTGGAAACGTCATTAAAATCAATTATTTACGCTATTCTAATGTGCTACATCTAATACTTGATTGTATTTTTAATTTTTTTTGGATACTGATTTAACGGTTTTTACGTTTCTTGCAGGGAGCACAATCTTTGGATACGAAAGGAAATTTCCCAACACAATTTGCGCCAGATATGTTTTCACCGAATCGATCGAGCAAATGGAGCGGTGGCAGTGCACCCACCACTCCGACTCTTCAATCAGCAAGTCAAAGCAGAGCGGCTACTCCGGGTGGACAGCCAGGATTCAGTAGAGGTGCAAATGTATCGTCTCCAAATCAAGATGACTATCAGGATCAAACTATGAGTAAAGGTAAATATTTAATTTTTATTATTTATGATATTTTCATGGTGAAAAATCGCTGACCTTAAATATTGTTTATGTTCTTAGAAAATATCCAAATGCGGATGGAACAATTGAGCGTTGAATTAGAATCCTTACGAGGACAACGGACTAGGAAAGAACAGGAAATTGCTGGTATGGGAAATTTAGCACTTTGGCAACGTTTTCAAGACATCTTACAGAATCTTATCCAAGACATTGAGTATAAAGAAATGGAGGTAAGTGATATGCTATAAAATATTACTGAAATATAGTGACATTGATCTTCAAATTCTCATGCAATTTTACACGTTTACGTACTGATTCTACCACAAATTCATTTGGAAATTGATCCATTTTGTAGTTTATACTGTTTTAGAAGAAAAAAAGTGCATTTAAAGTATTAAACTATAACACACTGATACACATTCACAATGCATCGAATGCACATACAATATGTATGAAACACCATATTGAAAACGGTGAAAAAGAGCACAATGATTAGTCAGGTTTATAACTGCCGCTTTTATTACAAACTTGATATGTACATACTAAAACCTTTTTTTAATACAACTACTGGACTAGCATATTTTTTCGTCTTTGTTTCCATAGTCCTCAAATATTTATTTTCCAGAGCCCTCATTACTATTTTCCGTGTATGTACTATTTCCCAGATATGCTTAATATGAATTTTAATTTTTTTCTTATTTCAGTATCAAGATTTGCAGTTACTTCTCCAACAGGCTGAATAAATGTAATGATCTTTATTTGGGAAAATGATCCAATTGGTACCTTTTAATATAAATTGGTTAGTTATTTGTTAACATTTCCCATAGATAAGCCTAATAAAATGTTTGCAACCTAAATGAAAAGGTTTTATTGGAAACATATGGTTGGTATATTTAATTGAATTCAGAGGTATTTTATCCAGGGCTTCGAATCAGAATGGAACGGAAAACCGTTATTTTTGCCAGAATGAAAACCGGAACCGAACCGAGATATATTTTTTTACTTGAATCGGAACAATAACCGGAACGATAAAATAGTGGTTCGAAGCCTATAAGATTAAGAAGAAGATAAGATATTACTTAGAAGAAAATAATTTATCTATTATTTAAAATTAAGATGAATATTAAAAAAAAACGGATTACATGTTGTACTTCCTTATTTTTATTTCCCAAATTTCACCTTCAAATATTATTAAACCAAAATGATAGGTCGTTTCATTAAAAATTACCTGTTATATTCAGGGTGTCGTAAGTGCATGCTGTACACCCCAGAACTCTAGAACATGAAGCAAAAATAATGAAAAAAAGGTTGACTGAAAAAGAAGAACTGAGTCGCAAGCAATTCTCGTCGAAAAACTGGGAGCGAACATGGATATAAAAAATATATATCAAAATGTCTTGAAAACTGTTCTTAATCATCATAAAAAGTATTATCACGCCAAAATGTAAATGAAAAATTACCTGTTAATAAAGAATAATCTAATACAAAAGTAGAGATGTGAAATTTCCGAAAGAACGCCCAAGAAACCGCATGCCATAAATTAACAGGTCGCCTTTTGACATTAAAGTTGCGAACAAAAATTTTCGCTACATGTTCCTAGACTGTATGCAGTTGTATGGAAAGGCAGGTCGTGCGGTTGGGCACAACACTCGCCTTTTCAAATACGGTATACTACCGCACAACAAATATATCGCTTTATGTTGTAAATTTTGTGGGCGTATATTCAGAATGTGCGGAACACCTTGCACACCCTGAATATACGCCCCTGGTCTGTGGTCAACGTCATTGACTTCCATGACGGATCTCACGGGTTCAAGTCCCAGTACAAACAGCTTTATTTCACTGATTTGGAATTGGTGTTTGTGCTGTCTGGAAATTCTATCTCACCCTTCTAATCCTAAAATAATGGGAGGCGTAGTAAGAGCGATTCGCTAATTCTACTAATCCTGTCCTAGCCTTTTTATTCCTACTCTCTTCGGAGAAAAAATTGAGGTTGAGCAACTGAGTAACAAGTTCTCATAGAAAAACTTGTGTTGAGATACCTCCACTTGGAGGCCATATGCTCTGCATTGGAAGCAGACACGGATTAAAAATATATGAATTGATTAGGCACAAAAACATAATTTCTAGATAAGCTGCCTGTGCAAATTACAATTCTGTTGTGCTGTTTTGATGATGTTATAAATATTTGTGGTTGGGTTTTCAATGAAACATAATTATTTTGAATACGTTTATTGTGAAGAAAAGCATGTCACAAAGTAAAATTGTGCTAAAAAAGCATATTATAGGTATATGCATAATATTCAACAAACGTGATTCTGGGTTCATACGGCATAAAGACAAAGTCTGTCTTGACAAGTTTAAACCGCAGGCAATATATTTTTTGATTACATTTTAAATCATCTTCATTATTGGCAAACACTACACAAAGACGGTAGTGTGTTGAAGTACAACAAACATATCAATATTTTTTGCAAACTATACTTTAAATTTTACAATATTAACTATAAATAATAAAGTATCAAAATAACACAAACAAGAGTAAATATATTTTATATGTATATTTTTTTACAAATGAAATAAAAATTAAACGTTTAATTCTAATTATTAAAAGTAAAAATTGCCAGAGATCGTAAAGTTAAATCAAAATAGGATTTTTTAAGGAATGGTAAATAAAAATACAGTTATGATAGCTTGAACTATCCAACTCGTGTAACATTACAGTTCTTAATTATATTTTTTTACGCTAGGGATAATGTTATTAAAAACACTTTTTGTATTGTCAAGAAGGCTCACACAACATTGAAATTTTCAATATTAAGAAAACTCATTTGACAAAATTAAGCAGATTAAACCAACTTTTACAATAAATAGCTTTAAAAGAATTTACCAACTAAAGATTGGCTATGCAAAGTGTGATACTGCAAATTTAATATTATATCGTGGAGCATTTTGTAAATATGTCTTTACGGATGCTTTGGATTTACACTTAGGGATCTGAATATTTAAATACAGATATAAACCAAAAGTAGAGTTGCCTTTTAATCATTTACATGGCATCAGATTTCTTTAAGAAGCTCAAGTCTATAGTGACATATGCAGATTTTCTCTTATAAAGTAATTTCAAATGATTTCAAAATTATTATCAAAACATAATTTAAGTTTGGTGGTATTTTTAAAAACTAGCGTTACACATAGAGATTTGTAGCCTAATAGTGTTATTCACCCCCGTTTCTTAAATAAAAATTCAAATTATCAATATAACTAATTCAGTGACTGATGTTTTTTGAATATATGTTACCATGGTATGATAAATTTCAAATAAATAGTTAACATAGAAGTTGACGGAGAGGAAACACTATGTAATAGTTAGTCTGCTAACCAGTACCCACCTGGAATCGACTTACAATAATAATAATTTATGATTGAAATGATTTTATCCACAATATCCTCGAAATAACCTTTGAAGATAGATCAAGGATATCAAGAGTAGCTGAAAGGAATCGCAGATGACAGCGTACACACTAAAGTAAATGGATTCCAAATGAACTATTCTAGAAGTGATGCAACTGTAAGTGTGAACAAATACATTAAGATATTAGGATCTATGACACAATGAAGATTTCAGTCACACAAAAGATGACTCAGGGGTAACACATCACAGCCACTAACTAGGCAGTGGGTAGTTTAGAATAATAAGGACCTGCTTATTTATTCTATGTAAAGATTTCTCTCCGTTTATCTTATTAAGTATTTGATGAAATTATAAAATATTTCAACGATAACACATATAAAACTATTTCTTTTCACTAAACCTCGTGAATCTAAAATGTCGACATGATTATCACAGTAACATAAATACTATGGAAAAGGGCAAATACTGACAGCATATTTATACTTTGATTCACAGCAATCAATAAGTAAGTATACATTTTAATCTAAGCTTGGTATGTATTGCACAATTAAATTAAATATTTCTCCATTACAAAAAAATTTTGAAGACTTAGCTATTGTGTACATCTTTGGTCAAATATTTCACACAAAAATAATGATTACAATATGTTGTTAATTAAAGAATAATATATAATATTAAATGGCTGACTCGACAGGTTTTCATTACATTACGCATTATGAAAACTTTAGAGATAGACAAGTTCGCTACCGAAACAAACTAATTAGTCTTTTAATTATTAACTAGGTTAGTACGAATTTGGTTTCCATAATTTAAAAAATGTGGATATAAATTTTGATTAAAAAAATACTAGCTACTTATAAGCACTTCACTCTCTCTCTTTGATTTATGAAAACGATTGACCGTTCAGCATTATGGTTGCTCTAACCACGATCCTTGGCTGGTATTGGGCGCTTTCATTTTGATATTAAATTGCTTTAATGTTGCCTCGAGGGCAGCTCCGTTACCGCTGAAGTACGCTGACACCGCATTGTGGAAAAGAAGCAGCTGTTTGTGCATTACTTTTATCTAAATTAAAAAGAAAAAAAGGTTTTAATCAGTGAAACTTTGAATTTTTATTTTACATTTTTCACGCAGTTTCTGTGGAAAACAAATCAACAAATGTGTGAATGAATACTCTGATAACTTATCGATTTATTCAATCAATAAATATCAATCGATATGCAATGTTTGCCAAACAGATGGTACACCAATCATTTTAGCAATTCATATAGCGATGCAAAATAGCAATCGAGATTTGACAATTTTTCGCAAATGTCTCATGGCAAAATTAGAGCTGTTTGTATAGTTTTAACATATTTTTGGAAGACTTATGTGTTAAGAATTTGTTTTTAAAGCATACCCGGTTTTCGTCTAAGAACTTGAGTTTGACGGCAACATCCTGTTTCAATTTTTCATAATTTTGGCGATGATTATCATACTGCTTCTGTATCTCTTCAACAGTCTCATTATTGGTAGTGCTGGTGCCTGTGATACTCGCAGCTTCTAAGTCACTCCGGTACGCATCATATTCGATCCTGTAAAAAAAATATTTCAGATAATGAACAATTTAATTACAAACTACTTTTAAAGACAAAAAAGTAAAAATTTATATTTGAGATTGAAAAAAGTAGAATCCAATTATTGCTAGCATATGCGGAAACAATTAATAACAATGCATTACATGATATTATATAAGTATGCAAAACTCGTATGTATATGTAGAAATCAATTATTATTACCAGGTTGATTATTTTTTTTGTGAGATAATGTACCACATAAACGATAGATATAGAGCAAAATGTGTGGAATACAAAAGCAACTTAGCTTTCAGTGTGAATTATAATAAATGAAACGGGTGCACCAATACTAACCTCGCAGTTTCATACTGTCTTATGGTGAGTAAGGTATCTTCAATGGTTTTATGGCACAAGGTATTGACGGATGATGTGAAAAAATTAAGGGCACCCAATAGAGTTTCACCGTTTCTTGTTAAATTTCGCTGCGTTTCTGAATTGTAAAGAAATTCTTCCTGAAGTTCTGGTGACTTTTGGGCTAGATCAGAGAAGGCCTCTCCCAGGGCATGCTGCACGTTAGAGAACAAATTACAATCATTATTGAATTTTAGATTCAGTTGACTAATATCACTCGTCTTACTGTGATTAGTGATAAGCCGGTAATTTTGGGTGGGAATAACCCCTTGGGAAAAAATAACGTACATTGTATATATGCAATGATATTATCATTTGAGTATTGGTTAACAGTTATTTAAAAAGCGCAACACGTATAATTTATTCTATCACGAATAAGAAGTTGATACGAATGTTATGATGATTTATTATTAGTTCATGACTAAGACTAGTTTATAAGCAGGATTTCAGAATCTTATTGCAGCGCCTATGTGCCGCACTTTTTGTACATGTCACGAGATGTCCTTGTCTATGAGGCAGAAGAGTGAAATCTCGGTATACTTCAATCTGATACAAAATATGTACTGAAATGTTTCTGTTTTAAGTATGAAATTACATTCAGTGAATGTAATTTGGCACGTAGACTACGATTTGTTAAAAAAACGACGACAAATATAATTTAAACAAGTACTTCCTAATATTTTACGATTTTTCACAATTTTCCCAGAAACGGCAGAACATCAAAATAAATAAAAAAACCGAGTCTCAGTGTCGCGCTGACATTGGTAAGTGAGTAATGGAGTATTCAGGTATTTTCTGCAAGCTCGATTGTAATTGTGTATTTCATTTCTAATTTAGAAAAAAATATTTACTGTGCCCAATGCAATGCTTATTACGATAGCTACTATTTTTGAATTTGAAGCATGAATTTTTAAACGAGGAATACCTACAATCTGAAACTAGTATGCATCATAAATTATGTACTTGTAACACATGGATAAGGATGGATTAAATACTTACTTGAGTTTGTACGACATGGTAAAAATGACTAGTAAGCGCTCTGGATAATCTCAATATGTTGGCGTATTTTCTCTGTGTGTCTCTCAAGTGTTCAATTTGGGCCTCGAGATCTTAAAAATAATAAAATGATAACAAATGATAATTCCATAAATAAATTGACTATACGAACAGTAAACAATACAATCATAATGGAGCGTACCTTTGCAAAAGGCAGACATTTCATTATGAACATTTCATAGATAAAACTGTATGTGATAAAACCATTAGAATTGAATGAAAAACAAGACATTAATAATACACTTGTTAAATAAAGGATGTCGACGCTTCATAGCAGTTAACATAATATTATTAGAATTAAGAAATGTTGAAGTTTACCTGCATCGATAGTGCGAGACGACTTCCCTAATTTTTCATACATGAGTTGTTTGGTGCATTTGTAAGTTGAAATACTCCAATTCTTTAATGAATCCATTCTTGAAGCTCCACTTTTGAACAAATTTCCTGTACTGCCATTCTGTACTGGACTAGTGCAACCTGTCACAACAGTAGATTTAAAAAATATATGAATGCAAAACTGCATCCAATGACACGTTCACTGTTAATTGAAAAATAAATATAATTGATGCTGTACAAAAATGCAAAAGAAACCGATGAAAAGGATGGATCAACGTGACAACACAATGCTCAGCTGTTTTGTGACGAAATAATTGTAATTGACAAGGTAATACAGGAGCACACTCCGATTTATGAAATTGGCAAAAAGTAAAGCGCCATCTCATAATAGAAAAACTAATGCACATGACTATTTTAGTAAAAAAAATATTTTTATAAATTATCAAGCGTTCTGAATGGTAAAATTTTCTTTTTTGAAGAAGAGTAGGTGAAATAAATAAAACTAAAAATAGAGAAGTATTGTTGAGAATTTGAAGCATAAATACAATCTTCAGTGAGAAGTTCTAATAATCCTAATGCTATTATATATATTTACCGCTTGGTGCAGGGAATGGCATACTCTGTGAATGAGTGGGATATTTGGCTTCAGTTCCGGCATTCACTGATCCACTGGTTTCATTCAGCGATGGAGCATCTTTTAACATTTCGTGAATACTGCGCTCAGATGTACTAGTTACAATTGTTTGCGCCATTGCAGGTTGTTTCAACAGCGTATTTGGTCTAAAAGTAAATAGTAACACAAATTATTAAAATATACTTATTACCTGACATTACCCTGGAACCAATCGTATTTTTATAAAAAAAGAATAAATATGTACAATACAGTTAATTCACTAAACATTGTTTTGTTTTCCGAAATGTATTCATAGTTAACAATTTAAAATTTGTAATCAATTGTATGATCACTCCTTTGCTATATAATGTACCTCAAGTGTCAAACTGCATTATTAGTAATGCAATTGTCGCTTCAGTATATTTAAAAGACACACAAAAATTATACTACGGGTATTTTATGAAATCAGTTCACAAATTTCAATTGTCGGATTACATCTACTACAGATATACAATTTATAAATAAAGAAACATTGAATTGAAAGATGATTTGAGTATTAGTTCACGTCATTATAACAATATTTTTGACACATACAGTTGCATATAAAGAAAATGAGGAACTTACGGATTGATTACAAAATATGAAAATGTATTTATGGATAGAACACTTCAAAATTTGAATTAATGTAAGAATAATTTAATGAGATTTATTACAAAGTGGAAATTTTAGAGTTCAGAGAGCACAACACAAGACATACTTCAATCAGAAACACTTGCGCTACCAACATAACGAATATCAAATATTACACATTGCAATATACAACAAAAAAAATATTTTTTCACTGCAATTTTGTAAGCTAGCTACACACTTTTAAGAAAAATTATAAATTATACAGGAGTAATTTAATTTTTCAATGTTTTATTTGAAATGCGATTTTTGCGAAAGTAAATATATTTATTCATATTAGTAGTAATAATACTTAAATAAAGTCACATGGTCTGCCGTTTTTTCGAATAATATAATAATTAAAGAGCTTGGGATCAAATAGTTGATTGGTTAAAAAAATGATCTTGTCCTTAATTAAGTCAGTAATTAAGTTTATGGGAAAAAATTACAAAACGAAACATTGAAACGTACAATGAGTCACCGGAAAAAATGAAAACGGTCCTTCATAATAAAATGAACATATATTTAATTACACTTTTGCCTTCTATAACTCGATCATATGGTTCCACAAAAACGCCGTGTATTACAAGGTTTGAAGTTACAAAAAAATATTAAAGTTTGTCAAAATATTTTTTATTTAATAATCGACAAAATATACATTTACGTATTTATTGAAAAAAACTTGAATAACATACACAGATATATTAATATAATAGATCATTCGTTCATTATCGTTATTACTTATAATCAGGGATGGGCTGGAGGGGGCTCGGGGGGGCTCGCGCGAGCCCCTTGTTAAATTTTGGCGCAGCCGGCGAGCCCCTTGTTAATATGAGAAAATCATTCGTCTTAGATCAAATCATCACATAACTGCAATTTCTGTAGATGGTTAAATTTGAAAATTAGTTGCCCCTCACGGGTTCGAGTCCCAGTACGAAACAGCATTTTTTCAATCGATTTATCTATTTTCTGTTCGAAGGCATGGGTGTTTATGACGTCTTAAGATTGCCTCCCACTCTTCCGATCCTTCAATTCAACTGGGCGCTACTATCACTAGTGCTGTCTTATCCTTATCATTCTATCCCTACTACTCTCTTTGGAAAAGAGAAGTTGAGCGATTAAGTAACAAGCAGTTCTCGTAGAAAAATAACTTTTATTAAGATGCCCTCATTAGGAGGCCATATGCTCGACATCGGGAGCGGACATGGATAAAAAATTGGAAAACATTTACCGAGCCCCTTGTTAAGATATTGGCAGCCCACCGCTGCTTATAATTCTTTATTTTAGACTCTTTTTCGAGATCAGTTGTGAGACTTTATCATAAAAGGAATTCTCTAATAAGCGATTGTCTACTTTTGGCGTATTTCGTGATAAGGGGCCTAAATATTTTGTAATTCCCTTTTGAACTTCAAACTTCTTTACATTATAGCAGTTTTTCCCAAACTTTGAAATCTGTGTACCCCTTTTATAATTTTCGTAATAACGAGTACCCCTCGTCAAAAAATCCATTTTTGTAGTTTAAAAAAAAAAACTAATGCATGGCTAAGTAAGCTTATCACCACATACCCCCACCAAACGCTTCGCGTGCCCCAGGGAGTACACACACCACATTTTGGGGAACACTGAATTATAGGATCATTTTCGATTAAAAAATGTTCTAATTTATCAGCCAATCCCAAGCCCTCTATTGCGAATTTATTGTTTTTAATGTAAAACATGCAGTTATTTCGCTGTAACTGCTTTCTGAGCCATTAATTATGGTAGGTTCATCCAACATTTCGACCAATTCTTCTTCATTCAATGTATGATTCTTCAATATTTCTTTGATATCTTGAATATAAAAATCATCAAATCCTTCTCTATCAATACCATGACAGATATTAATTATCTTTTAGTATTCATCTTCTATTGGTGGTACAACTTTTTTTTTAAACCGTGTTATGTAAAACATGTACAAAAATATGCCACAATATGAGGCACATACAATGTTATATGAGGCCCAAGTGCAACATTCCCTCTAATTTTTCTATTGTGTGTGCGGACCATCAACTTCTGTGAACAGTAAATTTTCAGCAAAATAAAAAATTTGCACAAATATGTAGGAATATACTCACTTACCTACTTACTGACGCTAGATGTGGAAGATTTGATGAAAAAAACTTTTTTTTGTAATATTTCCGAGTGTGGCCTGCGAAGGGATGGAAAAATGTGTGCGGCCTCATTTTGGTTGGTGTGCGCGCGCACACGCGCACATTGCCTAAGTGTATATACACTGATATAGCCAAATGGGCTACCAAATGGTAGTTTTCGATATACTGCTCGGCGGTAGATATTGATATTGAAAAAAAAATATTCCATTATTTTTGCAGACATTGCTATTAATATTTCACAAAAATAAATATCTTTTATGTAGAAAAAACGTTATAATGAGGCTTCTATAGACTTGACTTTCATGAAATAGTTTGTCTAAAGGTGGATAAAAATGGATGGTTATGTGTATTAAATTTCTTTTACACATGTATGCTTGCTGTACAAATTTTATTTTGTATAAGAACAGGGGCCAAAAAACAATATTTTTATTATTCAATAATACAAGTAAAGAAAATTTAAGTTATATTAGGCTGAATACAGTCATATTCATTTATGATACTTGCATGAAATTAATATAATTCTAGAATAGTAATATGAAAAATTAGTCCAAAGAGAGCAGATTTTTAGTTATATTTTTCAATTGGCATAGTATCATAAGGAGTAGGAATTTTATATTATTTATGCAGTAAAATAGGTTGTTAACTAAGCTTCTATTAAAATAAAAACACTGATCTTTATACAAAATATGGTAGTAAAAAATCTGTGTTTGTTTTAACAGCTTAACGACCAGACGTTTTTTTATAGAATTTCACCTGGCGGCCGGGCAATTTTGCGGAAAAATTCGCAAAAATTGTAATTTTACTAAATTCAATATAATTTGTAAACCAATTGAGATATCTTTACCAAATTTAATTTTCTTAGCTTCCGGATACTTCGCCTATACGCATATATGAGTCCGCCGGTCAGCAACCTTTGTTTTTCAAAGACTCAAATACGCGTCCGCAGTCGTTAAGCTGTTAATATATAAAAAATACTTTTCCACTAAGACTGGACAGTTAAACCTTAAAAGTGATAACTTTACTTCTCTTGCTTTAATGAGAATAAGAAAGGATTTGGGTAGGACAGAGAATAGTAATTGGATGATTGCTCTCCCTATACAATATTAATAGGATCGAAATAGGGTGAAAGAGACTTTAGAAATCACATCCATGCATATGAACATAATTCTATTAAAACAATATTTTTTTAAAGGTTCTGCACTAGGGTTTGAATCAGTGGGCATTGCCAACCAAGAAACATGGGATTGACTAAGGATATTTTGAGAGGTTCTCGAAGAACAGTTTCTATTGACATATCTTAATTAGGAATTCACAAGTTTCGCATTGAGGGCAGTAATGGTAAAAAAAAAAGTTTTCTTTGGTGCATTTTTTATTTTTTTCGATGCACAACTTAAATAATAATGTACAGTATTAAATTTAACATCAATTATATTTATCTTATAAACTAGGTAACTATCAAAGAATTATTTATGTCAGGTATTTCTTCCCGAACATTTGAGCTTTCTTATCGAATGCAGGCGATTTTATTAGAGAATTTTCTTTATAGAAAGGGTTCATGGAATATTTAATGTACGATTCATATATATCTGAGAAGAAGTTTTTAATGCCATCTTCATTTTTGGCATCATGTACCATGATAAATCTCATGTGGCTCGCAGTCACGAAAGCGGATACAAACCACTGGTTGAACTTGTCGACAGATTTTAAATACATAGTGTTTACTTTCCACATGTGTTCATCCACCAAGTCCAAAGCAGCGTGAGCTATAAATTGATTGAGATGGCGATGGTCTTCCTTCTAAAATGTAAAAACCAAAAAATGTTATTGAATGTTAAATTTTTTACAAAATGGCGAATGTTCGCAAGTCAAAACATAAAAGAGTAAAACTGGTGAACATCTTTTATGAGACTGTAAAAGACTGATTAACACTTCCCTTATGGTTCTAAAAAAACTCCGATACGTTGCTGGCCCTTTAGGAAAAAAATGAAGAACATGTTTTTTAAAAATGTACGCCCTAGGTTTTGAACATTCATCAAAGGGTGGTAAGTGTTAAAACATGTTTTTTCACTTGGTTCTTTAAGTGCCAGCAACATATCGGAAGTACTTTTTAGCACCACAGTGATAGTGTTAAGCAGGAAAGGTTATAGAAAATTTATTATAGGGTGTACAACATACAGTCATTACATAGAACCTTACACACAATTTAAATAAAAATATAGTTCAGATTTATCATTGAAATATTTATAAAATTATTTTTAATTAATGTTGTGTAACTGCAGTATACTACACCACCAAGAGGTGGGCATAGTTCAAGGAGACATGGAAAAATTGATAATGTTTAAAAGAATTTTGAAAATAAGGAAATACAATATTGTATCTATTTAAGCACGCAAATTAAAGGCATTGGCGTCACACTATTAAGTACTGTTGAGTTGACAGTTTTATATTACTGCGGGTTATCTATTGTGCGCTCATAATCAATTTACTATTTCAATTCACAAAAGATACTGAATAAATAAATAAATCGAAAGATAAAATAAGTGAATTGATATACTGTCATAAAAAATAAAGGATCTGTCGTTAGTATTATTTAATGTCTATTAAAAACATTAAAAACTTTTTCTCATTTGATTTTTGATAATGTCAATTTTCGAATTATGTTATTTATTTGATGGAAGCACAGCTATAAGGAATACTATTCAAAAAAAGAACTTAGTATTTCTTTTAAAGTACACATTCACATTTAAGCGAAAGCAAACTCGAGTTCCTGGCATAACATAAATGCCAAATTATATACTTGAGTTTTAATTGTGGTACATAATAGAATACAGGACGTTAAGACTTATAATATTTTTGAGATGTATCTGATATGAAGGAACTTTTTAATGTATCACAAAATTGTTACAAAGTGTCATACTTACTTTAACCTCTTTGTTGACAGGAGCAAATTCCATTTCAAATACTGGGTTATCGAGATGTCCAACGATAACGAAATAATAAGTTCCAGCCATTTTGATTATTTTATCAATACGAATGTACCATTATAGATTTAATTAATCCGAAACAAAATAGTTCGGTATCCATAGACTCCCACAAGTGACAGATGTCAGATTAAATATTAAACTTACAATGTTTACATGTACGGAATTTAAAGTGCACAAAATATTTAAGAAATAGTAATACTTAATACATAATAGAGATACTTAATAGAAAAAAATATGACGACATTGCATTCAATTCATTAAATACGTGATAAAATGGAGGGTTTTCTCCAGGCCTTTGATTATTTTTCTAATGATGAAATCATATAATATTATATGCCTACAATAATACATTTAATAATGTTTATTATAAATAAGTGTTGAATTTTAGCACACAGACCATCTGAAAATAGCTTTTAAAAATATTTGTTGCTAGAAAAAACCCTCCACTTAGAGCACATTTCCGTATATAGAATACTCCGGATACAAAATATTTTGTACATTTTGATATTTTCATCTTAAAGTTATTGTTTTATTCAAAATTTAAATGTCATGGATGCTAAATATTTTTCAAGTTAGGGACAAGCAATATTTACCCTTGAAAACATGTTTTTATTATAAGAAATAAAACATGGAGAGGCGCGAAGATATTTTTTCTTCAAAGGGAGGCGCAGTAACACAAAAGTTTAAAACCACTGGCGTACGCGGTTCTGTGCTTCCGTGTCTAATATGAAATATGTGCTGCCCTAGGTTGCACTGCGCTGCGTCACCTGCGTTTTAACATACGTTTAGCCTCATGGTTGAATTAATAAATTGTATACTCATTTTTAACCAACACTCACAGTTGTTATTAATTTAAAATGTAACCGATGTCTGATGTATGAATGAGCGATTGTAAATCGAAGCAACGTTAAGATGGCGAGTTTTTGTTAAAATTGTAAAAAATCGCTTATGAAATGTGAAAACTATTGAAAGTGTCATATTATTATGATTAAGTTACCCTGAAAAAACCGTGTGTTATAAAAGGTTTATTTATAGATAGACAAGTAGATGTGATGGATAACACTTGAAGCAGATGGCAAAAACAACTATAGTTAACCGTTCGCGTTGAAAGTGTGCAGAAAACGATAATAGCTTGATATATAACCAGATATATGTACATATATCATAAACACATTTTTTTAAAAATCTTTTATTTTTTAATTATTTGATACCAGGAACCGATACACTACACACAACTACATATATAACTTTATATTCGGATATACCTATTATGATTTTTTTTATAAGGTAGTAATTTATTTGTATGCATACATACAGTGGCGGATTATCTTATAAGCGAATGAGGCGCGCGCATGGGGCCTCCAAATCTTAGGGGCCTCGAAAATAGCTTATATTATTTAACCCATATACGTTTTGTTCAGATATTAATTATTTTACATTGAATTTTCTGTCGTTTTTATGTTACCCGAAAAATAGGGCTTTCAAATTTCATTGCGCCTTGGACCTCTCATCTGTTTACTACGCTACTGCATACATAATATTATTGAAAGTACTCAATAGGGTATCAATAGGGTTGGACAAATTTAAGGTGGTGGCAGACCTAAGAAACATCCATTCGGGGCAGAAGAAGCCAGCCGAATTATTTTACAATAATTTCCCCAGCATGGTTCTATTTACTTTCCAAGAAATCTTAGCTGTTTTAGAACTATCGAGCTATTCATAAAATATATATTTTAAGTCAAATCATGTTTATATCCTGGAAGATAGCAAAACAATATTATTTTTATAATAATTACGAAGTTTCTATTTGTTACGAGCTTTCTAATATGTTCAAAGCTTTTATTATTTACGTATATACGCAGAGCTCTGTATATATGCAAATAAGATTAATTCAATTTTCTAGGTAAGTGTGTGACCGCACCGCACAATGGGCTCCTAATTTGAATGGACGCAAGAACACGGGTCCATGGCATTTTTGAGTAAAATTTTTCTTTTCAACAGACGAACCCTCTTCGAACGTCAGGTTTTCACAAAAGAGAAGGTGGCTGTGACAAGCATGGGAGTATGCCGCACACATACCCTACTGTGCACGTACCCCCATGGGTCCATGTACCTTTCATTATGCTCAAAATTCTACGAAAAATGTAAAGGTAATCTCAATCTCTCTTTATATGTTAACGATATTCCAGGAACAATTAGCTTCGTAAACGATTGGAAAAGGTGGACATATTATCGTCGGTTTAGTATTTTAGGTTGCTTTGATTAAGGAATCGAAGCAATAGGTACATTCAATTCCTGGTTATTTAAGCCATGGATCACCAAGCTTTTTGAGAAACGGGTCGGATTGAAATTTTTAAATTCTTACGCGGCCGGACGACAAATAAATTCGTATTGGAATCTAATCATAGTAATTATTATTTTAATGTGCTTACCTATACAATGTAGTTTATATTAGAATTTTTAATGGAAACTATTCACTCTTATGTTAGGGTATTTATTTAAAAGTAATATATAATAAAGGCATTTCAATTATTGGTTTTTTTTTGTATAATTATTCAGTTTTAAATATTGTATGGATGTTTTTAATCTATTGAATTGTAATTAAAACCATGAAGAGAAATATGTTTATTTCGATACCTTAGTTCCAGAGTGCACTATGTCTGAATTTGGTAAAATCGATTTAAATATGAAAGGTATTTCAGAATAAATATGTACATCTATCACTTTCAAAGATATATATTTTTAAAGATATACTTCTAATGTTTTTTTTTTAATTCTACATTTGGTCGCCTCGCTTCAAACAACACATGTTATTTTCTACCTAACTTCCTTCACTTTGAATCCACTACAAGATAGTCTAATCCCAATTTATGAATCGAAATAAACAGTTGTCAACCAAATCATGTAATTTTATAAATTTTATTAAATTTATTAAATATGAATAATTTATATACAAAAATCGGGAATTTTTGGAAGGCTGGGTGAAAATCTGCGGGCCGTAGTTTGGTGACCGCTGATCTACGATAATTAAAAGTGGGGAAGTTTTGCACGGATAGTCGAAAAACACGGGTATCCAATTTATTATTTTTTTATTTCATTTTAAGAAGCTATCATACATTTTCAAAGTAGGAAAATAATTCTTCCATGTATAATATGTATGTACACACTATGTATTAAAATTATCTGTATTTGTTTTATTTACACTCATCTTTTCAACGATATTATAATATTAATTTAATTTTCAAAAGAGATTTTATATCGTTATATTCGAACACATGTTGTACTCCAATAAAGTGTCAATAGAATTTAGTTTTTTAACTAACACGAGTGATAATATCTTCTTCTCTTGCATCTAAATACGTTTTCTCTTTTGATTGACGATATATATCAAATAACATCACTCATATGAAAAAAACCCTGATTACATGAATCCAAAACACTATTCAGTGAATTTTTTATTGAAATTTTCAAAGCTTTGTAATTGTAAATTTTTTAGCTCCCATATTTTACTTGTCTCGGGGTCGTAAGAGTCTCAAAATTTCTCCCTATAATATGTGTGCTAACGTATGTTGAGGTATAAATCAATCAATCAATAATGCTACACAAAAATCACGTAAAGAAAAAAATGTTTTGATTTCAGGCACGGATAATTGGAAGCTTACTGTGCATTAAAAAAACATTTTTTCAATGGATTCTTTAATTTTTAAAATACAAAATTTAAATTGATATCATTGCCTTGCCTTTGTAGCGTGAAAATGTCTTCCAAAGACACTAAATACGTATCATCTAATAACCAAAATAACTACCTTTATCAAATTTATAATATTTAATTATCTTCATGAAAATAATGACATACTTTATTTTGTGTTGGTGATTGGATAAATGTTCATTTCAGCATCACGCCATCGTCTCAAAAATACTATAATAGTGTAGTATAAATATTATATTGCCTGAAAATTTAATAGCATTTTTAAATATTGATAATTGAAAAAGGCAAATGTTGGATTTGTAAGTATAAATTAATATAAAAAGAAATTTCGCATATTATGACAGTAATTTTTAAGCAAGGGGTGTAAATATATATTTTTTTTATCTGAGTATTGACGGTTATGAGTTTTTTGTCAATCCATGTCCGTTCCCGATGTGAAGCTTATGGCTTCCTAATAGAGGTATACAACATATTTTTTTTACGAGAACCGCTTGTTAGTCAGTTGCTCAATCTTCTTTTTTTAAGAGAGTAAGTATATTAAGAAAACGCTAAGGTAGTACTAAATTCCCTAGGGTACTCAACGTTGTACCCAACACCACCCGCTACGGCTTCACACTCTTCATATAGGGTGTATTCCGTAGCGTAACAACGTTAGTCGTGTTCAAAATTTTGCCAGAAATGTCCCGAGAAGAAATTCCTCAAGACTAGGGTAGGACTAGTGGTTAACTAATCGTTCTCGTTTTGCTCCGTTAATTTTTGGATTGGAAGGTTGGAAGAGAATTTAGATATCGCAAACACACACGCCTTTGAACTTAACGGAAACCTGAACCTCTGCGTTTGTTGAATGAAAAAATATGACCCATTTCGTATCCATTTAATTCTTGGAGATTAATTTCATTTTTAAACAGATTGAAAGATTGATTTTCCTTTGCTCATTTATATTGTGCTTTTCGGATTTTTTTCTATTATTACTTTTTCTCGATATAATGATTTTAAAAAAGCACTGGAACTAGTGGAACTAGTGTATAAAAAACAAGGAGACGAGTTTGAAAGTGTGATATTATTAAAAAAGAAAGTTTAAATATTTTGTGAAAAAATACATATCATCGCCTATCGTCATTTATTGATGACCTCTATGTTGTTATATGTATATTACTTTTTCTATGCAAGCGAGTGCAAGTTATTTTCGTATAGATTTAAAAAAATTAGAAAGCACTCGAGTCTCTTACCGTTGAAATAAATTGCCTTATCAGAGAACTGTCATTTGCACAGATTCCCTAGTCACTTTCTTATATAATTTATTGAGGTTGGATGAAAATTGTTGAATAATATTAAGTTCGGTCGTCGTGTATCGTAGCTTATAATACCGATTTAGTTTGTAGGGAAGCAATGACGTAGTCAGTATCAAATGTCAATAAGATTGATAAACCTAATTTACGCGTTCCGTTTCCTCAATTTTCAAGACGGAAGGCGAATGGCGAATTTAAATAATTGATAATATAAAAGGGAGTATAACTAAGCAGACCACGTAGCCAAGTGGTAAAAGCTCTCGGACTTTTATCTTATTCGGTCGCGTGGTCGTAAGTTAAAATAAAAAAAGACACGTTTATACTTTGATTATTCAAACTGCGTTAAATTGATGTATGAGTTTGTTTATTTTTTTCTCAGCCATCTTCTTTCCAGTCCTGAGTGAGTGTGAGAGATATTATATTAATAAAAAATATAAAACTATTTAAAATAAGGTACCGTTGGCCACACAAAATGATCGTATTTCGTCACCGTTCCGTTACAAGTTGTTTATTAACAGATTGATAGTTCTGAGTAAACAGCAAATGAAAAAATTCAGTTTTTAGAATAAAGCTTTTAGTATTGATATTTCATGTTACATACATCATTGTAATATTAAAATATAGATGCATTAATGCCAATCTGACACAAATAAGAGTTTAAAATTTATAGATAGGCACAATTGCTTTCTTTTAGCTTTATCAAAGAAGCTACTTAACTCTTTTTTTCAGTTTTATTACTTATCAACTTCTGACAGAAAGGTGAAACGATTTGTATTATGATATATTAATTGTGACTCAAAAATCGATTTTTTCAAGTATGAATGCAAATAGATTGATCTAAGCCAGGAGTGGGGAACCTTTTATTCCATAAAGGCCGCATTTATTTTTCTGATTCGACATAAGGCCGCAATAAACATTGACTAGGGAATCTTTGGTCGGAAACAGGACTTTACGGTCAGAATATGTCAAGAATTTACGAATTTACATAAATTTATAGAATTACAGAATTGGCCAGAAGGCCGCACCAAAGTAGTCAAAAGGCCGCAGGTTCCCCACGCCTGATCTAAGCAATCAACCAACACGATTTATCTTCTGAAAATATAAACAAAATCAGTTATATTCTATGAATTTATACATAATTTGAAGATGTATTATTATTCGTCAAGTCAATTCCGTTCATAGTTATTCATAATAAAAAGTTATAAATAAATAAAATCTTTTGAATACTTGAATCAAATTCGTTAATTGTTATCGAATTTTATGGAGTGGTTAGAACGATAAGTAATAGTTATGGTACATAAAAGGAGATGTTAAAAAATCATAATTATTGAAATAACAATTCACATGCTGCCATAAAATAGTAATTCAATTTTTAATGCTGTATTCCACGTGACAATTCTAATTCTCTCGTTATGTCATAAGCAATGTTTGTTAAAAAAAGCTTTATTTATTATGTGAACTATCGTAGCTGCGGAATACATGAATGTCGTTTGCTCACTAAGTTAAATCTAAATCTAATAAATAATTATAGACATGCAATGCACAAAGCGCCAGATTCCATTGTTGTACATTAAAGGTAGGCGCCGAGCTCAATGGCAATGCCTACTAACCTATCTCAAAACTGACTATTCGTCATATACCCGTGTAATCAAGTAGTAGCCAATTATTCTCCGATAGGGACGTCGATGCCGAGCAAGGTAAGGGTGTATCCCAAAATTATGTTGATTGAAACATTTGCATAGGGAAACAGCAAGAGGTGAAGTTTGGTCGGAGGCAGTTAACTCTGCCACATCACATCTGATGTGAGGATATATTACCTATAGCTAGCTACGCTGCCCAAAATGCGGTTTCATTGCCTATCTACTTACATAATTAATATTGGAAACCCCTTACGTTGGAGAAATGGGGTAATTATTTAAGTAAAATACCAGTATAAAATAGGAAAACGTGTTTCTCATTTCGTCTATTTTGATAATCACTGAGTCATACTCCTGAATCACAATCACTGACTTTGTGTTAAAGATTTTAATTTTGTGTTATTTTAGAATCGCTTATAATGTAATTGGTAATTTCTTTTCAATGCCAATTGTTGTTTACAACTTTTCATTTTTGTATAAATTCTCATTGTTAAATTATATTTTTTATTAGTTGACAATGCTCGCAACGAGCGAAAAAAGTCCTGACTTATTAAATAAAGTGGAATGAAGTACAAAGGAATATTGTGTTTTTATTAAATAATCACTGAGTATTAATGTATTCCCTACTTTATATTAAACGCATTTGGAAATCGAATTAAAAAAAAAACAAAATATTACACGATGTTATTATCTCGAGTACTATACAAAATTTACAATATGTTACCTACCTATAGGACGAGATGAAGATAGAAAATTCTACGGATAAGCCAGATTTTTGTTATTGAAGGTCCAGAAATAGAATGCGAACTATTTAGAATTTCTAAGAGTAGCACCATAATAAACATGCGATTGAATGTCAGTAAATATCTACATAAATCAAACTATGGCGCTCTCGGCGTAGTCTACATAAACATTATTATTTGCAGTAAAACAAAAGAAGCGAGGAAATGTGTCAGATAATTTCACGAACATTAGTTCTTCTTTTTGTTTGGTTTCAGGAGATAATCTTAAAAGTTGAGAGCTGTAAGGCAGGCAACTAGATAGGTACACAGATAGGTACGCTGGGAAAGTTTGTCTTTTTTCTGGTTCCCAGTGGGAACACAAACGACAAGATGACTTCCATTTCAACACTTTCAACTCTCGAAACGTTATTTTTTATTCGCTACTCTTGCTGTTCCCCCACAGAAGGCATTGAAAGTAATCGTAGTTGTTCTGGTATTTTTTTCAACTTCATGACTGGCATATTTCAAGAAATAAAACTTTAGAAAAAAATACAATCATCAGCTTACTCGCCCTCCAACAGCCATCTCTGCATCAGAGACGTATTTTTTTTTATAATGGCGTAGTCACATTTTTTTTAACGGTGAGTGTCTGAGAAGAAACTCTATATGGCTTGATAGTATACAATTGAACATTTACGAAACAAATGATTAATAATACAGTTAACAAATATTTTCTTGATTACCATTTTTATTTTATAACAAATTTACACTTTTAGAACAGAGAATGTGAACTTTTCATGGTGTATTTTAGAGCAGTGTTTCTCAACCTTTTTGGGAGCGTGACCCCTTTTGAGTGTCTTTATTTTTCTGTGGCCCCCATACCTTTTTTATTTTTTTTAGCTCACCGAGAAATTTCCGATTTGATATACTTTCTCCCAGAATATCTCCAAAACACCTTTTTTTTTTAACTCACCGAGAAATTTCAAATGCACTTCCCAGAATATCTCCAAAAACACCATTTTTTTTTAACTCACCGAGAAATTTCAAATCTCCGATTTGGTATACTTTCACCGAGAAATTTCAAATCTCCGATTTGGTATACTTTCTCCTAGAATATCTCTGATTTTTTTTAGCTCACCGAGGAATTTGAAATCATCAATTTGCCCGTGGTCCCCCTGAACTGTGTTGTGGCTCCCAAAAAAAAAAAAATCTGTGGCCCCCTTGGAACACGCTGGAACATGGCCCACCGTTGAGAAACCGTGTTTTAGAGGAAAGTGCTTTTCATAAATTTTTAACAAATTCATATAAAATTGAAAAATCTTTGTTTGAACATGACAAAGATTGGATAATAATATGAGATTTTTCAACATTCCTTCTGATAATTTTTAATTTTAAAGAGAAATTTAATATACATATGTAATTACAAAAGAACAAGCATTTTAATTTATCCCAAATAAATGAGATTAATTTTATATTCAATCCATAGTTGTGATCCTTACGTTATTCAAAAAATAATATTAAAATATTTTTTTGAAAATTATTGTAAAAGTTATTCATGTGGCAAAAACCAACTAATGTCTGAATTTTAGTAATCCAATATAAATTTAACGTGAATATGGTGGAAGTAATCCTACACCCAACCGACGATGGTAGATTTCCAGGTTTTCCCTTTCCTAGCTAATAAATTATCTGTTTCCATTACTAATAACTCAACCCATCCCAAAAGTCGACGAGTATAGTCTTAAGAATTTTCAAATAAAATGCACACTTATTTCATTAATTATGAAAAGATTTCATTTGTTTTAAAACAATGTAAAGTAGTTCTTCATTTGAATATCGAACGTGATAATTTGAAGAAATGTAATTTTTTAAAAAGTCGAATATTTGACAGAAGAGGTATTTACTGAACTTATTATTGTTTATGGTTGGTGGAAAAACATTTAATGTGCAGAAAAGAGATCATTTGACAGTACATAATACAAATAATATATTTAAAAAAAATATTGATATACAATCACAAAACAAATGTCACAGAAAGCAACATTAAGAAATAAGACTGTTTAACAAAATTCAATTTGATCAAGATGACTGGAAAATTTGGGCTAAACGCAGAGAAAAAAACTCAATAAAAGAAAATATTTTAAATGATATGATTGCATAAACAAGAGAAGTTCTCCAATGGATAATCAATAAAGTTTCTTTTAACAATTCAAGTGACTTGACGAAAAGTGATTTACTGAGCTGCTCCTGTTGTTATAATATAAAACATGTATTTTAAATTGCGTATGATAACTATTTTCTAACTATACACTATTAAATTTATTTCACCTGTTTTGTAAAGTCAAAAACACCAAGAGAATATCTGCCGTAATACGAATTGATAATTAGGAAAACATATATTTTTAGTTTTTTTAATTCCAATTTTTTACTACGAATATTTTACATATCGACTGTGGAAAGGAAAAAGGACGTAACCCACACATAGCAAATTTTACAGGAGGCGCATAAAACGTGTTTTGATGATTTTGGGACATATGCAAATTATGAATTATACACAACCTTGAAGTGCCCAGAGACTTCTAAACTGGTGTTTATTTGACATATAATATTAATTGATAAAATTGTCGAGAAAAAATCTTCATTTCAGTCTTTTTTCTTGGTTTTCATTTTTTACACGGTCATCTTTTTCAAACATAAAAGCTAAATTTAGATACTAATTCGGCATTTGTAGCTTGCATCTTTTATATAGAACGTGTATCAAGTTTGACACATTGTTATTATCGAAAAAAAAACTGTTTTGAAAAAACTCTGGGTTACGTCCTTTTTTCTTTCCACAGTCGATATCAAATAACAATAACTGATAAATTCAAAATTTATTTTCTTTCTACGGAGATACTTGAACAAGATAACGTAAAAGTCTGTAATCTCCGAGTAGAATATGAAAATATAGATTTTTTTTTCACATTTTAAATGTTTTCCATTGTATTTTATAATGCTCTTCATGAAATTAAAGTACTCGATAAAATTAACAATAGGCTCCTTATTAACAGTGATTGCTAGTAAATATTATATTTTTAATTTGTAATGTAATACATATATCTTTGTCAGTTAATGTTTGTGATACACAAGCTAAACATATAAAGTGGGATAACTTTCTATTGTATTTTATAATGCACATTCATAAAATTAAAGCACTTAACTTTAACGGTATTTCTTTATTTTTAATTATGTAATATATATTTGCGGTTAATGTCAGTTAATATTTGTATTATGAAAATAAATTTTATTAAGACAGACGCCCAAAAGCGGTGACCACTCGGTTACAAAACTGGCGATTATTCATACATTTCTTATTGATTTTTTTAGAGAATATCAAAATAGTATAAATCAAATAATGACGCAGTTCATGACACATTTGAATAATAACAAAAATCGGAGATAGAGCATTGAATAAAATACGAAAAATTTAAAGTATTATAAAACAAAAAAAAATTAAAATATTTTTCTCGAGGCCTGTTTTCTTACAAAGTGACAGAAAAGTTTCTCATATCTATCTTGAAGAAAAGCGGAACCGCAGCAAAGGATTACGTCACGTGGTTTTAATGAAAACTGAATTAAAACTTTAGGTATACTTGATAACAGTTACGCACAACTCGTGGCATGGATTCCTTTTTTGTATTAACTTTCAAATATTTTCAATTGATTTTGTGTATAAAATGCCGTCAGACCATATTTATCAAGAATGTTACAAAAAAGCTATTTGGCTTGATAATGAGCCAAACCGGTATGGATCTAAAATAAAAAATGTGGAATTGATATAAAAGTGTTTTTTTTAAGGATTTTTTTTTTGAAAAAAATATTTATCTTATGTTCGGATTTCAGAGGTACATGGGGTGTCCTTAGACGAGTATTTACGGTAGCGTTTTCCAAGTGGTGTTCCGTGAGGTGAAATTAAAGGTGTTGTTTTGCCTTTTGACCTAAGCTTTTTTATCTATACCCGATTATGTCTTGCCGCCAAAATGAAAGGTAAACTATGGTTTTTTTTAATGAAAAAAAATAAGCATTTCACACCAACGATATTCAAGAAGTCCCAATATGTGTGTAGATTAGGGATTTTAAAGTCTCGACTTTTTCATGTTCCAAGACACGAGACGTAAAATTGTCATGTCCCGAGACCGTATTGTTGTATTATTTTTTTTGATTTTTTTTGAACGAATATTTCTGTATTTAGTTTCTGAACACGTTCAATACTGTAAAACAGTGGTTCTTAACCTTTTCGAAGTCATGATGCACTTTTGATCATAGGAAAAAGTGGCGATGCACCAGAATTAAGAGGTCGATAAAAATATGTTGACATATTTTTTTTTTGACTTTTTCGGTTTTCACTATTTTGCGGATTTTTTCGTTTTTACCAATTTTTTCGCGGTGCACCGATTAAGAACCACTGCTGTAAAAGATGCCAACATTGTATTGTACGTATTTATATTGCTTTTTACTACACATCATTTGAAGAATTCGTTTGATTTTGCCGATGAAACGATTTACTTTGAAAAACGGTACATTGGGTCAGAAATTTTAGACTTATTCTTGCAAACTAGCACCGTTACACGTACTATTAATGGTAATTTTTTATCGTATTAAATAAATAAAGATTTTGAATTGAAAGTCTATAAATTTTAATTGCCTTCCGAAGTGTACAAAGGTTTTCAAGGTATAGAGATTCTTAAACTATATTTGTTTTGAATGATCAAGATCTACATTATATACATTTTATTAAAAGTTCTCGGATTGTTTTATTAAAATACCCCGAGAATTATGACTGGCGAAAGCCATCGACTTCTCAGTATGTCTCGACACAGAATCCTTTGTCAAAACTAATTAAATTGGCGACCATTGCTTTGCGGTAACATGTATCATACTTTTGTAATAAACATGTATTCAAAATGATGAAAGTAAAATAAATAATTCACTGTACAAAAACGACATTTATGAATGTAACAAAAAGATTTAGCCTGACTGCGTTAAGCAAAGTTTTCCGCAAATGGTGCATTTTAGAAAGCTTTCTTGGCTTACTAATACCATTTACCGGATGTGAATACTTTCGTACAGTTTCCTGTGAGACTCTCGCAATCTCCTTTGAAAAGTTGAGACGACTACCGTCTCATAAGATGTCACTACAATAAAGCCTTGGCATACCCATTGCTGCTTCGTTCTTCAGAAACTCTAGTCGATTATGGCTGTACGATTATAAACGTTACTGTAATATACTCACCGTAAAGAATTTAATCAAAATGTAAATTGAAGGTCATAACGATGATAAGAGTTACTTGTTTTAGTTTGTAAAACACTTATCATAATGCTGAATTAAATACTATATACATATTTCAAATCAATTAAATGGTCGTCTATATATGACGTCACGCACACGAGTAGGAGAGGAATAGCAGAAAACCAGAGGTCACAAATCAATATAATACAAATACGAAAAATATATTTTTAATGTCATAAAATTGTTCCATTACAACATACTCCTTAAAATCACTTAAGAGGCGGAGTTTCAAGATGTGGAGTTTAAAAAAATGCTGAAATCGTGTGGCGTTATTTATTGATGGCAACCTTATGTAAGTCTCTGTAGAAATATGAATATATTAATTAAAAGTAAATGCATTTAGGAGATTCATTAACTGTCTTGTCTGCGTTTGGATAAAACAAAAAAAAAAAGTTTTTATCCATATGCAGACTTTGCTAAATTTATCTTTTCTTATCCCACCTAATTCTGTAAATGTAACGTAAAAAGAGTCAAATTTGAATCGTTCAAATTATGTAAACTCCCAGAGATTTTGTCACTAACGACCCGGGTTTCGCCTTTTGGCATCTTCAGGCGTTAAAGTGCACGGATGAACTTGAACTGACTTGAAATTCCACCAAGCACCTTCAGTAGAAATCTTTAATTATAAAAAGAGTCATTGAAAAGCTACTTACTCTTGATATTTTTCTTCAGCACTGTGAGCTGTAATGCGAATCTATTTGCAAGCACAAGTCCTCGAAACATCTTTTGGTCTGTAGCTATGGTCTGCTCTTCATCCAGCGAAATATTTACAGTCCTACAGTATACAGATCATTGTGGTATCAGCATTAAATTTTGAGTCCGGAACAATTACAATCGCGAAATGTTGGGTCTCGTCACAAAAGAGAGTGGACTGTTGCACATTCAGGTGGAATCCTCAAGATACGCCTGAATGTGCTTTTTGTCACGAGTGATTGTCGCAACTTTTGTAGCATATTTGGAGCATAATTTCTGATAAATTGTGTCATTTATTTCGAGGAGTCAGTAACCCAGGTTGTTTTGTCCATCGAGTAAAGTTCGTGTGTATTTAAAATATAATAGTACTGCTTTTAAGTACTTAGTAATAATCACGTATTATAAATATACCGGTGCCTTTTGTCAAAATTCTCTGAATGACTACGTTGCGCTAAAAGAGAGTTTTTCTGTGTTCTCTTTGTAAGAGATAGGCAAATAAATTAAAACAAATATATTTTACAATTGGAAAATTAAATTATTGCCGAAATGCAGCGGTGGGCTGCCAATATCTTAACAAGGGGCTCGGTAAATGTGATCCATGTCCGCTCCCTATGTCGAGTATATGGCCTCCTAATGAAGGTATCTCAACTGCTTGTTACTTAGTCGCTCTACCTCTCTTTTCCAAAGAGGGTAGTAGGGATAAATGATAAGCATAAGACAGGACTAGTGATTAACTAATAGTAGCATCCAGTTGAATTGAAGAATCGGAAGAGTGGGAGGCAATCTTAAGACATCACAAACGCCCATTCCTTCGAACAGAAAATAGATAAATCGATCTAAAAAATATTTTTTCGTACTGGGACTCACGGACGCCCACAACGCTAAATAAAAAAATGAAACGACAACTAATTTTCAAATTTATCCATCTACAGAAATTGCAGTTATGTGATGATTTGATATAAGACGAATGATTTTCTTATCTTAACAAGGGGCTCGCCGGCCGCGCCGAAATTCAACAAGGGGCTCGCGTGAGCCTCCCCGACCCCCCTCCAGCCCATCCCTGCTGAAATGGCAACAAACTATTAGAGCAAACTGCTGTTATCATAATATAATTTTAAATATATGTAATTTATTTGTCGAGATAAAGCTTAGCTATTTCTGTAAAATCAAATGTATTTTAAAATTTACTGTTACCGATTGTATTCCATCTTCATCTAAATGTCTTTAATATCAATCCTGAGTAAAAGTTCGGCGAAGTTTTCTTGTCATTGGACACGTGAATATCGTCAAACTCAGCCAAATCATTGGCGACAATCCAAATAACTGTCGAACAAAGATTTTATCGGAAAACAAAAGCCATAAACGATAGGTTTGTAGTAATAAGAAAAACGAGAATCTCTGCCAATAGTCATTTAACACGGCTCATCGTATTTTATAGGCATAGGGTATATTTGAAACAGTTATGTGAGTAATTTGAATTTATTTCGAAAATGGAATTTGATTTAAATTGAATTGCAATTGTTTTCGAAAAGTATTCATATAAAAAGTAGCCATTATTAAAATTTAGAGTTTACCAATGGAAGTAACATGATTAAGTCTTTTCCTGATGTATCACACAACGGAGCATCCCACATGCAAGATAAGTATCATGAATTTATTCAAACAGTGTGAGTGAAAACCAAAAAAAAAAAGGATGACAGTAGCAACACTCATAACACTATTTCTGAGCATCGACTCAATTTATACTAAGTAAAAAAGCAATAATATCATAGAAAGAGAAAGTATGTTTTCGAAATTAGTGTTTATTAAAAGATAATAAGTGAATATAATTTTGTATAATTAAGGTGCCCATACATCAAGGATCAAATGGTTCCAGAACATGTCCTGGAACACAAAATTCACGTGTTCACGCCGTATCGTAGAATATTTCACGTGTACCGAGATAGGTTCCCATGTTCACGGTCTGGAGGCGAGCACAAACGCGGAACCCGGGGAACATGCATGCGCGCGCAGCCGTAGATGAACTGTCAAAGTATATTTCATCATGACTTCATATTAAAGCTATAACTTATTGTGAGATACATCTAATTATAATTATAAAAAATAAATACTACTTGCGAGCATATATACGTAGGCAGCACTTGTCGAGATCAACTGATCGGGCGTCATTTTAGAGATCTATTTTCGACAACCATCAAACCATGGATAATAATAAGTTATATTACTCTATGGAATTATCTATGGTATAAGCTGTCACTATGGATGACATTAATTGTAGAAAGCTTATAAACATTAGTTATTAAATTTGCTCGCATTTGCATCCAATAAAATAAAAAATAAAACATTTGTTTAGACGCAACACTGACCAACATAACCTCAACGGGTGACTTTTCTGTGAGCCCTCGTGTGTTCAAGAACATGTTCTGAAACATAGTTTCTGAGACATTACGTAAATGTTCATGATCATGTCCCGGGACCTTTGTTCCTATGTGTATGGGCCCTATAACATGACGTAAGCGTGATCTTAAGAGCTGTAAAAAATATTTGACAACGCTTTTAGCACTAAAATTTTATAGTTAATTAAAATAGAAATCTACTACATAGAGATCGATGTTGCTTGTATAATCGACAAATCATTATTGGCTTTGTTGATTAATCCTATTGCATCGATAGCAAAACATCCGTTTACGAATCCTTACTGAGAACCAATGTAGTATTATAGTGTCAATGCGCAATAATTCATTTTGACAGGTTGATCCGATTTGATTTTTGACATTAACATAGTTTAATTAGATACATTTACACTATCATGTTGAAATATCCATTAGTGATTTCAAATATAACTATAGATGAGTAAATAATGGGTTAAATGGTCAAACTTTGGAAAACAGAATGACCTAAGATGTCGTTTTCAACAATGGACTGGCCTGCTGATTAACATAACAATATTAATGCCATATATTTTTGTTATTCAGTTTTGTTCTAGAATTGTCTAGGGAATAACAATTGGCCCAAACTTGACGGCTTGAACTTAAGCGTTCAAAAATTTTCCAGAGGTACTTTGAGTGTAAATCTACTCTTTCTATGACGCCGTAAATTTACTGAATGATAAGTAGTTTGTCTTCAAAGCTACTAAGTCGGCGTGGCCTGTAGGTCCGACAGCTGGTCGAACTGACTTGAGTAATTGATCCCGTTCACTATTCATAAGATGTCAGTCCCAGAGGAAATCTAATCTGTAATCTAGGGCTTATACAAAAACCGACTTTTGAAAAAACCGGTTTTTGAATGTCAATACTGTCCGAAAACCGGTTTTATCGGTTTTCAAAGTTTTACTAAAAATGGATAATTCAATTAAAATAGCGATAAAAAGTTCAATTTTTTTAATGTTAAATTATAATTATTTTCATAATGTACGTTTCCATAAAAATCCTGGTCGAACGCGACTTGGCGTACGTGACAAACGTGACTTCGTCAGTTCGAGTGCATTCGCGCACTGAGTAACGCCGGAAGATGCCGAGAGGCGAAACCCAGCATAATTCTAATTTAAAGTTAAATTTTCATCAAGCACCTTCAGTCGAAATTCAACATTTTTTAATGTTGTTTATTTATATACATAATAATACACAAGAAATTATTTGGTGTTACTTTTCAGAGAATATGATTTAATAAAACACAAAGCGTCCAATGATCGTTTTGTAACAAAAAATTTTGATATCGAAAATAACCTTTCGCTGGATAATTATGTCGGGAATATGGTCTTTAAGCCATCAAATATAAGAAACAATTTCCTGTCCTTTTGTTTATGGACTCGTTTATGGTAAATTCGGCACAACCAGTTACGAAGTTGAAAAACCGGTTTTCGAATGTCACAAATTTAGCAAAATAACCGGTTTTTGAAAACCGGCAAGCCCTAATGTGATCAACACCCTCCACAATAGTTAGGGGTGAGTCCCCTCAAACCTCTGACTGTGTACAAGGACTATTAAATTGTGTTTGTGAAAAATATGAAAAGCAGTGGTGGATTTCGTTTGATTGCTTTCATATTCACAAACAACTCTCTTTGCGGCTGGTGAAGTAAGTCATGGGAATTCATGGAAATATATCAACACGCATGAAAGGTATTCGTTTGAGAGCTTTTGTTGCTTCGCGCACTTTCCACGAAATCCAATGAGCGGCCTGATTTTTGAACAGAATGATAATTGTATTTACTATAGGAATAATTATTATATTTTTGTAAACAGCTTCGCTACTAATTTAAAGCATATCAAGTTTAATATAAAATAAAATAACTCAGATTATTCCACGTATTGTGTTACAAAGTGTGACACGTGTTTCGCCTCTTTCAGAAGCATCCTCAGACAACTACTTTTGCAAATGTTTGCTTACGTACGAATGTTTTTTTTTTTTTTAATCATTCGTACTTAAGCAAGCATTTGCAAAAGTAGTTGTCTGAGGATGCCTTTGAAAGAGGTGAAACACGTGTCACAGTTTGTAACACAATACGTGGAATTATTTAAGTTATTTTATTTTATATTAAAATGAACTTCCACAAATTTACCGCCGAATCCATCGGAAGCATATTAAGTTTATTTCAACAAAAGGTGTTGACGAACACTGCTTGTTATGCAGTCGCTTATCCTATCATTTTCTAAAAGAAGTGAAGTAAAATGAGAAACATGCATATTTTTTTTTATTATTATTATGTATTATTCTGCACACTGTAGTGCATGCTATCAAGCCTAAGGAATTTTTTTCTCGGGACATCCTTGGCATAAATTTGAACACGAATAACGTTGTTACGCTACGGAATACACCTTGTAAAAAGAGTGTGAAGCCGTAGCGGGCGGTGGTGGGTAAAACATTAAGTACCCTAGGAAATTAAAAATAAGAATATGTGGTTAGTATAGTATTATAAAAGCTAATCCCTGTCGTTAAGCCGCGAAAAAAAAGAATGGACTCACAGGTCTAAGAGGTCACATGTAATAATAATATTCTTTCAAATATTGAAGTACTTCATCGTACAAACTGAATTGCATTTAAATAAAATTAAAAACATCAACGTAAATTGAATAATAAAATGTTCGTCTCCGCTGAATTAGCATGTAATAATCAATCACTTTTAAGGTGTTTACTGTTAATTATTTGGTAGAAATGGATTATTTTTAATAAATATAACACTCTTGTGTACTAATTATACTTTTATTTTAAATGACAAGGACCGGTTTTACTCATGTAACAAACATTTGGCAATTGCAAGAATTGACCAATAGAGATACAAATTCTCTGCCTGTGATGTATATTTATCTGTAAATTCTTTTCATTAGCAATAGTTTGTTACACCCTAACAACTTTATTTGTTTCTGTATATACAGCATAGTAATATTGTATTCTCTTACCAGATGATAATGCTTATCATGAGCGAAACCAGTCCAGTTCATTTAAAATAAAATTAGAATAAGTACAAACGAATATTTTATTTTTTGAATTTAAATCAATATATTTTGTAAATGTTAATCCGACATAGTTCTAACAATAGGCGTGATAATGAAAAATATATCAATTGAACTTCAAAAATATTTTAGTAAAACTATGTTTTCCTTATTATAACAATTCAAAAATTAAAGCAGTAAACAACGTACGATCGCAGTTAACGTTCCGATCATTTTCTATCATTCATATTATTTTACCATTGATTTATTACAACCCTTGGAAACGAAAGCCGCAATGGTGTCGAATCGTCAAACGATGGATATCAATCATAGGACGATGTCATCATTACATAATATTTAAATCATCAATGAATCCAAAGTTTTTTTTACGTTAGTCAGATTTTTATGTAAAATTTAATTTGATAATATTTTTAGCACAATTGTTTTTAATAATAATAAAAAAAAAAACTTGTTTAAATACTCCAAATACATTTTAGTTAAGTAAATAACATTTTAAAAACATAAGGCTCACTATTGTTGAATTTGTTTCCTTTGAGATTAACCGTAACTAATATATGTAATTAATTTTGAATAATTAGTATTAAACTTAACATTTAATTTATAATTCATAACTTAGAATTAAAATTATTTTTTAGTTTATTCTGTCTAATGATGCTTCTTAAAGATTTGCATATGTGTATCAACAATAGGTTATGATTTTGAAATACTGTCACCATTTCAATAATTATTGTTGTACATTCAAAATTCCTACGGTAACTATGTTTTTTTTTTTTTAAATAATTATCATTTAATATAACTTCTAGTCACCCTGTAAATATTTCCTGATTAACTTTTCCGGTTGATTTACTTAGAATTCTTAGTTAGATAATAAAGAAGTTGTTATTATGACTGGTTATAAAGATAACGCAGCCAATTTATAGTTAATTTCGTCTGAATAATGATATATTTTCGGAGAGGGCGGCTGCTTTATGTACCTGCTTATAATCTTTTATGTATCTGATAATGAAATGTTTATGGGCGTCTGAATATAAACATAATATTATTAACTTCGCGTAAGAAATGACGTACATATTTTCCAGAGAAAAATTATGAATCTGAATTTGTATATTATTCAGTGTTTTGAATGGGGATTTCTTCTGTTTTGTGCCAGATATAGAATATGAATGACTATCAAATTATGTAATAAACAGGGGCGATTGCCAAGTGATCAAGCTCGTTGACTTCGGTTGCAGTAGTCACATGCTCGATTCCTAGTAAGGAAAATTTCATAAATCCCTCTACTTTTAGTCTATTAAAAACAATGAACACTTTTAGGGTGTTAACTGTCAATACTTGATGAAAAGGCACAATATTAAAAAAAATACAATATTCACTTGCACTACTTCCACTTTTATTTAAAAAGATCAGAACCTGTTTCACTCATGACGAGCGCCATCACAGTCCTGATCTTTTTAAATAAAAGTCGAAGTAGTACAAATGAATATTGTATTTTTTTAAAATAGTGAAGTTGAGCTTCAACTGTTTTTGGATAATCATTTATATATTATCCGTAAAATATATGTTGACCATAGCTCCTAATGTGTATCATAATTAGACTGTGGAAAGGCAAAATGACATAACCCACAGTTTTTTCAAAGCAGTTTTTTTCGGTAATAACAATGTATACAACTTGATACACGTTCTATCAAACGGATGTAAGCTAAAAGTGCCGAATTATTCTCAAAATTTATCTTTTATGTTTTAAAAAAATCGGACTGTAACGATTTCGACCAAGGAAAAGAACTTAAAGAAAGGTATTTCTTAAGCAATTTATTATAATATTATTAAATTAAATCAATTAAACATCAGTTTATAAGTCTCCAAACACGTCAAGGTTGTGTGTATTTCATAATTTGCCTTTGGCTTAAAATCTTCAAAAACATTTATATTTCCTGTAATTTTATTATGTAACGTCCTTTTTTTATGTGTGGGTAACGTTCTTTCACCTTTCCACAGTCGAATTATGAAAAAGTAACGGAGCATTTATAGCGCGTTTTTTCACGAGAACTGAACATTTTCACACCTTAGGTTGATTTGTTTATTAATATTTTAACAAAACCATTGTTATTTTCTACAGTAAAATTTTGAAAAAATATCATTAAAAGTGTTATATGATCATTCATCTCTCGTCACATACTGTTATTGGTTAAATCACATAACATTATTGTGAAATAGATCAACAGCCAAGGGAATTCACGTGTTATAAATATACATTTATTTTGAAGATGCTTCTCATATAGACAACAAGTTTAATAAAAAGCTAGCGTGTTAATATTATATATTTTGTATGTTATCATATCATGACTTCTACAAAAGGTCATGCCCATCACCTTTATTTGTCGTATCTTTTACATTCTCACGTGGGCCTTTTGCATAAACATTTCGAAATAATAAATAATTTGTTTTACTCTTATTATTTCACTAACAGATCAACGCCATCTACGAAAATACGACAAACTATATTTATATCACGCTTATGGTTTTACTTGTTTACTTTTTTTGTATCACTTTCCTAGAAAACTCATTTACTTTTCTAGTTAACATAAGATAGACATTTTTCGGAAATATCATGTTCTATTTCTTTTATCGTTCTAATTAATTCTGTAACTGTCAATTTATGACAAAATAACACACATATACACAAAATGAATGTTAATAAGTAATAAATGTATATGTATTTGATACCAAGTATCCTATTTAAAATGGTGTGTATTTTTATTTATTAAAAAAAAACCCAAAGTGGAAAATATTTTTTAATTGAAAAATCATGGGCTTTTTAGCAAGTCACTCACGTGTACTTCGATAAAAAAGTTAAGAAACATTTAAACATTAATGACTAACATTTGAAATTTAAATAGAAAAAAAATACATTGAGTTTACCGGGACATGACCCAGTATCCCGAACATTATTTTCGAATCTATCTTGAATGACTGAAGAAAAATCTTTGTTAAGCCTCAAGTGATTTAGAAATATATGTTTGCAAGCCATTACAATATAATACGTATTCTAATTTGTTCTCTAAGATTATTCTGAGCCATGAAAAACACTGTTGTCATTGATATACTTATAATACAATTATCTATCTTTTTCCGAAAACCCACTTCTATGCAATTACCGTCACTTCGATTTGACTTGGAAATCCGGACAACGATTTGAAAGTTATTTCATTTGACGTTTGATAGCTATATGAAAATTTGCTATTTTAAATTTAGAATTTCATAACAAGGTGTATATACTGCGATAGACTTGCTAAAAGATATTAACGTCAGAATGATTGATGACGTCATACCGATGTGACGCTTCTGACCTTGGGTTTGTTTGATTAAGGGCACGTCAAAAATTACAGTTTGGAGTTTGATTGAGTAGCTTTCGATTAGCAAATATTTCAGAATCGGTAAATTAAGTATTACGACTTACATTTTATAACGACGGAGCTCTTAACTATCGTGATGCAGCTTGTAATGAATATTCACAACTTGCTATTTTTTGTTTTCCAGTAAGTATACGAACTCGGTCACAAAGGATTGGTTTATGAATCTTTTTCGCATTACCAAAATATATTTTCTTTGTATATATGTAGATATATCTGCTCCCAACGTGGATCATATGTGCATATAATATAATACTCCAACAAATGGCAAGAAACGAAAGATGCGACTATAAAAAGATAGGTTATAGGCAAATGGCTCTCTCTAACTTCCACATTTATCAGATAGGACTGAAGGCTTCCCAACCATGTTATCAGCAAAACACTTGTGTTCCACAGAAAGTGAGAAGGTTTTCCGTGAAAATATGGAATGGTATTATACCCTGCAACCCATTTAAGCATCTTCTACTTCATTTTAAAAAGCGATTGATGGTTAATCTCCACTGATGTTTTTGACGTTAAATATCTAGGTACAGGTGGGTCTAGGTAATCTTCAAAATATAAAAAACTTTATTTACTCATAGTTTAACTAAATAATAAGTGTTTCAATAACACATTTTTACTATTATGAGTTAGCTAATCTAAAAAAAAGTTAAGTGTTCCTTGAAAATTTCCTGATTCAGGAAGTGTTCCACTGCAGATTATTTTTGCAAAATCTTGGTGGTATGTTTATAAATTAGGTTGCACTAAGGAAATGGAATTTTTTTCAGCAGCTAAAAAAAATCTTATTTACGTATATGCTGTTGAAATACTAAATGAAAACCTATGTGAAAAAGTGCATTCAAATTATACATTATACAACGATAACGAAATAACGAGTCTTTATGACATCATATTGACTGTGGAAAGGAAAAAGGACGTAACCCACAGTTTTTTCAAAACAGTTTTTTTCGATAATCACACTGTATCAAACTTGATGCACGTTCTATCAAAAGGATGTAAGTTGCAAATGTCGAATTACATAGTATCTAAATTTAGCCTTTAAGTTTGAAAAAAGATGAGCTTGTGAAAATTGAAGCCAAAAAAAAAATGAATGAAAAATGGGTTTTCCTAGACAATTGCTTTAATTAATATTGGATTATGTTAATTAAACACCAGCTTAGAAGTCTCCGTGTACTTCAAGGTTGTGTATATTTCATAATTTGAATATGGCTCAAAATCATCAAAATTTGCTATGTGTGGGTTACGTTATTTTTCCTTTTCACAGTCGATATGTTATATTTTAAGTAAATGGTTTATTCTCCACGTAGATATTGTTTTAAAAGCACAGTTTGATATTTTTCACATGCACTGTGCGAAAAAAAACCTCAAAATTGGTAGTTTGGTCTGGTTGTCAATATAATGTTTTCCACTCGCTTAACAAAATTGTTGATATGTTTCAACGATAGAATTTGTGTCTTATATAGTCGGTATGTTAGAAAGGTATTGCAGACAGAGAACATACTGACACAATAAGCGTTCTCACTGGAATTTCTTCGCAATTCGTTTCGAGAAGCGAATAAATCGTTAAGTTGGTATTCTATAAAACGGTTGATAAATTTTTTCAATAGATCTGGTGGCAGTGGAAATTCATTTTTAATTTAAAAAAATAATAGAATAATTTAAGTCAATATTTACGTTATAGTTGAAATATTATGATTAAGAAGAAGACGTTGTATTGACGTATTTAACTGTTTTGCCATTTGCCAATCGTATTTTTGTTTAAGCGTAAGATTTAAATATAGTTTGTAATATTTTTTTAAAATACATATTTCTTAAACGGGCTGGCACAAACCCGAATTTTGATTGTTCTCACTCGCCGGAGCCCAGACCCGTGCAGACCTCTTTTATATACCGCTATGGTAAAGTGCAGAAAAATGCAGATAAACAAGAATGTATTAAAATATAAGGAAGCCCTCGAAGTTTGTCAAATTTTAATAGTAGGAATATTATAAACACTGAAATTATAGCTGATAGTACGTTTGAATTCGTAATGACAATAAATTATGTTTTTACGACTACATTTTGGATATGTTCGAATAATTAATTTATTCTGTGAATACTTTAAACATAAATCATAAAGTACTGTGCACGCAATTAATGTAAATTTTACCATTATCTAGTCTTTCTAAAGGTCAACTATTATGTTTATTCATATTACTTTAACTTTGAAATATTGTAGTTTCGTGTTAATTTCCAAAATGTTTTTGAATAACCACACCCCGTAGGTGAGTTAATAAATAAGTTTCTTTAAAAAATATTTTGTTTTTTACCTGTGTAACACTACAATGTAAAAGGTGATAATATACATTATTTCGATTTCCAGCTTTGTTTTAATTTAAAATTGCCTCTTCAATAACGACGTATATATAAACACAATGACGGGCATGTAGCTCGATATTCAACGTCATCTTTTTCGGTTTCGGTGTCCATATATTTAAATTCCATTACCAACATTTGTGGATGGATATCTAAATTTTTACCCGATCCTATAAACGGGATATAGCAAGAGCGAATAACTTACTACTAGTCTTGGTCAAGAACTATCATTCTTTCCGTAAAAAAGAAAAGACCTTCAAATTGTTGTAGAAAAATCTGTTCATCTGAATCGGAAGTTTATATAATCCACACTGAAAACAGACAATAAAACACAATTATCTATTTTAACAGAAAAGTGTATTTGTTGATATTATTTACACAAAATATGATCTCAAAAATCAATTTCCAGACCGTGAAAATATATGAATACTGAAACTAAAATTTGGTATCCAGTAATGAAAATTAAAGCGACGAATTGTTAAATTGAGCTACGAATAAATCCCTCAACAGGGTCAGTAAAGGAAATAAAATAAATCCAGCGGGAACATATTTAAGACAAAATAAAGGCTTGCTTCACAGGGCTAAGTTTCCACACTAAAATGTCTGACCGACTATTTCTACTTAACTGCTGATAAACTCTGACCCCCGGACCTATTTTACAGCCCCAGAAAGGTTTTAAGCCTTGTCCGACATCGTCCTGCCCACCAACGGATGGTTGTATGTAACGCCGATAGGTTGCCACTCTGCGTTACGGTTTCCCAACTAAATTAAATTCGTTTTAGAAATACCAACCTAGTCAAAAAGAAGCAAAAAGGGGTTGAGCTTTCGATACATAAAAGCTGCCAATAATTTTAATAAATAATATTTTCGATTGATTTTTATTATAAATTATTAATTGAGTTGCCGGGGATCTACGATGAGTTGTTAACAAGCTCGAGTTTGTGTACGGATAGTTTCATAAATCGATTAATTTATTTGTGGTCGAATGCATGAATCTGTTAAAATCCCTTCCACACATCAAATCGGAGCAATAAGCTAAGCGCTATTATTCTTGCCATATCTTTGGATTCTTACCCTTTTCGAGAAATACAGGTTGTTTCAATCGTTTCAATAAAATTTCTGTGTAGATAAACGCCACCAGGAGTCTACATGCTTAACAGCCTCCGTTCACTAGGGAACAAATTGTTTCAGAACATGTCCTGGAACACAAAATTTACGTGGTGAAGTGAGACAACTAGTAAAATTGTAAAACTTTTTCTTGGACTTTTAAGTACAATCACGGCTTTACTTGATGATTTGGTGGATTGCATATTTTTATTTTATGGATCCCTATTGCAATGTGTATTAACTGATTTTATAATTTTATGAAATGTGCTAAAATAAATTTCTCAATTTGAATTTTTGAGTATATGTTTGTGTTTATTTTACTTAAAATTACGCACAAAGTTTACAATATACCATTATAATTTGATAACTTATTCTATGTTTGAAACTATCTTATGTTGGCGTCCAAACTTGGCATGCACTTTAGATGACTAAAACTTAAGTTATAGTTTATAAACTTGGTTGAACTGCTATTTAGTATATGGTATACTAGTTTTAATCAAAATAATTCAACAAGGCAAACGTTTATGATGACCATGACGATTATCTGTGCTGTGAAATTGAAATACGATTTTAATATTTAATTTTAACAAACAGTGTGTTTTTTAAGCGAAAGCAATAATAATTCTAAGTATTCTCCATTCAAGTAAATTATCATTGATGGTTCTGATAAAAAAGTTAGCACCAAATTCATAAATTTAACACTCACAGCCATCTTTCTGTTTATCAAACATTCAGTTTTTTTTGCAATGGATTACAGACAATGTAAGTAAAGTGAATTAATGGTTAACACCGGTTTATTCAATGACGTTGTCATTCGATTAGATAAGTACAGATAAGGCAAGTTGATGGAAATATAGAAAAAACGCACGTGTTTTTTAATACAAATCCATAAAACTCTATAATAATCAATATATGAAAGTGACCATGCGAAGACTCGAAGACTTTTCCGCACAACCAAGTGAGACGAAACTCCACTGGTTACGACAAACAATTCACAACTCATATAAAAATAAACTTTATCGATTTAACAACTGTTTACGCAGTAAAACCATTTATAATATTCGTAATAAATAAAGAAAACTATTCAATTAATAAAGTGATGCCGAAAAATCTGTCAAATTTTATTTTTACAATTGCTTTATATGTGGAGAATATGGCCACAATGCGTCACCTTCAATATTCCGTATTATCAGCCAATTGTTTTGACCCTTCTTGTTGGATTCCAGAATTCTTAACTTATGCTATTTAGACTGTATGAATGGTACTTGAGGTTGTCCAGGATGCTTAAAACCCACCGGTTGGAAGAAGTATCAAGCACAGTTTAGGCTTTCTAGAAATATCCGCAACACACAACACAGGCAGTCAAAACCCTCATTGATATTTGACGTAAAATGGGTTCATACTTATTAACTTAATCAAATAATAGTTTATAAAAATATCATGCTTTTGTACTTGCGTGATATTGACTTGTCACTTAAAATTGATTCCTACAAATTAATCACCGAATCTATGTACATAATACTTAGTCGTTTACTTAGGCATAATCTGTATCAATGAAAATTCGAAGAATTTATATGTTTTAAAATCGTTTAATTATAATTCATGGAATATTTTAGCGATAAGGCATAAAGCATCGGATTGGATGCTAAAGGGTGTTTTCGCTTTAATATGTTCTAACTAATTTTATTACGTGGAAACGCGCGATGTATAAATTATCATTTAAAATTAAACTGTTTAAAAGCATTAACCGGGTCGTAAAAGGTCTAATGCAAACAAAAAGTTTAATATTGTTATATATCGAGAATGAGTCAACAAAGTGTATCTGTATAAACATTTTTTAATATTATTATTATAGAATAAATTACTAGGAGAAATTATGTTTTAGTATATTTAAAAACAGTCTGTTATTTTATGAATATATTTGTGATTTAGTCTATCTTTATGAAGTATGATATTTTTAATATGATTTGCTGGTGGCCGTTAGTTAATCATATTTTTGAATCATTTTATTATTTGCCAAGTTTAAGCAAAAAATAACAAAATTTGGTTTAAAAAAAAGATTATTATTTATAGTAGAGTAATCATATTTACTTACAAAATATTAATTTATTTATACGAAAAAATAACTTGATTGCCTATAATACCGATGTGTACATTGATCTCTACATATTTGTATTGAGTTAATATGTTATATGAAAGGTTAAGCAGAGATAAAACGAGCACCGGTTGTAATCTATTCTGTCTATGCTGACATATGGATTGGAAGCGAGGAAAATATGCGATAGATGTACATTATCTTTAAATTTATTACGAATTAAAAAAATATATATAGATGGTATTCAGGAGCAGTATTGTTCTTGTATTAAAACTACCGTCAACTTTCAATTTCGTATAGAGGTTGGCGAATATTCCCTTTTAGATATTATTTATCGAAATCTTAAAAAAACAATATTGGTATAAAATATCGTTATATATTAAATATTATGCTTACCTAAAAAAGGGTACTCAGGTGGTTCAATTGTATAAAAACATTATTATACATTAGGTTATTTAGTATCAAAGTTAAGAACTATATACATATTATTATTAAATAATATATCGACTGTGGACTGGAAAAAGGACGTAACCACACATAACAAATTTTACAGGAGACACAAAAAACGTGATTTGATGATTTTGGGCTGAAGGTAAATTATGAAATAAACATAACATTAAATTGCACTGAGACTGATAAACTGGTTTTTTATTGAAGTCTTTTTCGTAATTGCAATTTTCACTGCCCTTATTTTTTCAAACTTAAAAGTTAAATTAAGATTATTCGGCATTTTCAGCCAACACCCTATTGATAAAATGTGTATGAAGTCGTATACATTGTGATACATTGTGATAAGCTGTTTTGAAAAAAGTGTGGGTTACGTCCTTTTTCCTTTTCACAGTCGATATCTATTTGTAGTGTATATAATGATCAGCGAGCGAGTGAAAAATAAACGTCAATTTGTCAGTGCCACTACTAGCTCATCCAATACCGGACCTTTTTTGTGATCCTGGGATTTCAAGATTCTCTCGTGTATACTGTAACTGTCTAATTAGTTAATTAATACATTGACTCAATGCGTACTTTAAAAAAATCTATATTCGCTCCCAGTGTGAATCATATGGCCTATTAATATTTAAGTATATCAACATAAGTGTTCCTACGATAACTGATTGTTACTCAGTCGCTTTCTTTTTTGGAAGAGGGTATGTATAGAAAGAATATAGTAAGGACCAAACTAGTTGTTAGTTTATCGCTCTCATTATGCACTGTTATTTTATGATTTGAAGGGTTTGAGAGAATCACAAATATCCATACTTTCGAACAGAAATCTAATGAAAAAAATGCTTTTCAACTAGGATTCAAGCCCGTGAGATCCGTCACAGAAGCCAACGACGTTGACCACTGAGTTACGGATCCGACACAACTGAATACTTTGACTTTAGCATATTACTGATTTAACTCATTAAAGTAAATCCCCTTATAGCGTTCCCTCTATAGAGAAGTTTCCTATAGCGTATGCTACAGCCCCCTTATAGCGTTTCCTCCTATAGCGTCGTTTTATTACAAAACGCTACATTATCAAGGTTCAGTTGAAATTTTCATAAATATAATATATTATAAATACATATTTTACACACGTGCATTGAAAAACATTAACTGTCTGTATCTTGTTAAAATAAATAAATACAAGGCTGTTACATATCAAAAATGTGGAAAATGTTTCATTGCTGATTTCGTTAAATTCATATAATTCAATTGAAAAAACTTTATCTCAAATTTTGTATGGTTGACTAGTCCCCTATAATATAGATTCCTATAGCGAAGTCTCAATCTCTACGATATAAGAGGTATCGACTGTATTAATAACTTTCAATCACTGACTGAAACTAGTCTATCTAACTATCTAACTAGCTCTATCTAAATTTTTCGCTTCATTTTTATATTATACGAATTCAAAGACACCAAATCACGGGTACTTTTTTTGGGCGAATGAAAAAAACTCGTGTATGGTTTATGTTAAAAATTTATCAACACAATATGAAAAGAAAATTTGGGGCATTTAAGTAGATGAAAAATCTTATTCGAACCATTTCTTAAGAATGCGAAGGGGACATTATTATTCCGAGCCTTTGGCGCGGGAGTGCAAAAACCGCAAAAATACCCTTCATACAAAATTAGTTTGTTTTGAATATCCGCTCCCCTAGGACCTACTGGAATATTGTTTGTGGGCGACTCATACCTCCCCCGTTCAGCCCTCAAAGTGCTCCCTGTCTGCACTCAGCTGGAGTGCTTGCAAATTTAACTTGCTTAAAAATGATGGGACGAATATATTTTCTCGGGTGCACTCTATGGGCTGTAATAAATTTAAATTTTCTTAGAAATTTTAGTTATCAGACTCTTATTCTAAGTTAATACAATACAACATAGTTTTGTTAGTTCTCATTTTATATATTTTAAATTGTTCTATTGTAAATCATCTGAAAAGCATTTATAAGGAAGAAGAAGAATTTTGAAATTAAAATTAGTAACGCGTCACATTTTTCTTCGAGTAAATTTGATTATCTGTTAAATTACATTTTAGTTGGTCTACTATTTTTTCTTCATATGTATATTTGAAAATTAACGTACATTTCGTCGCCCTATAAGAGAAAGTGACCAAGTGTAAATTATTGAAAAAATAATATCAACCTAAAATTTTCTCTTATCTTATTTGTATTAATGATTGATGTATTTATTTAAATATTGTGAATATATATAAATATTTATAAGAATAGTGGAAAACCTTTAAACGTGTATGTGTCAAAAATACAAATTATTATTTACTAACTTTTCAACGTGCTGAGTAAAAAATAAGTTCATCACATCTAGTATAGTTTAATAGTAGATAAAAAACATCATGCAATAGTCATATTATGTTTTATGTTGAATAAAGCTAGTAATTTATTTATTTAATAGTAAAAAGATTTTAATTTCTAAAATACATTGCATTTATGAATGATTTCGCGACAGCCAAATTTTCCAATGTGCCAAATCGGGCACGCATGCCTAAGTTCGCCAACCTTGATATAAAGTGTGGTGGATTTTTTCTCAGACAAGTTTTTTTAACACCCAAATAGCCTCTTATTTCATTGTCATGAAATATGCACTAGGTAATTTTCTCTTGTTAGGCGGCGATGTAAATATCTGTTGTCGATCACTACTAAACGTATTATATTAAAAAATAAAACACTCTTTTATGTTAATTCCACTTTCATTTTATATCATCATGACCGGTTTAGTTCATGACGAGCATTATCAACTGACCAGTCCTGATCATTTACAATGAATGTGGCATGAATATAAAAGATTGTTTTATTATTTGAATTTATTGTTGATTTTGAAAGAAACAAATTAAAAATAAATATTACAAAACTTGAACTTCCTTCGAGTTTTACATGGCGCTTTCAATATTGACCAAGCGAAGGGCGTTCAGCCATAATATAGACCGTCGTTAATTTTAATGCTATTTATCCCCTTTGATGACCAAATTGAATGCGGGTGCCCTGCCTTGCCCTTAATCTTTCTATATTTTATATCTTTGCCAATCGGGGACGGTTTTGTTTCAAATTCAAAGGGACGGACTGTGTAAATTTCACATTTAAATCCTTGAAATTTGTTTTACGTAATTAGGCAAATATCGTATAATTATATTCTGTTTTGAAATAATGTCGTCTCTGTATAAATTACACATCTCTCCTTATTTCCAAACAAAAATGATTCTCAATTTCATACAAAAAGTCACTCAAATTATAAATCAATTATACGGAAATGAAAACTCATTCAATATTAAATAAATTAAAAAACATAGTATGAGGGGAGAAATTGAATAGAAGTTTTAGTACATTATCTCATCTAAAACAAATCTGTTGTTATTAGTACAAATTAACAAATATTTAGTTCTACAAGCGCTATATTATATAATTAGTTTTGTGGGGAATTCCGAGATAAAAAGAAACTTCGACTCCGGCTTCAAATTTAAAACCGACTGAGAATTTTTTACTCACCATAATTTCTACACTAGAATAGTTCTAGTACATTTCAACAATCAATATGATGAATAGACTAATGATTTTTCCGATTCCACCACCAGAAAACACCTGACTCCACAGTCTTGATTATATTGCTACTATTGATATGTTTAATTATGAATCCAGATGTTTCACTTTAAGAACTGACCTAATACAAATGAGATACAGAGGAACCTCAATCCTACGTTTTTCAAGGAACCGTAATAAATGAACGAATAATGCGGGAAACCGATAATGCGGGAAATCTTAAAATAATACCAAAAAAATGTTTAATTTTCAAAAAACTTATTTATTTATGTAACTAAATGCGTTGTAAAAATATTTGAGCGAAAAAAAAATATAATACAAAAACGGTCAATCGAGATAATAATTGGGACGGGACAATAATATTTAGATGATAGATCAAGGAAATCAGTAAATCGGGGAATTATTAAATATTGTTATGAAGGGGTCTTGGTCAAGTAAAAAATAAACGATCCATGCAAAAAAAACAAAGGTAGTGGGAACAGTAGATCGGGGTTCCACTGAAAAAAAACGTGAAACAAAATGTGAGGCAAAACTATTTATGAAAAATATTCAACTGAAACGGTCAATCGGAATAATATTCGTGAAGGGACCAAAATATTTAAACGATAGATCGAGGAAAACCGTAAATCGGGGAACGATTAGTGCGGGATTCTTTTACATTGTTCTTATGGGTTTTTGGCCGGGACTATGCAAAATAAACGATCCATGCGGGAAAACGAACAATGCGAGAATGGTAGATTGGGGTTCCACTGTACTCATTAAACATGCAACAAATGTACAACGAGGCATCGACTACGAACCACTGTTTTATATTATAAATCAATTCGATTTGATTTCAGGCAAGTTTGATTTTATTTCCCGATTGACATAGCCAGTAAAACTTTTGGCTCAAACCCAATTTAAAGCATAGTAAATTTTCAACTCATCTCGCACAATGAACTCAAAGTTAAACTTTCGACAGATTCGCTTATAAGATTCGGTTGTAAAATATACAACACCAAGTTTCAGCGAAACTTTCGATCTATTAAGCTCAATCATGAATATGCAATGGCAGAATACTAAATTTGTACGGCACGTGTTCTTATGGTACAATGCATAAGTGATTTTGCATACGAGACGGTTCTCTGTTACGACGAAGGTAAGCTTTAGTAATAATAAAAAGTGTACCTGACATTGCATGTATATTGTACCAACGCATCTAAAACTCGGTTATGAATATCAAGGTACACTAATAATACGGGTCTTAAGATCACAGGGACTTAACTACAAAAATGCTTGTTTTGAATTATGCTCAATTTTGCCAATGTTCTGAAAATATTAAGGAAAATACTGTTTTTGTTAACCGGATGGCTGCCACAAGCGTCTTAAGACGCGAACATTTCCGTGAACGGTAAGCCAATCATACATAAAATGACGTCTTTGGACGCACGCTTTGAAAGGGATTTTACTAACGTAAATCAATTATGTTAAACATACAACTGTGTCGAACACACTACGACATCTATTGGGAATATCGTCCTATACTCACAATTGAAACAGTTTTCGTTTTAACTACTTGAAAAAACGATAAATTAAAAAATATATATAATTGCAATTAAACTCGTGGCGTGCGAGGTACCGCCATACATACACCTGCTGGCAGTTAAAAGGTTAAGTAATAAAGAAAAATAAATATCCATGAATTCTTATTTATTAACGTTTGAAAATATAAAAAATATGTTAATTAATATTTGTGAGTAGATGTACAACAAGTTGGTTTCCCACCACCACCCGTTGTGTATATGCAGCCAACGTTTAATGACCGCCTTCCACAATGCTATCGACAGAAAAAAAGGAGTTTACCCCTCACATTCATGACCCGAGCAGAACTGCACGGGACTGATTTCGAACCATGCACTAATGTGCTTGAGTAGATGTACATCGGGAAACGCTATATACTACTTCATCAGTGGTGCACAAGCTTTTTGAAAGATGGGCCAATTTATCCATTTTATAATTTTCACTGGCCGCAGAAGGTGAAAGTAATAATGTCATATTTTACTAGATGAGATAAGCATATTGTGACTCATTGTAAAAATATGAATTTCGGTCGCAAATATATACCGTGAAAATATAATCATATTAAGTAAATAATAAAAAAATAGCATTCAATTTTCTGTCAGTAATGATTCAGATTATATACCTTTACTACTGCATAATTTCTCCACATATCAAACACAAATTTTTGTCATATGCAATGAAAAATTTGGTGATGGAGTACTTGTTATTTTGGGCCGCAACAAATGCCATTTTGGGCCGCGGTTTGTGTATTATTGTACTACATAAACTAACAAAGGTATTTTTGCTTAACTAAAGCTTGGAATTCTCAACCGTTATTCGTTTCAACCCCTGGACTGTAAAATATGAATAATTTTATTTAATCATTCATTATAAAACATCCACTTTTTCAATTCATATATAATCGAAACGTCAAAAACAAGTCAAGCAATATTCGAGACGTTTTTTAAAGTTTTCGCTTTTTGATTTTTTAGGTCTGAAAAGTCTTCTTCAGGTTTATTATGTCATTACCAATCCTAAAGATTTCGTAATAAGAACAAACACAGTATCTTTACATTATAAATCGTTTTTTTTTGTAAGTAACAATGAACACTTATATATAATTATCTGAAATTTAGAAAACCAGCCTTTTAACTAATGTGTATAGCTTTTATTACGTACAAATAAAATACTAATATACAGTGGAACCTCGATTCTACGTTTTTCAAGGGACCGTAATAAATGGACGAATAATGCGGGAAATATACAAATAATATTTTTACAAATGTTTAATTTTCAAAAAACTTATTTATTTATGTAACTAAATGCGATGTAAAACTAGTTGAGCGAAAATTTTTTTTACAAAAACGGTCAATCGGGATAATAATTGGAACGGGACGAAAATATTTAGATGATAGATCGAGGAAATCAGTAAATCAGGTAATGATAAACGTGGAATTATTAAATATTGTTATGACGGGGTCTTGGTCAAGTAAAAAATAAACGATCCATGCAAAAAAACGAATATAGTGAGAACAGTAGATCGGGGTTCCACTGAAAAAAACGCAAAACGAAGTACGAGGCAAAACTATTTATGAAAAATATTCAACGAAAACGGTCAATCGGGATAATATTCGTGACGGGACCAAAATATTTAAACGATAGATCGAGGAAAACGGTAAATCGGGGAACGATTAATGCGGGATTCTTTTACATTGTTCTTATGGGTGTTTGGCCGGGATTATGAAAAATAAACGATCCATGCGGGAAAACGAACAATGCGAGAACGGTAGATCGGGGTTCCACTGTAGTGGAATACAGATCAATCTTTTTTACGGGTCCCTTAAAATGAAATTAAATCGTAAACTGTAAATAAAGTATTGTTTAATATATTCGTAAGTATAATAAGATAATGAAATAAAAAGTTACATGCATTACTTATTAATAACTCATTAAAACTTTTCTATGGAACTTATCCTTACAATGTTCTATTTGATTTTCGCTTTTGCACAGCATGCAGTCATTGCAGTGGTAATTAGTCACGTAAAACTTTATGTGAGTCCAAATGCAAAGTAAAATTTGAAACCTGTCATTGAATTGGAACTGAAAACCACACTGAAGTTGAATCCTCTTAAGTCTCACCGAGTAAAAGTGTCATTACGGGTCCCTTGGTTTCCATTGCTGGGGCCTATTAACTTATACGCGTCACAGCTATCGTATTTTCAGCCGGAGAGCTTTTCTACGACAACCTCTACGCTGTCGTAGAGGGCGACAAAAGTTATAAATTTTCGACAATTTTGTGATATTTCTTTTTCATATCTTTGAGATATTTTATAATACGTTGTATTATAATAAAATCATTCTTATCAAAGTATTAAGTTCCACCAACCAAGTCATCAGAACAATGCACTTTCTTAGAAGAGATAAACAAAAACTGATTGTCACACCACCAGTTTTTCAACCAACTAACCCAGCCCAATAAGTGTACTGTTGATCTTGCCATTACTAGTTGTGAACTAGCAAACCCAGTGCCCGGGCGTATAAATATTTACATTGAGACTACAGGTCACGTCCGGTAACAAAATATATGTTTAACACCCTTTGATGAATGCAGACCATCTAGCTTAGAAGAAATATAATATATGCCATCTCACCTAACGTTAATTTTCCATACTAACCATCAACCCAGCGTGAACGATTAGCCCAATGCGCGGTTAGAATAACATGCGCAGCTCAAATATTTTCCATGCACAAATTAAAGATGTTCACTGTCAATAAATAATACATGGTAAAAAAAGCATTGTATTAAAAAAAATGACAAGCATGTTCAGCTGATGAAAATGCTTGTCTTGAGCGAAACCTGTTCTGATCACATTAAATAAATATGGAATAACTAGAAAAGAGTGTTTTATTTTTTGAATACCTTCATACAATTTTAAGTCAAGTATTCTTGAAACTTCCTGATGAAATGGTATTTAATCATCAAAAATATATAATACATGGTCAATCCATAAATAAAATTATAAAACTGTCCGTATTGGAGACAACGATGTAAACCATTCGACCACAGGTACATTAAATGTTAGTCATACAGCATGATTATTCTTTGCGAATAACACTGTACTCTGAACAGTATTCGCAGGTACGCTAGCCATTAGTCACAATGTTCTGGGACACATTGTCTCACGTGCTGACAATTAGAACCTACATTACTTAATACGTCCTTAAAATCCTTTTATAGACCGACCACAAAACATTTCAAAACGAGTCCTTTGTGGAAACTAAGCTCCCGTTAGCACATAGTTTATGATAAAGTTAGCACACGCCTATGTACTATGTATAAAAGGAGAAAATAACTATGTTTTACGAACGTAATGAATACATGACCAACGGAAAATTATTTCATAACGGTGTGACGACTAGTTTGTTTTTTAATACGATGATTTGTGCATTCTCATTGAATAAGACAAACTATGGCTCAGCTGGTAACCGTACTACGGTATGAAGTTCGTCGTTTGACATACTACAAATTTAATAAAATATATGAGTAACTTTATCTGCTTCCAATTATTTGTTTTTCTATTTTTAAGTAAAGTAAATAAACAAAATCAATCAAATCCTATTTCAGATGGTATATATAGCGGTTATACATGTTGTTCACACCCGTTTTAGACAGTTTTCTGAGTCACTAAAAAAAACGACCCGGTTTTGATGTCAAGAAATCTGGCAGCCCTGTACTGATTTAAGTTAAGCTACATTATATTATTTATGTATAAAATATTTTGTTAAATTCTGTCATATATGTCTATCATAGCCAGTTTATTCGTCAGCTAAAAATTTGCCGGGTCTATTGCGCAGTGATCAAACGTCGTTAGCGTCCATGCCGGACATTGCGGGTTCAAATACCAGTATGAACAAAATCTTTTCAATCGATTTATCGATTTCTCCTACACTTTCAATCCAAAATAATGGGGTGCAGCGAGAGCGCTTAGCTTACCACAAGTCTTGTCTGTATCCTTTCAATCCTTACTATCTTTGAACAGAAGAGAGGTTGTGCAACTAGGTAACAAACAGTTCTCGTAGAACACTTTGGGAGCGGACATGAAACAAAATTCTCTTGATCGAAACCAACGATTCCCAAAATTATTTGTGTTCTCATGTTTCGTATTTATTGTAATAAATCTGTATTTTATATAAATAAAGCTGTGAAATATTAACATGATTTATGTTTACATATTATATTAAGCTTACAAATTGTTGAGAAGTTATTATAAATACAAATTTCTAAAATTATATAACAATATTTGAATTCATAACACGTATTATAAAGCAAATTACCTTTCTTATATTTTCTTTCATATTTTTGTTAATTAATTTGTATTTTTTACATTTCACGCTGGCTATTTTTTTCAAATAAAACAATTACCAAAAACTGTTATTTTCACGAATAATACGTTTACTTAAGAATATTTCTATTATCGAAAGAAAAACTAAAGCTTTTCCCTCTGACTAGAATATTTGCCCTTTTCCATTAGCTAATTTAAATTTATGTTAATTTAAAATGCTTTCTTTGTGCAAACACTAATCTTAATATAACATACAATGATTGTCTAATCAATGATCATAAACTATCAGGATGCCAATCACGGCTCTGCAGAACTGCCCTGATAAGATTTCCGAACGAGCAGAGCTGTTTACTGCGGTCCGCTCTCATGTGGGCCCAATAGGCCACGCTGACCTGATCTCAACTAATGCCAATTTTGAGACATTCGATACATTCACAGCATCATATGGGAAACGGATATTCTTAATTCTTCTTTAAATTTAACCCAGAGTAGATTAAGATTTTTTTAAAAACTATGTCCGCTCTCAATGTGGAGCATATGGACTCCTAATGGAGTTTATCTCAACAGAAGTGTTTCTACGAGAACTGCTTGTTACTCAGTTGCTCAACCTCTCTTTTTCCAAAGAGAGTAGGAATAGAAGGAAAGGGCTAGGACAGGACAAGTGGTTAGCTAATCACTCTCGATATACCCCGTTCATAGGATAGGATGAGTAGGAGGGAGGAATTCAAAACATCACATACATCCATGCCTTTGAACAGTAATTCATAAATCGATTGAAAAATCAATTTATAAAACTGCCCGTACTGGGATTCGAACCCGTGACCTCCGTAGCGGTAGCCAACGACGTTGACCACTCGTCCACACAGGCGGAAAAAAAAGATTAAGATAGATTAGAAATATTCAATTGTTTGAAAACCATTCGAAACTAATTTTACACTAATCAGTGCCAGATGGTCAAACCAACAGTATTAAGAAAATGACTTTTTATTTAATGATCGATTGATTACTTAGAAAGCATGTTTTAAGGTTTTCATATGTGAAGTGAGCCAACTAGATAGTGGAAAGCATATTTTTATTTTATGGAGACATCACTATTGTTATGTGTATTAACTGAGGTTACTTCACTTTTATGATACTTTCAGACGTGTAGAATATTACAAAACATTTATCTTATTTTTTTATAAAATACCACTTAGCTCACTTCATATCTAATGGGCCCAATTTAATAAATGAAATCCGAAACGTTTATTTTACTTTAAAAGGTTGAGATGTAATTTTTGTTTTTCTTAAATTATTGATAAGTTGATGCTATTTTTACGAAAAGGCATGCCTTAAATAACTCTGACATTACTGTACTAAATATAGTTCTTATAAATAGTTCTCTAATGTACCAAAATGGCGAAACATTTTTTTAACCGAAAACATTCGAACGTCTTTACGTCTTCGGGTTTCCGGGCAAATAATTAGTACCGCATCAGTAAAAACGGCGCTGCGTAGAAACAGAGCCGGAGCAGAAACAAGGCATTCGATTCAATAGCCCGTAAAACGGATTGCTCTACGTCGCTTACTTAAAAGTAAATAAAAGGTCAAAGAGGAAAAAGAAGACGACTTCAAAGCAAAGAGATTGATGGCACACTTTACAATACGGAAAAATGAAACAAGTAGTCAATGACGCGGAAAATTCCTTTCAATAAATGTATCCGTGTAGCGTAATTCGTTGCTGCTGTTTCAGGAAATATATATGTATCCGTTTCCCTCGAGAATTTTAAATTGAGATTTAAAAAGGAAATTTAAACTCGGCAAAAATGACTTCACTTTTAATCATCATCAGTGCCACGCTGCATTATCATGGAACCGTAATTATCACTCGTTGTTTTCTTTAAGTAATATTTTATTTGATCCTAATGAAGATTATTAAAAGCATTGTTTCTCAACTAGAGGCCAAAGCATGTTCCAAGAGGGCCACAGAGAAAAATAATTTTAGGGGAGCTACACCACAGTTTTGGGGGGCCATGGGCAAATATCCATAAAGTATCAGGTTTTGAAAATCAGACAGCGACAAAATATTTAGAAATTTGGGTAAATCCGTAATCTCCTGGGTTTTATAAAATGAAATTTTTAAAAAGAAAAACAAAAAAAGATCTCGCGTCTTTTCGTTTTGGAAAATCTCAAAATACCTGGGTATTTCAAATTGGCCAATGACAACATGTTTTTTGAAAAACTTAAAAAAAGACACGGAGGCCACGTAAAAATATGAGACTCAAAAGAGGCCTCGGAACCAAAAAAGATTGAGAAACTATGATTTAAACTACCAATAGAACTTTTAAAAATAATTATTATATACGAGCAATGGTTACCAATCGTTAAACTTCTATTAAATACTAGCTGGCCCGACGAACTTCGTACCGCCTCAGAATCAATAAATGTTGTGTTGGCTGAATTAAGTTCAGTTGAATGAATACTCAAAATGAATTAAGTTCAATAATTGTTCAAAATTCAAAATGAAAAGTATTTAAATTACATTGATGTTATTCACGTGGTACAGTCGATAGATTTAAAGTAATGCAGTAGATCAACGATTTAAATGATCCATATGTTTTTTCTTAGCCCCAAGAATTGCTCGTTCACTCGACCAATTGCGATTTTTGTGATTAGATGTTTTTAACATTTTGTTGATGAAGCCGTCCTTCGTTGAGACGAAATTGCAAAAATTCGGTGGAATCGACATCAATCCGTTCGATTCGTCAACAGGAACACGGCCGTTACAGATAGTCAGCAAATAATGCTTGGAGAAATCTGCGGCAGATGGTCGTTTAGAAATACAACTCGCATGTTTGTCGTTAGCTGAAGTTTCTTCACATAGCGCCACAGAGTCGATGTTTTAAGGCAAGCGTTTATTTCATCGGCATCGGTCGATCTTGAAATGACTGGTAGTATTTGGCGAAAATCGCCAGATAGTAGAATCATTGCGCCTCCAAAACATTTTGAGTCATTGCGCTGATCTTTCATAGTTCAGTTGAGTGCTTCCAATGCGGAGGAAAAATAAGCCACCATTTCCCTCATCAATTGCCTTCATTAAAGTATCGTACACTTTCTGTTGGGGGTTCAACAAAGGTACATTCGTTCGAAGTGATTGGTTCAATGCATCTCGATCATATTCACGTTTACGTTCCGATTCTCGATTGAAAGCGTCGTTCATTCTTTGATCTGGTGACGCATCATGCAGCGCATGAGGTAACACATATCTTCGATCAAAAGCAACGCCTGGTTATGTATCTCCTCATTCACCTCGAGATCGGGATTCCCTGAACTGACGCGAATTTGGTGTAAAGTGTCTTCGGACATGTCATTCTTGTACTTGTTCCACAGTTCTCGTAGATTCAATGGGAAGCATATCAAAATAATGATAGCAAATAATGTGCGTATCCGACTTGGAGATGCAGAAACAATTGCTTCAGCGATTGTCATGTCCCAATGAGTATAGTTTTTAAGCAAATTGAGCTATTGACATGCAGCACAAAATGTTGGGCATACTACGCCATTGACAGTTCGAAGTGATTCAATGATGTCGACCCGAAGGGAATTATTGGTTTTTTTTTCAGATTTTTCATGTTCACAGAACTGAAAGACTCTTAGAAAATCATTCCAAGCACTCTTACGAATTGGTTTAGAAGTACTTGGCATAGCTAGTACCTCTTTATTTCACTGTATTTTAAATAATAAAATTACATCTTCACAATGTTGACAAACGACTACTTTGTTTGACAGTAACTGTCAAACAAAGGCCGTTGCTAAGGAATGTGTTGGTCTAGGATAAATTTGTTCTCAATGCATGTCACCAACATAGTGACAGGGATCTTTTCAAAATTATTCAAATAATACTTTTTTATAATTTTACGAAAGTTCATTCTAAATTTTCATATTTTTATATTACGAAATGATATAAATTCTCAATATAACAAAAAACGCAACATTTTCCAAATCTTCAATATTATATTTATGAGATTATCTTACATTAGAAAAAAATATTATTTTTTTGTTTAATGTTCCACACATGGTATGGTTGTTTTCTAACAATAAAATTAGTGATCAGAGTTTGTTCAGATTTTCTTTTTCGATAATTAATTGGTTATGCAGTTTGTTATACCCAGGGATTTTTTTACCCTGTAACGCGGCGGAACGGCGTTCCGGCACCTTTTTTTCTCGAAATTTTAATAAATGTTTAATTTTATTTTTTCTATTTTTAAATATGTATATTTTGTTTTATTTTCTAAGCATTATATGAAAAGCCATCATTAATTCTATCAAAATGATATTCGAATATGTAATAAATAATATACCTTCTTAGAAAATGCTCGAAAAAAGTGCGTTCCGGCACCAACAAAAAAAAGCACTGGTTATACCCATATATAATTTTTTTAAAGTTATCGTTGAAACTTGAATGCGCGATCAGAATTTGAATCATTTAGAAAGAAATGATCTTCTAATTTACTGAAAAGTCGGAGACCTTTTTCAATTATTTTCGCAGTGAATGATCGCAGAATTTCTTTCAGTTCGTCATTGTATTCTGGTTTTTTGTCAATAATTAAATTTAAATTATTGACATCTTTGTCACTTATAGCTTTATCTGTAAGTAATTCGTCGATATAATTTTCGCTAAAGGTATCAAGCCTTTCTTCACCAAGCTCGTGTGCTAAAGTAATCATTTCAGCTGATATTACCGATGTTTCAATGGTTTTATCGACTGTAACACACTTAAGTAGGTGGCCTTAATTCAGCGATGGCAGGTGCAACATGATTTAAACAGTCCGAAATCGTATTTTTTTTCAAATGTCGGTTGTGTTTATGATTCTCTCTATTCTTTTATTATTATCCAAAATACAACGATATATGCTCTCAATGTAATATTTAACATTTTTATATATCGTAAAATATGGTACATTTAAAAAAATGCATTTCTAAAAAACCGCATTACTTTGAAATTGCATAAAAACAGGATTGACTGTAGATGGGGATCAAAAATAAAATAATGATTTGATAGTATTCAATAACAATATAATATACATGAAAAGTATACTGATTTTTTTTTACATACTTTCTGATTTTATGTACTTTCATTTGTCTTTTCACATTTCAGTATATATTTTAGCGACGGTGATGAACATGAAACATAAATTCTTCTAAGTTTTTTTTTTAAATGGATATTGAAGATTTAGTTTCGAAATTCTGACATGTTCGTCCAAGTTCGTCGGTACATCTCTAATTCAAAGTATGAAACAAATGAATTTTACAACCAACGCCACCTAGTGTATTAAGCATAAACTGCATACGTCATGTTCCGCGTTCGATTCGAAAAATTTAAAAAAACGTATTGTACTGAGATATTTATTTTCTTTATAATTTCTTTTTCGTGATATTTTTCCGATGTTTTAATGCTTATTCTGCTATTCTAGGCCCATACAAATTTAATAAAGCAAAGATCATTGAAAACCGTGGTCTAATTCTCGAGATATACGTGGTGTAAATAACCCCACTTTGTTTTATATATATATAGATAATCCTTTTCACCATGAACTGTGTTCTACGAAAACTAATCGTTACGCAGTAGCTTAACCTCTCTTTTTTAGAGAGAGTAGGAATTTATATTCTAAATAAAATAAGCTACGAAAAGACTAGTGGTTAGCTAATCACTCTCACTACGCCTAGTTTTAGGATGAGATAAGCGGGAGGAGGGAATTCAAGATATCACATACGTCTTTGAACAAAAATTCATAAATCAATTTATAAAACTGTCCGTACTGGGATTTGAACTCGTGACCTCCGTAACCGTAGCAAACGACATTAGTCACTCGACTACGCCAGTAGTTTATACTAGTTCATAATAAAAAAGACGTTTTTGTTTTTTGACGTATAAATTAATTAATCTCATCCACCACTGAATTTTTCTCTATTTTAAGAAAATTGTTACATAAAATAAAATGTGTTTCTTTTTACAAATTAAAGGGGTGATACTGAAATAGACTTTCGTCATACTCACTGTTGTATAAGAGATGACGTATATATATATCGACTGTGGATAGGAAAAAGGACGTAACCCTCAATTTTCCAAAATAACTTTTTTTCGATAATCACAATGTATACAACTTGAAACACATTCTATCAAAAGGATGGAAGCTGAAAATGCTGAATAAGTATCTAAATTTAGCTTTTGAGTTTGAAAAAGATGACCTTGTAAAAAATTTAAACCAAGAAATAACACTGAAATAAAGGTTTTTCCGAGACAATTTCTTTAATTAATATTAGGTTATGTCAATTAAACACCAGTTAAGAAGTATCCGTGCACTTCAAGGTTGTGTATAACTCATAATTTGCATATGTTACAAAATCATCAAAACACGTTTTTAGCGTAAAATTTGATATGTGTAGGTTACGTCCTTTTTCCTTTCCACAGTCGATATATATATATATATATATATTATTGATGGGTGTGGATTGATCACACTTCTAAACAGAACACATTTACGGTTAGGTTTGATTAAAATTCAGCCCAAGAATCTCACTTGAATAAAAGTCAAACGGATAGACCGATAGACCATTTTGCATAATAGATCCACTTGTTCACTAGTGAGGTACATTCGTTAAGTGTTTGCGAACCGCTTTGACCGAAAGGTTACTTATAGCATTTTATATAGCGAGAGAGTTGAGGACATCGGCACGCTTTGAAAATAAACAAAGACTAAGGGTCCCTCAAGTGAAGCCTTGCCACACCACGTATAGGGTTGTCGGCCCATAATAATTTAACAATAGCAAAATATTTGGCTTTGAAATATTTATAATAAAGTCAATAGCTATTTCGGTTTCAATCCATTAGAAATATGTTTAAACGGATATAAATAGTTTATCTATAGTTTTATAGTAGCGCAAAAGAGTAATATTGAATAAATTTACCAACTGTAATATCAAAAGTTGTTAATGCTTTAATTGAGAAAAAATCTTCTTCTTTGGCCATGTTCGCTCCCTATGTGGAGCATATGGCCACCACGCGGCACCTCCATGTTTCCCTGTCTCCCGCCAATTGCTTTGCTTCCTCCCATGACATGCCAGCATCCCTCAGTTCCGCCGAGTACATCCTATGGATAGTACCGGTTCCCGGTAAATTGCTCGAATGGAAATTGCTCGAATAACAAGATAATCAATATGTTTCCGTTTGTTCTGTCTTAGCCCTAGTCTTCTATGTGTTCTGGAAATATATAGAAACAGTTTGAGTAACTAATTAATAAGCAGTTCTCGTAGAAACACTTCTGTTCAGATAAACTCCATTAAAAGATCATATGTTCCGCATTTGGAGCGAACACGGTTAAAATAAATACTTACGAAAATTATTTTTATATTTCACTCTCTAAACAAGTGTCGCACAAGATAAAAATGAAATTCGTAGAAAAAGTCGTGAAAAATCGTTTAAATAACCAAACAATTCGAATAATTTGTAATTCGAGCAATTTCCATTCGAGCAATTTACCGGCTCCCCCGACGGACGTCCGGGACGCCGGAATCTCACCGGTCGAAAGAAGAGGCAGGCAGGATTGAGGCTATCCGGAGGCATCCGCAGCACGTGACCCAGCCAGTTCCAACGTCTCTCTATAACCACTGACGTGACGGGACGCTGTCTTGTACGCTCCCTTATCTCTGAATTCATCACAAAAAAATAGAGAAAAAAATGGTTATGATCTTTATTTGAAAAATGTAATTATGAATTAGATACAATATTAATTATTTAATCTTAGAAACTAAGTTAATTTTCTTCTCAGAATTAGCACAAGCGATATTTTTTAATAATCTCACAAAAAAAACATTCAAATTATATTGAGTTGATAATATTTTATGAAAGTAATGATGTTATGATATTATTTGGTCATTAATTAAGGAATCATCAAGGAAGTTATTACCCTTATTATGTGTATTTATCACTAATTGATCTTGGGCATTTAAGGGAAGCCATTTGTTACAATTTATGCAATGTATTATGAAAATAGAAATTCAGTAATGTGTTATAAGATGGAGAAGAAATTAGGTTTTTGGCATCATATAAATAATCCATTCCATATAGCGCGACTATTTAAACATTTCTTTAACAAACAGACGAAACTTTTTAACATTACTTGAAGTAAGTTAATTTTATTTTTTATGCTTATAAAATTATATTTTTGATCAATACGTCAGTTCCAATTAAAGACAAAACGCTTTCCATTAGTAATTAGTTCTTATATGTTCTATTTTACATAGTTTCGATAAAGCATGGTTAAAATTGATTGCATTACGAACAATTACTCATAAACATTTTCACTCTTTATTGGTAAGGGAATTTTGAAAATTGTTTTTCCCATCTTAAGTAACGCAGTAATTAACTAGAATGCATGCGCGAAATGTATAAAATGCTTTAGTCTGTACCTACGTGACAAAGAAAAAGAGTCGATAAGAGAAGAAATGGAAGTAAAACAACTCATTGATTGAGTTATAAGAGGGCTGCCAGTCTTAAAAAATGCCGCCGTTTATTAAATTCCAAAAGTATTCTAGGGCGTGTTTTATTACTTTATGACTTAAGTAATTTAATACACTCTGCAATAGCCAGTTTGAAGTTTGTCAACCCTTCGAAATTTCTATGGTACTTACTAACATCCCTTTGTTAATAGTGAAAGTTGTTTTCAACACTTATTTACGGGAAAAGGCGTACCGGATACAGTATTTTATTATCGCCGTTTTATTGCAATGCGTATTTTACAGCGTCGTCAACGACATCAATGATGTTTTATGTTCGTTTTATCAAATATTGATCGCTCGAACCAACTCTCTCATTTCATCGATGTATTATTAAAAGAACATTGTTCCTTAACAGTTTCGTCCGGCGTAAAGATTTCTCCGGTAGAAAAAAATACACGAAAGTAAAGTTAACAACAATCTACACAAATGATAGAAAATTTTATTGTTGGAAGGCAGTGTCGATTCTTGATCATTGGTATATCAATTATTCCTTGGTGTTTAATCGTTGGGTTGGTTACATAAAATGATTTTTTAATCGAAGTTTAAAATTCTCTCCCATCCATTTGATCCAAAAAAGGAGTAGATTTGTAGTAAATCAACATTTTTAACACATTTAAGGGCGGGATTGGCTTCTCTCATCATAAGCATTATCAACTGATGCAAATATAAATTGATACATGATTATCAATTATAAATTGCGTTTAACTAATCACAAAGTGTACCAAACAATAAGTAAAAGAATTTATAAATAATGATCCTTACCAGGGTTAGCTACTGCAGAAATATCAATCATTGTTACAACCCTCAAGTCCATTCCAAGGCGGATTGGACTCAAATATTCTCCTAATACTTTTGGATAAGAAATTATTGATTGATAACTGGAAAAATCAATGCACTGAAGTGTTTAATTGGTTCTACGACTCGATCACGGTTTTTGTATTTCCAGTATAAATGATTTTATATAATGTATACAAATTAAAAATAGATGAATTTTATCATTAAAAATTGGTGCAAAAAATATCTCTTTTTTAACGCAAGAATTTTAAAAACGAAGGATTGCAATAGCGTAATTACAAAAACTGGAATTTTTATATTCAAAGTGTTTTTCAATACCTAAACACTGGTTTTAAAAATGAAAAATACTGGTATTTTGATATTGAAAATTAATTAAGAGAAAAAACCAACACAAACTACAGTACACGTATTTCATAAATAAAATAATTGTAATGAAAATTTAGTTAAACTTATGATTGTAAAAAATATTATTGATATGCAAAAACAATCATACGGTATGGAAACACTCGCCTGAACTTGTCTACGAAAAGTTTTACTTTAAATAATGGACTCTCATATCATACGAGAACAGTTGTATCACAAACTGGAATTATCTCGATCCAAATTGGCAACTTCCGAAAACTAACAAAGGAACCGCAGGGTAATTAACTGTTTTCATTTGTACGCAGATACCTCCAAAAACAAGAGTCGGGTACGTGCTACCTGCATTTGTCCCTACGTGAGTTTTCTAACTAATATTTTATGGTTTCCTTTGACTATTGGAAGTGATTTCGAGGGCTTAAAGTCAAATAACGTTATCTATTCTTTATTCTCCGCCACACAATATTTAAATCTTTTCTAGTTTCTTTTTAACTCACTAGTGACGTTTAACGTCAACTACATAAAGTTGTCCTATTTAAAATGTTTTTTTAAGATAATACATACAAATTTTACCATCAACATAAGCAATATAAACAAACAGTACACGATAAATTATAAAATATGAACATATGGTTTTAAATTAACATCTACTTAGTAAAGTTACAAAATGAATAAAAAAGTTTTTTGGCTCTCCTGAAAAGCTACATTTTTGTTGATAGTGTTGTTTGACTATAATTAATGAACAAATATACAAATGCAGTAATCTACAAAAAATGCATACTAACATATTTAATTTTAAGTCGATCACTGTCAATTTTGACTGGAAAGACATTGTTTCACAAAAAACCCATATGGGAAAAAATCATTCCTCTTCTACCTGAGACCTGCCAAGAATCATTTATTTTCCTATTAAACTGTTTTTATCCTGTAAACTGCTAATGTGAAGGACTTTTAATGGAGTATATATCAACAGAAGTGTTTCTACGAGAACTAATTAATATTCAGTTGCTCAACCTCTCTTTTTTGAATGAGAGTAGAAAATATGAAAGGAATAGAGGTTGGCTTATCGCTCTCGCTGCGGCCGAAATCGTAATCTTCACGTCTTTAGACAGAAATCCATAAATCAATTTATAAGAACTGTCCGTACTGGGATACGAACCCTTGAACTCCGTGACCGAAACCAATGAAGTTGACCACTCAACCTCTCAGCCAGCATTTGAAGTCTAATTGCACTAGTAATTGTTATAAAAAAAAAACAATTTGCTAATCTTTGTATTAGTTAAATCTGAAGTGGCAAGTAGTTCTCTACTCTTATATTATACACTATGAATGATTCAATTAAAGTTTCTTATTAATAAATCGGTATTTGAATGTGCAATAAATAAAACACTCACGTACTGAATCAATAAGTCGATCGACAAGGTTCTTTATCTAATCTTATTAAGAGTTATCGAAAGTAGGCATTGAATACATTATCCAATGTCATAAAGTAAAAATAGCGAAGTGTTTAATTCATCAAGAATTATGGATAAATGTTAATAACTACATTTTTTTCAACTTATATCTCTTCGTTCTTTTACATCTATTAATAGTATTTTACCATTCTTGTGGAACCAAATACATTTCTATTTTACTTTATTGTTAATAAAATAATGTAATATTTATGTCCACGAATAGTTCTAAGATTGAAACATCGAACGTACTGTTTCTATATATCGCATAAAGTCACATTTAATAATAATATTAAAAAACAGGAGGTCGCGAAAATAAATCCACAATTTAATTTGTTTAAACTCTACTAAAATTTAGAATTGTGCATACATTTTTCTTCTACATAATGATGTTTTTTGGTTAGTAATTCTCATTATCGTACTGCGATATTTTCAGTATTTGTTTTCATGAGTCTTATGTTGATAATAAATATTCTCTAAACGTGCGGGTTAAGCGTTGAATGACTAGATTAAAATATTGTTTCATAAAATACGTAGTATTTTGAATGACCAGAACTTTAATAGTGACTATACTATTTCATCAAAATAATTAACCAACATGCGAAGATATTTTACTTCAAAAGTAAAACTCGGTAGAGATAAATACAAAAGACATAGCTATTTCCAACTAGCCAGCAACCTTTTTGAGCAAGGACTTTCGCAAAAGCAATAACGCAAGTTTGTGGTGGTTTCTTGAACAATTCAACCAAACTTTGTGTAGCGGTGCCTCTGATTAAGGCTCTATTTATTCATAGAAATTTCGAATTGTTTTTTAATTACACCCCCCGAAGTTTTATACAGAGCTGTCTGATCCGCTGAAAACTTCTAATGAATATATACTTAGTTACTCTTTCATTATCAGTAAATGTTAGTTGAGAGCGATCGACGATTGAATCGAACCACAAAATGTAGTTTATTGTGTTTCTGAAACAATTAGAATTATTTTCATGAGAAAAAATATTACTTTTACTAAAAAAAATGGTACCAGTAAAAACAAAAAATTGAATGAAGCAAAATTTCTATTTATTGCTATTATAGATATAATATCAAAACTACTTTTTTTTAAGCCTTGTACGCTTCTTATTTGAAGCATGTAGACTTCTAATGGAGTTTATCTCAACATAAGTGTTTCTACGAGAACTGCTTGTTACTCAGTTGCTCAACCTCTCTTTTTCCAAAGAGAGTAGGGATAGAAAGATAGGGCTGGGACAGGACTAGTGGTAAGCTAATTGCTCTCGATACGCCTCGATATGACGGGTGGGAGGGGGGAATTCAAGACATCACATACATCCATGCCATTGAACAGAAATTCATAAATCAATTGAAAAATCAATTTACAAAACTGTCCGTACCGGGATTTGAACCCGCGCCCTCCGTAACCGAAGCCAACAACGTTAACCACTCGACCACACAGGCACTTGACCACAAACTACTTTAATGTAAAGAAATGATTTGGCTTAAATTGTATTAAAGTACAAATGCCAAAGTAACGATTATTATTTTAAATATGCCAAAATAGAGAACTTGACACTTTTAACGCATCGAAAAGTATAGATCAGTGGAGGGGAACCTGCGGCCTTTTTACTTGATCGGTTAATTCTGCTATTTTTTGTAAATCTGAAAATTCTTAGGATTTTGGATTCGAAAATTTTTGGAAGACCTACAAAAAAGGTCGAAAGCTGATAATTTTGGGAAATCCGAAAATTTCTAGGTTTAAGAAATTTAATTTAATGTTTTTTTTTCCAAAATCGCCCGGGAAATTAATCCGGGATTGGATACCCTAGTGTCAGCGTTTTCTTTACTGCGGCCTTATGTTGAATCAGATAAATGATTGTGGCATTTAGAAATGAAAAGTTTCCCCACCCCTGTTATAGATGTTTATTTTTCTCACGCAAATGTGATACATTCGTGCCTTGGCGAAATTGTGTTCAGTATTGACGCAGCCTATTTATAGAACCGGTAACATAACACCTCTGTGTTTTGGCATAATTGAATTTAGTAGATATCTAGCCTATTCGTGCACCTAATTGTGTAAAATTAGCAAAAAGAGCACACTCGTGCCTTTGATTCCATTGGATTGATATTATTAAAGTGTTTTCTTCTTCTTCTTCTTCTTATTAATGTGAATTTAGAAATAGAATTGGAAAGCTTCAGATTCTGTGAGACAGACATTTATAATTAACACCTCCATGCCCATGATGCAATCGTAAATAGTTGAGCCATTAAATCATTAAATATTTCTCTTAATATTGTCAATAAGTATTTTTCATTTTATGTATTCTTGCATATATACATTTTTAAAATTATTTTTTAGCTTCTAACATAGGTTTAAATACTGTCAATAAATAGTGAAACTGAGATGCCATCATGGCAGGGAACGTGATTTTTTAGGATGGCATGTTACGGGTTAAGTAAATGTTCACGTTATTTTCATGGGAGTGTATTTAGATTTTTACAGTTATGAGATATCGGAGCTTTACTAATATGTACATCTTAAGTAACAATGATTGTTGAAAATAAATTAAAAACGTGCTGGATACGACCATATGTTGTTGAGCATACGATTTGAAACAATATATGGACTTTCAGAACTATCTCAGTTGATTGAAATAGATATTTCTTATAATAATAAATCCTACTCACCATTTAATGCATGCATTCTCAACACTTGTTGACAAGAACTCATTTGGTACTAAAAGAAGTAGCGAAAGTCAATTTTCGGTAAATGATTAAAGCAGTGCTTTTGCTCATGTAACGCGGTGGAACGGCGCTCCGGCACCTTTTTTCTTTGCATTTAAAATGTTTCAAACAAATTGTTTTACTTTGAAATTTTTTTTCAAATCATTATCTCGCGAAAAAGTAACAACAGTAAAAAAATCAAACTGCAAATAAATTAGCAATCAATGTATTGGAAAGTTAAACAAACATCCAAGAACTAAATGGAATCGAAATTAACGTTATACATCATAGGAATGATGAAATGAGAACGAAAATATTAAATCCTTACTCCCATAAAAAAAGGGAAATTGAGCAACTGAGTAACAAGCAGTTCTAACAAAAAAATCTTTGGAGATACCTCTAAAATGTTTGAGAAGCCACATGCTCCACATTGAGAACGTACTCGTATAAAAATAATAATAAAAAGCTTGACAAGAAGGGAGTTTCGGCACCTTTTTTTAAAAGCAAAAACACTGGATTAAAGAATGTGCTATACTCATTATTTAAGTGTTGTAAATCGTTACTCACCACATATAAATGATAATTAGAGAAATTTAAAAATAAATTTGATTGTGTTTTAGCGTTTTTTAATTAACGCTTTATTATGGGCGTACGAAAACAACTCCGCGAGCACAGGTTTGAGAAACTCTGGTATACTGTATTGAAATGATAGTGGTGTAAATTAAATTCGACATTTTATATTTTAAATAATTTAGTTTATCTCAACCAAAACGCTCTACAATATATCTAACAGTATAAAAAAATCGTTTGGTGTTACACAGCTAAGCTGCCAATACGTTAACACAGGGCTCGCTTAATCTCAAAGCAATTTTCGGTGTTCTGGAGAAGGAATGAATTTTTTATCACTCCTATGCAATTATATGCAATACTTAAATAAGAAATCGAATATTATGTAACAATATGCAATTTACCGTTAATTAATCAATGCAAATGGCTACAAATTTACTACTGTGTATACTGCAGCTGTCGTAGATAATATGCAAGTCAAAAAATGCAGTTATACACTAATTTGATCTGAGAATATTGTTTTCTTTTTAATAAACAAGGGGCTCGACGGTCTTAGTAAAATTTAACAAGGGGCTCACGTGAGCCCTTCTGAACCCCCTCCAGCCCACCCCTGGTATTACATCATAAAAAATAGAGGTAGGCAGTTTAAAATAAAATGACTTATTTAAATTATACAAAAAATATTTTTAATTGATGTATAAATAATTTAATTTAATTTTTACCGTTGACGATCATTAGGAATTCTTTTCCAATTTCAAAAGCAGTGGTTAATATATTTTTTTTATAATTAAATATTCTATTATATATTCGGCCTGAAAAAATCAGTCCCACGTCGAACCTATGTTAAGATTAACGATAAAAACTCTGCCACGTTTGATTTTTTTATCACACTTTGTTATTTTTTCAAACACGCTTTACAAAATTGGAAATACTATACAAGACGATATCTGTTCAGTGTGCTGTTACAGCAAAGGCTATAAATAATCTATTGTCAAGGTTAAAAGTGTACACTTTTTTTCAGGCGAGAGGATTTTCACAAAAACCGAAATAATACTGATAATATTTCATAAATAATAAGATGTCCTGATAGCCGGAGGCAGTTATTTTATCAGGCCTGCGAGGGCAATCGATTGAGAGCAGACAAAAACGAAGAGTGAAGCATAAACTATAGAAGGTTTCGCGAGTGTTTGATGGTATTCCACACTTTTGTCAAATCAAGTATTATGTCGTAAAACAAAAGCTATAAAATGGATGATAAAGCAGATGAGAAAGTTTGGAGGCTTCCATTTTGCAAGTAGGTGGTTATGTGCTCTCAAGTTTTCCTTTTTCCACTGTACTCCAATGGTCGTTTCCTTACTGCAGTCGTAAAAGATGATTTTTTATGAAAATTTTCGACGTTCAAAAACAGCTGTTTGCATTTAACGAATAATTTGATAACCCGCATAAAAAAAATGAAGAGGAAATTTACAACACCCCTGGCGGCGTTGCGTTACGAGAAGAATGAAAAATAATAAACTATTATATTAAATCGAGGCAATTATTCTTACACCGCCCAGTAAAAGACATTAAAAATAATGGAGAGTTCTAAAAATATTATTATCTTCATTTTATGATACGAAAATTTCTGTGGTCTAGTGGTTAAAGCTATACACTACGGATCAGGTGTGTTTGGAATGATGCCCTGAAAGTTTTGGCAAGGTCAACATACATTTAAGATATTTTCAATCTAATATATAAATTTTGATCATGGGTGTTTGTAATGTCTTTTCTCTTTGCGTTGATATCAGGTAATTCAAACTCTTCAAAATATCAAAACATTGAAAAGAACTTGATCATATCGTCAAAGGCACCAGTGACAAAAATTTAGAGCATTATCTCATTCGCCTGATCTTTTGAGGGCCTATGCATTTTAGTGTTTTGAATTTTCGTTTGTTTCACGTGGATCCCGATTAAAAAAACGCTGATCTAAAGAACTAGAATAAGTCACATCATTTTATTATAATATCAGGATAGGCATTGACCAAATATTACTATATTGTTACGATTTTTTGCCTATTTTACCTTGATTTATTGTGAATTTACCATTTTTAGCTCTAACGCTAAATGTTTATATTTCTTTATGATTGGATTCAATTTATTAAAGCTAGTATAAATATACAAAAGATAGCAAGAAGGTTTATAATTTTTTTTTTTTTAAATTTTAATTAAAAAAAAAAATTACATTACAGCTTACGCCAATGCGTCAAATATTTTTTAAGTTGAAAGATCATACGAGATATACTCGATGAGAATTTTTGAAAGTCACATGAGATTAACTCAAGGAGAATTGACTTCACAAACACCCATGTCTTAGATCTCAAATTAAAATTGAAAAAATCCAATTTGACATTGACCTTACCGGTAATCGAACCCGGACCCACCTGATCGGTAGAGCAAACTCTTACCAACTAGACCAAAGCAGGCGACAATATATGTCTTAGTGTAATCATGATATATTGTGTTTATTTTATGATGAAAGTTAATATCGTATAATAAACACAAAGTGTCTAACATGTGGGCCATGTTTACAAAGATAATTGATCTAGAGGTAAATATATGAACTGGGGTATAGATTAAATCTGATTTTAGTCATTCCCCTTAAAGCTTTCAATACCGCGATATGCAAAACAATAAAGAACTGTCACATAAACTAACCCTAATAATAATCGTGACGTATATAGTCCCAAAAGTTCCGACTTTCAATAAAAGAGGTAGCAGGCGAAAGTTTGAGTAATGTTTGTGGTTGGGGTTGTGTGTCGAGACAACCCGGAAATTCAATGTTTTCTGTTAAACTCGATTTCCGGGATTAAAAAATAGGTCGGAAACGACGTATATTATACTCGATTGATTGTTATTTAATCAGGGATTTGTTAATCTAGCGGCCAAATAATAAAGTTAAACGTCAGGTGTAACTTTAAGGACGCGCCAATTGGAGACTTAAAAGATGCAAAATACCTGGACAAGGGAATATGTGAAGGCTTAGTTTCTGTTTTTTCTGACGTATATAATACAATAGTTAAAAACTGCACTGTAAAAGGAAGTCATAAATCGAATACATAATTTAAACTTATTTTTACATTATGCAGCGTGGAAAAAAACGTTTATTTATTATTAAATAGTTAATAAGTTAAATAAATCAACTATTATAAAATATGGAATTAGAATATTAAGAAAAACAAAAAAATGTTCATTTGTGCTTATTTCCACTTCTTACTAAGATCAGGACCGATTTTTTAAAATCTTTTTTAATGTTTTTCTTAATATAATGTCTTTCCACCAGTGAACAGTTTTTTTTAGGATGACAGTGAACATCATAAAAAAAACTAAACATTCATTTTAAAATAAAAAAATCTAATTTGCAAATCTTTAAATTCAGTTTTCTCTACACTATATATGAAAATACAATATTTTAACTCTACGTAATTGAAACCGTATAGATAACATTTTTTCCTGAATTTCCATTTGTTAGTCCTGAATTATTATTTACATAATTATGCCAAACTATACTATAAAACCTTAAAGTGAATCATTATGTCAAAGTACTTTGAACAGATGGCAGTACAAGGTTAGGGACAGACAACAGTAATTATGTTTTGTTAAAAATAAAGTGGTTTCAATTATCTTTAAAAAAAACTTTAGAACAACACAAGGACATAAGTTTTATTCTAATGCGACAAACCGTATTCAATTGAAAGGATACAATATAATAATAAACAAAGTTCTAGTATCTTTAAAACCTTTAAAAGCCCGGTGGTCTCGTACGGGACCAGTGATTATGGTACATTTTGCTATCGGATTACACTGATTTATGACAATAGTATTCAAAAATATGAATATTAGCTTATATAAAAGATTAATTTGAGATACCGATCCATAATTTTATTTTCAGTTTTGATAAATATTTTTGTCAAATTGAGATAAACATCTGCGTTACAAGGTCGACTCTTGGAATATGCGTTGTGTTAGGCGGACCGTAATAAATCAGCTTTATCCACACCATACAACAAATTTAATGGGGATACAGATTTTTTCCATACTTAGAAAATTCTCTATTCTTTTGTCATTATATGGTTTAACTTTTTAAAGTTTTATCTAATTTGTATCGTTTTAATTTTTTAACTTTAATGTATAATAATTTAAAAGTTGGAAAATGGTGAATACAGCTTACGTTAATTAAAAACATTTTTTTATTTTGCTAATGCTTTATATTTTACCCACATAGGCTGACTAGTTTTAGAGATATAATTATTTTTATAAAAGCTACGGGTCGTGCAAATATTTCGCAAAAAGTCCACGGGCGTTTAAAGGTTAACTTCGGACATGTCTTCAAATAATGGAAATGGACTTACATCACTATGGTTTTAGCCGGCTTAGTTGTATCAACGTTTAATATGGAGACAGCCGATACACGAATTTAAAAAAAACCTTTAAACATAGATTTTTATAAAGAAGCAATAGGTATCTATATTGTACATATAATTTAAGAAAACGCAAAGCCTCTCAGTCAGAACACATTTAGCCAAAATCGTGCAAAAAGGTTTTTTTTTTTTTGTACAATAAGAAAGGTTAGCAGTTGCGTATTTACTCTGTGGAAAGTTCTTTTGGCCGTTTACTTGGTCCGGTGGACTCAACTAATGGATTTATCAGGATTGAAGCGTGCTACTTAGGCCCGGATGTAGTCGGTAGGTGCCCGGCTGGCCCGGTTAATACTACCAGTCAAATACGTGATGACTCAGGCTCTGCTACGGTAAATAATAAACCCAAGCTTTTCAATGCTTTCTATAACGTATAAAGCTACCTTTGTGTATCTATTCCCAAGACTCTTAATAAATACAAAGTGAAATTTAAACAATGACTTTGACTATTATCGTTACATTTCTGCCATTTAAACTAACGAAATAATATTAGGGATTCAACATTTTATAACCATAAATAATAAGGAATAAAATAAACTTTTGGTTAAAAAAGAGCGATATTTTTTTTAATACATCATTTAAATAAGGGAATGTGTCAAATCAATTTAAAAAGTGTAATATTATTTTGTATACACTCGTCATCTGGTGTCATTCTTTTATTCAATTTAAATTACAAGCAACAGTGTCACTTGTTAATAATAGTTTGAGTTTGTTTTTTGAAAAATAAGTGGTTTTGATTGAGGTAAATCAAATTAAAAGTTTGTTAATCAATACTTAAATTGAATTTTACGATAGACGTTAAAGTAATTTCGAGTCACATTTGAGAACTGAAATTTATACAAAATTATTTCGGTTGAATCTATAATTTACAAAAAATACGGTGATATTGTTTTGTAATTATTTATACTATCGTTATCCCTTGATTAGATTTGACGACATTCACTTGGTAAAATGTGTTTGTTAGTAATTTATTTTATGGTTATTATTGCAAACTGACATCTGTCACAAAATTATGAACATCAATCATATATTTTTTTTATAAAATAATATAAAAAAATTGTAAGTTTATAATCTCTTTTTATTACCTGTTTGTCGTTTTGAAAATGTGCGAAAGTTTTCAGAGTATAAAGATTTTCAATTATTCTATGTTTTAAATAAAGCAATACACTTTATAAAAATATTATTGACAATCTAAAGAGTCCCTAGTCTCGGGTTGTTTAATATGGATGTTCCGGGAACCGAGACAGGCTAAATGCGTCGATATTCCGGGAATTTATTCTTGGGTTGTCTTGACACAGAATACCAAGTTCATAGGTTAACAAATAATTCAAAATGGGTGAAACATAAGGTGTTTGTGATGTTTTTAAATCTTATTCTTTGAAATTGATCTTTAAACTGATAAACATACTTATTGGTATTATTTCGCATGATTTCTGAAATTGTAAAAATATTGAAATATTGAATTAAGCAATGTATTGTGAGAATTGAAAAGTACCACTGTTAATGATTAATTTAATCTTGGATGAAAATGATTCACAAACAGCATAAAAGCTATGCGGAGCTGCATAAAAGAATTTAATTGCATATTGCTTCATTCGCCCATATTGAATTCTCTAGTTTTGCATATGGAAATATGAGTAACAGCGTGCAAATAACTTTGCGGATATTTGAAACAGAAATAATTATCGTTTTGTAATACTCGACGCACTGTGGGCTGGAGCATCCATTTTCATACGAAAAATATTTCTCAAGAACATACGATTACAGTTAAAATTTAAATGGTAAATAATCTATGTATTGATGTTTTATCTAATATAAATATTTTACATGGTAAAATTAAGCTTCAAAGTCAACCATTATTATATGAAAATTAGACATTCCCAGAGCAGTAAATTTTTCAATCTACATTTTGTGTATTTTAAAAAAATGTACAAATTATCTAAATAAATCACTATATTCCTTTGTACTTTATTTCCCACTTTATTTAAAAAGGTCAGAACCAGTTTCGCTCATGGCGAGAAATATAATTTAAAAGTGCATTTATACAAAAACAACTTGATAAGAAAAGGTGTAAACAACAATTGACATTGAAAAGAATTTATAAATTAGAGTAGAAGTGATTTTATAAGTACAAAAAATAAAATGTTTAACACCTTTAACATATAATTATAAATATATATGGGTATAAATTATCATTATTTAAATTCATAGTTATATTATTTTTGAAAGGATTGCATATTTATTAAATTGTTATCAATTTTATCTTTGGCTGGGGTTTTGAATTTTGTTAAGGTTTGTCTGAAAAATGTAACTAGAGAAATAATAAAAAGAAAACATATTCATTATAAAAGAAAATAATCTATAAACGTCTTTCAGGTTGATTGCACTTTTTGCAGAACTGTGAAGTCGTACAAAATCGTGGCTTCGACTCCTAATATGATTTTAAAAAATACCAAACTTTATTTGTAGTTTTGCGTATTTTTTTTATCCATGAAAATGCATGACTTTTTGTATTTTAATTTAATGGTAAAAAGGAGTCGGAATCACCCATTTTTTGTGATTCTGAATCCAACTTACATTTTGTGTAACGTGTGCTGCATAATTATTTTGTGCTGTCTTAGTGCAGTATGGAAGTAAAAGTAAATTAACTGTTTATATTACATTTATAAAAGTATATTATTAGTAGTGACAAAATGAAAGTTAAAGATATTATTAACAAATCTATTAGTAGTTTTGAATGTTATCTATATTTTCCAATATATTTCGGCTTTTTATTTAACAGAATTTATCTCTAACTATGTTTATTTATCTTTGTAGAATAAAAGTAACTAAATTATGGCCTTCATTTTGACATTCCAGCCCATAGTGTGTGACTGGTAGTGAAAATTTTGCATGTAGCTGCGTTTGAATGAATATGGAAAAATGATTAGATTTCGCTAAAGGATTTGCTCCATTTGATGTATTTGAGTCTTGCGTTGAATCCCCAACGAAATGTGAAAATTTAATTACATTCAATATTATAACAAACAAATTTTTATGTTTAAGTGGATAATTATCAAACATATATACAGTAAAGCGTTAAACTACTTCATTATTAATACATAAATAAACATATACAGCGATTTGTGTAACATTGATGAAATTTTAAACCATTTCCATTCCATACATCGAGTAAATGGGCTTCTAACGAAGAAACTCAATCAGTGGTGTTATTAAGATATTTCGTAACCAAAGAAGAATTAATCCTATAAGATTATAAACAAAATATTGAAATGAAAAATAGAACAATAAAGTGTTTTTTTATCAGCATTTAAATAATATAGAATAGAAAAAAAACAATGGTAGAAATTATATTATATATCGGAGAAAATCTTTTTTTTGAGAGAATCCAAGTAAAAGTATCACAGTATTTCTGCAATGTACACATAACGGTGCCACTGAACCCGGTTCCAAACAAGAAATACGTGCGCTCTCTGTTAGCAAATGGGACACATTTCTATGAAATTTAAAATTAACGACCTTCTCAATGACCTTGAGACTTAATGGTTGTAAATTGTTAATAAATAAAAATGAAAAAGCGACTAATAAAATAAAGTCGCTTTTCGTGGTATAGTTGATTAGAGCTGTACATCAAAAAAACTCGAATTGAAATAAAAAATCGAATTATTAAAAAGTACTATTTTGGCGTTGCTCCTGATTCGGCGCCCGAGGTCTTTCCCTCCTCCTTTCTGTCATGGGTACAAAACTGATTTCATCAAAAGTTGTTGTACCGAAACTGGATGTGTTTCAGTCCCTCAACTTTTCTTTTGTGGAATGATATAGTTCTGGTTCATGAATTTCCATTCCTGGAATAGAAACTTTCATTCATAGATGTTTCAATCGATTTTTGGATTTGTAAGCAGATGCATAGATTTCTATTTTGTGCTTCTACTCTCCACCCGAACATGAAAATATTGCGCATGTGATTTTATATGTTAAATATAAATACAATTAATATGCTTTCTGTTACACATTAATGTATGGAAGGAGTGATGTTATATACAACTAAAGCGCGTTTTACGATCGCCCATATACATACCAGAGGCGCCAGTCCGCTTATAGAATGCCGTCGAGATGTGCAGGATGGAGAGTCTACATTTTTCAACATAGTATTGTGTTGTGTTGTGTATTGTCTCTCAGTACAGCGTTATCGCTTGTCTTTTGTCTTTGAGTCAGCGCTGTCATATGATCACGTTACATCTTTACTTTCTTCTTACATACCTCGATGTTATTAATATTTAAGTATTTTCTTACTCTCACTATTTAATTATTAAATTACAATATCTGCCTTTATTTTATTGATTATCAAAGTACATTATAAGCACAGCATCCCCAAATGCTTTGATCGCAAGTCGCCACTAGTTTATACCCAATGTATCTAAGTGAAAATTATTAACTTACATGAAAGAAAATCAGAATTTCTTACTTAATGAAGTGAATGAGTCCAGGAGAAGGCACGGGTGCAATACGTGACAAAGCTACCCAATAGGCGTACACGGAAATTCGCTGAATACACTCATATGAGTGAAGACGATTAGTGAACAAAATTAAAAATCTATAAATGTGATAAGATACTAGATATAACAATTATTTAGTTCTACAACAATAAAATGCATGACTAATAACTCTTGAATCTTAACGTTATTGCTAAAGTTAGATAGTTTTCTTAAACATTCTAATAATGACACGATAGCAAGATGCCAAAGTAGCTGTCAGCTAATTCAGGGAAAACTATGTAAGTAATTTTAAACGTTTAAGTTATTAACATTGGATTTTTAACAATAATTATGTTTGTTTTTAATACGTGGCAACACACGAACTTATACAGAAAAATGAAGATGGAACATATGGACGCCTTTAATTAACATTGTAAAGAATTTTATTAATTTTTTTTTAGTTTTATAACAAACTTACATTATTTATATAACAAAAAAGCAATGTTATTCAATGAAATTATCAAAATTTCTAATATAAAAAAGTGTCGTATATTTTTTATCGTAAAATAATGTATAAAACAAGTTTAATGAATTTTTTAATGGAATTTAAAAGTTTTTTCACAAATAACATATCGCATGCTTCATAAAATACGAGCGTATCAAGATTTTTACAATATATACTTTTGGGGATAAGGATAATTGAAAAAAAAACAGATTGTTATATTATTTTCAAAAATCCTTGTCCCCAAAGATGAACATTTCAGAAAAACTACAATATCTCATTACTGAAAAAAATAGATGTTATTAAGTGTGCGATATGTACTGTTATTTTTAATTGATTGTGCTGTAAAAGTATATTTTAAACATAATTGTCGTCAATATATTTTATTAGGCAAACTCAAATAAATAAACATTTGATTTTTTTAAACTTTTTAATTGTAGTCGCACCGTTAACCAGCGACAGCACAACACCACTATCTTCCCTTTCTCCCTGATAAGACTTTGCAAAAGAAGTTATTTATTACCAGCGTTTACTTTGAAATTTGATTTTAATTTGTCAGAAATGTATCCGCTGTCTTTATGGGTTTTGATTGACGAGGAAACTTTGCCACTTGACTTTTGACAACTTTAATGACTAATGGCATCTTTACAAATTCTGAAAAGTACTTACTTTATACGCACCAAAATAAATAGCTAAGTATTATCAATTTTTACACAAAAAATCAACGTACATAATTTAACTGCACTCTACGACATTAGTTGTCCAAATATACATCTATTCGAGAAAAACATCGTTATTAGTTTGGCCTCTATCAACTGCTCTAGAGAGACAAATAGTTTTTTAAAATCCACGTATGCTCAAAGTGTGAACTCCTCATGGAAGTATCTCAACAGAAGTTTCTTTCTATGAGATCTGTTTGTTACTCAGTTGCTCAACCTCCTATATAAACAGGTAAAGTAAATAGTGTTCCGCTAAAAATAAACTTTTGAAATATAGCGTGTTTTTAACGTTTTTGTTAAAAAATAAGTTATTATGTACCTGAAAGATTAAAATACTTGCCAATTAATTTGAATTTATTTGTAATAACTATTTTATTATAAGTAAACTACAGATCAAAAGTACCAATAAATAACTTCCGATCTTTGTTTTAAAAAACTATTTGTTCATCAAAAGTTTAGTTAGCAAAGGATTTCTAAGAGATTAGGTTCCTCTACCCACCTTAAGCATTTACCTGACAATATCTATAACCAGATAGAGTAATACTTGGTTAGAATACACGAGAAAAAAATATAAACACCGTTCCAACATCAGAATTAAATTAACCGAGAAACTGATGTATTAGTTATAAGAAAAGAAACATAAAATCAGTACTGCTTATATTCATTCTTTGACAAAGTTGTCTTTTCTACGTATTGTGATGAAAAATAAATGACTATTTTTTGTGACCAAATGCCAAAGTTAAGTTGTTTCTTGAGGCTTAGAATTTTTTTAACATATTGAAAATGCCACTTACCATTCATCCATCCCCTAGACCCAATTTCCTTTGCTATTGTATAAAAACGAAAAGTGAAAAGAAACTGACCGACCCCATTATTTATCTATCTTTGTAAGACAAGTAGCCAGGAACTTGTTAACATTTGTACTATTTTTCTTAGCATTTCAACGTATCGATCAGAGAGAGCAGGCCAGTAAAAACTTTAGAAAAACAGGTACAAAAAAGGCTTTCACTAAACACTGTAATATACACAGTAAAGCCACTTTAGTTTTCTCTTCCACAATCGATTTTACATTTTATCTTAGTTGATTTACAACATTTCAGCGTTGGGTCAAAACCTAGAGTTTACATATAACTATGTATATTAACACTTAACAGTATAAGTGCCACGATTGTAGCAATACAGTCTAAATTAGATTTTTTAAAAGTAAAGTGTAATTTTTAATATTACAATAAATAATCAGCTCCAGGGTGCAGTAGTCATTGTCGTTAGTTTCCATACTAATCTCATGAGTTTATATACCAGCACGAACAGCGTTTTTGAACAATCTGTTCCAAGACATATCGTCGGCTGCATTTTCAAAATCCACTATACAGTAAACCCCCCAATAATGAAGAGATAGGGGGATCATTATTGGGGGGTTAAGATTTTCAATTGATTTTTTTAAAATTTGAAATGTGGAATTACATATTTTTTTAAATTAATTAATTGATCATAAATATTTTTATTACTTAAGCATATACGTATTCAAAATTATTTAAGTCGTGCACATTATCAAGACATGTGAATTTAGATATGTATTTTAAATACAGATTTGTATGAACTATTTTTATGAAAGCCTAATTAGGAGTTTTATTTTTTTTCATTATTCGGGGGATTTAACTCATTATTGGAAAACCAGCCGCAAATGTTATTGGGGGGTTCATTAGCGGGGAGCTCATTATTGAGGGGTTTACTGTATATATTTTTAAAAGATTGCCGTAGTCTCAAAACTCGACATATTGGTAAAGCAATTCTAGAATGTCTTATATTATAATTGTTTTTTCTTCTTTTGTGGGTGTGATGTATTATTATAATTTTTTGATGCATCAATCCGATTTTGTGAAAATATTCACATTGCGGATTTTGAAAACTTAACAACTATATGTGATTGTGTTTTCTGTGAATCCCCTCCCACCGTTCCAATCCTAAAATAACGGGACCTAGACAAAGCGATTTGCTAACCACAAGTCCTGTTCTACCATTATTATTTAATAAAAAGATGTTGAACAACTGAGTTACAAGCAAAAAATTGTAGAAACACTTGTGCTGAGGGTCTTTATTATAGGGACATATGCTCAACATTGGAATTTTTCGACTTTTGTTCGAAGGAAAGAATGCTTACGACGTTTAAACCCCCCTACTATTCAAATCCTAAAATAACAGGGTGTAAAGAGAGTGATTAGCCAACCACTAGATCTGTTCTGTCCTACTCTACTACTCTCTTCCAAATAGAGAGGTGGAGTCACTGAGGAACAAACAATTCACTTAGAACAACTTCTGTTGAGATACTTCCATTATCAGGCCATATGCTTTGCATTCGGAGTGGACATGGATTAAAATAATAGTCAGTTGAAAATGATTGCGATTAATAAAACCAGACCAGAGTAATTTATTGAGCTGTTGAATTAATAAAAAAATACTTAATTGTGTTTAAAGTTTATAAATAAGATGCCTTATAATCAATCATAGTTGGGTCCTATGGCACAGAAGTTAGCGTTGTGGGCTTCCATTCCAGACTTCACAGGTTCGAGTCCCAGAACAAAATAATTGGGTGTATCGAGAGAGATTAGCTAACAATTAGTCCTGTCCTAGAATTATCCTACAATCTCTACTACTCTATTTGAATAAGAAAGGTTGAGCGACTGAGTAACAGACAGTTCTCGTAGAAAAATTTCTGTTGAGATACCTCTATTATCAGGCCATATGCTTCAAATTCGGAGCTGACGTGGAGTCAAAACATAGTTAGTTGAAAATGCTTGCGATGAACGAATCAGAACCATATGAATTTATTGAACTGTTGAATTAATAGAAAATCATTCATTGTGCTTATGGTTTATAAATAAGATGCCTAATAGGCAAGTATTGACGTCAGTCTATTTTAAGCACTCAATTAAACGCTGTAATATCGTTTGTATGAATTTTCCACGCAAAACATCTATCACTATACGGCATTGAAGCAGTTAAGCTTATACTCGTTCTTCATTCAAAAACATTCCTCCGTGAAAGCAAATAACAGTTTCATGAATAATAAAGAAAGTTCAAAATAGACTTTGCAATTTATTGCACGATATACTTTCACATGCCCATGCGCTCGTAAGTTTAATGAGCTCGCTGTGCACGTTACAATTTTAAGACGCACAAGTACAAGGTAGTAGTGTAAAAAGTGCCTTGAAAATTTTCATTAGTATGTATGAAACATAAGTAAGAAATTTTTCTATTCAAAACTTAACAGCGCTTAAAACTACAAATGTCGGGTCCTATGGCGCAGTAATTGGCGTTGTCGTGTATCTCACGGGCTCGAATCTCAGTACGAACCACAGTTTTATTTTCGACAGATTTATCGATTTCTGTTCAAATGCACTGGTGTTTGTGATGTCTAAAAATTTTCTCTCACCCTTCTAATCATAATAACTTATTCTCCTATCCCAACTACTCTCATTAAAAAAAGAGAGGTTGAAAGACTGAGTAACAAACAGTTCACGTAGAACAATTTCTATTAATATACCTCTATTAAGAGGCCATGTGCTCCAAATTTGGGAGCGGATATGGATAACTAAAGAACTAAAAAAAAACACAACTAAATACACTGTTTACTAAATTATGTTTTTTATATTAGTCAAAAAGTGTTTAACATTCCTAAATTTTTGGATCTTCTTTTTGCATTCTGATTAAGTCCGTTATAAATCTCTACGTTACCTTGGTTTTTGGAACCTTTTTAGTCAAATGATAAATATTGTTACCTTATTTGCAAACAGGGTTTAACAAAAAAGAGTATAGACATAAAACGAATAAGGTTAGAAGAAGACTAGCATTTAGTTAATTGCTCTATCTACGCCCCGTTATTTTAGGATTGGGAATTTCAAGACATCACAAGCATCTATATCTTCGAACAACAATCTTGTTCGTACTGGGATTTGAGATCGTAGAAACCGTGATTCTTCCAATAATGAAATAAGAAATAAGAAATGGTTACAATATTAGAAAAAAGCAAGGAAAAATAAGAATGAATATATTCAAATTTTGTTTTAAGATTTAAGTTTCAGGATTTTTTAGGAATTATATTATTTTGACAGAATAATTTCAAAAATGGGTCAATTGGGAAGATCTACTTGTTCAATCAAAATTAGCAAACTACTTTTCTGTGACCTATTCATTTCTTAAATTTCTTGGTAAAACATTTTATAATCACCACCGTTTTGATGTATTTTTTTTTGTGCGTGGGATTGCAAAAATTTGAACGATTCAAATTTATTATTGAATTTCTTAAATAAGATTACATGTTATACATATTTTCTTTTCCTGTTTTTAAAAACCATTAAATTACGATGCATTTTGCGTCCGCTATTGCTGACACAGTCCATTGGAAAAATGAAGGTGTTTCTTAGGCCAGTAATTATTTTCCGCGTCAAATTGTGTCAATGGGGTAAAGCATAAAAAGAATACGAGTGAAAAAATGAATACAGTTTTATTTTCACTGCCGTGCTGACACGACTCCCTTGATGCATTGAGAATTAATGTTCCTTATTTTTTTAATTAACTCTTAGATATATTGTAGTTATGCAACGTTCTTCTTTAGGTTAAACAAATGTAGCTCAAATAACAAATCTCTTTCAAGGTAAAATTTACGCTGACAGAGAAATAAAGAATCAAATAAACTAAAGCGATAACTCGTTCTTTTGTAGAGATAACATTTTAAGTTGACTCACATAGCGGTTTAAAAATATCGTTAATATGTAGGTAACGTTACGTGGGTACTCAAAATAAATTTTACGTCTTCCATATAGTTTGTGCTTACTCAGTTAAGCACACGAATACCTTTGAAATTGTAAACACGTTTTTTGTTTCATTTATTTATATTGATTTGGATTGATGATCAGAAGGTTATGTATTGCCTTAATTTAAAACACGTAAACTAACTTTTTCATGAACAAAATATGCTTTACGTCATGCAACTATTTATAAAACCGAAATTTAACTAAATGATCTTTATAATAATGCAGATCTGCGCATGAAATTTAATCACGGATATGAAACATTTAATTATCATACACGAAAATTAATCAAACCGATACTTTGGCTAATTATCAGTTAGGCTCTCAGATGAGTAATTTTACTGTATGCATTGCATGTTGATAACTTTCTGGAAATGTCTATAATATGCTTCATAAACAATAATGAAAGCGGACATAAAATGAATTCGATAGTACAATTATATGTAACGAATTACATATACATACACTTAACTATTTTTTACACGGTAAATACGCATGAAAAAAATCGTGTAAAAAAAAGGTAAAATTAGTATAAAAATTAAAGATTGGTACCATGGATTTAAAAATTGTGTTATGTGAAAAAAAGTAACATTTCGATGTAGAAAATTCTGCGAAAAATTATATATAATTCATAATATATATTTTAATTAAAAAAAAAAATTGTTTTCACAATGCACTAAATTATATACGGGGACTTTTATAAGGGACAAGACATTAATCGCTTTCACCGCCACGTTTCTAACACGTCTAATATGTTAGAATTTAATAAATCCTTTTGTCTGTTATTACTGTCTTAAGTTGTTGGATTTCTTGTGATTAGGAAATGCGCCATCTCCTTTTTTGTCTGGGAATCGTGCTAGATCAAATAAATCGTGTAAAAATGAAGTATTTATTCTTTATAACAGGGTTGTGTAGCCGGAGTTGGAGTTGTGAAGTCGGACTTGAAAAAAACTAATAACTTCAAGTCAATTTAAAAAAAATGTGTATTCGAATCGCTAGAGTCAAAAGTGGCGCCACTTCAGAATACTAAGCCTAAAAAAGTTGTGTATAATTAAACTATGGGTTTAAACTGAGGTCAGAGTCCTGCTTTATAGTGGACTGTTTTATTTAAAAATCGTGTAAAAAAATAGTTAAGAGTATTACGAACATAATAAAAAATATTATATATTAATACAACGATCCAAGACAGATATAAATTTGAAAGGTTTAAATTCCAAGTAGTAAAATGAAATTCTGATAAATCACTTTATACTCGGCTTGATTTGCATAATCTTCTTGGAATTTCCGACTAACTGCATACTAAATCATATTTACATATATTAGACAAGAAGAGAAACACCGCTGAAAAGTTCAGCGAATATTTTATTGTCGATGCATTTCGTTTTGCCAAAAACATACTTGGACCAAAGTATTTTTCTCAACGATTTATCGTATAATATTTTAATTTTTCACTGAAGTTTTAATTATTAACTGTTACTATCATAAACTCAATATTTCTTTAGGTAATTATTTTTATCTACGATAATATTAATATTGTTAAAAAATAACAATGTATTTTACTTAAACATTTTTTTATTCAAATTTATGGCATTACGTCGGAAGTATGTTGAAACGAAATTTAGCTAAGCTATTTATATGCAGATAAAGTACACTACATCTTCTCATATATTCTAATAAAATTATTTATATTGCAAAATACTGTTTATACAAACACTACTCCATAACTATTAAAACATTTCAAAAGGCTTGTGTAATTATACAAAATCATTCAAATTAAAAGTAATGAACTTTTAAACAATTGAATAATTTCGTGTTTGTCACAGTTCCGAGAAATTTAAAATAGTCAAAATAGCCGATAGCCGATGGTCAAAATATTAAAAACCTCTTACAAATAAATGAAAATAATTTTTAATCACATAAAAAAAAAACAATTATTTAAGATCGGCGAAGTGATGATGAAAAGGGTAGCGAAACCGTTACTGATCTAAATAAATTGATATAAAAGAATTTCACCTTTTTAATACAATGCCTTTTCATCGTGTATTGACAGTTAACATATTCAACGTGTTTTCCCATTTTTCTTAGTGTCATATTATGTCGCCCGCTGTGGTTTAGTTTTAAAAACTTGTCTCTACCGACCAGACTGGTCTAAATTCAATTCCCGGTTCAGTCGATGTCAAATTTAGATTTGAATCGTTCAAACTATGTACATTCTCACAGATTTTGTCACTAACGACCCGGGTTTCGCCTCTCGGCATCTTCAGGCGTTCAAGTGCACGGATGAACTTGAACTGACCGTTTAACCGACCGATCGTGACCGATCAAGCTCATCCGTGGACTTGAACGCCTGAAGATGCCAAAAGGTGAAACCAGGGTCGTTAGTGACACAATCTGTAAGAATGTACATAGTTTGAACGATTCAAATTGAATATTGAAATTCCACCAAGTACCTTCAGTCGAAATCTTTAATTTAGATTTATTTAAATTTAAATTTCAGATATAAGCTATGAATGTCAATTTTCCTCGAGTTTAGTTAAGTCGAGTCTAGTGCGGTATCTTTCTTTAACCCTTTGGGCCTCAGAGCGCCGATCTATAGACGCACACTTTGGTGTATCGTAGCAAAGGAATCACTGTGAAACAAAAAAGGGTCGCCAGAAGAACAAATTGTCAATAAAATAAACTTATTTAAAAACATTCTTTTGCTGATATATATATGTTTTTTTCGTATCTTTATTTTGAGTCTGATTTTCTCTCCAACTCACTTCGTGGAAACTGACGACAATCGAAGAGATGATATACTTTTTAGCTTGTATAGTGAATAAAGGGATAGTAAAAGGGCTAATAAAATTATACTAGAGTTACTTTATCATCAGAAGTACCCCATGGTTCGGAAAGTATTTTCTATACAAAGATTATCCCACATTTTTCATCAAGGTCACTGAAGTCTTGCTGGCTTAGAAAAACCTGACAATAACTAAAAACAGTGTTGCGTATATACCACACCTGGAAAGCGAACAATATTCCGCATAATCTACATGTGAAGAAGGAATAACATGGTCCATGCTTTCCTCGCCATAAATATAGTATTGATTGTTTTTATATATATGTATATGTGAATATTTTATAATATAAATGGGTTATGGTGTACTTTTTTGTTGTTTTCCGATAAGAATATCATGTAGGCCTTCAACAAACGTTCAAAACACCCGGTGTAAATTTTGGGCTTGTATTTTAAGTTCTCTTTGTTAAACTTTTTTGCTATAATATTTTTTTTATGCAGGACAATAAAATAAATTATTGTACTTTTATTTTTTAAAATGTACCTTTATATGTTTTTGTAATGACTGTATTTTTTGTTTTGTTTGTTTTTTGGAAATAATAGATGATAATTTTAACCAGATTAAAATGGGCTTTTTTGAGAAAACAGCTCTGAGGCTAAAGGGTTAAATTTAAATAAATTTGGTGCATTGGTATTACAGCTAAATAAAAAGTAAAACTATGATTTTTCAGAAGTTTTTAATTTGATTCAAATAACATAAATAAAATCATTTGGACAAAAAAACTCACACGCCTAGTAATATAGTATAGTAAAGTAATTCAAATAAAAAAAATTAAGAGTAGTACCCAAATTCTTAGCATTGTATCATTAAAACAGTTGGTATATAAGCCATCCGAGCTAAAGTGTTCCGTTATACATTCCCAGCATCAAATATCAATTAATTATTTAATGAAAAAGCGTTTTAAAATGTAAACTTTTCAAAATGAAAAATAAAACAATTCTCTCGGAAGCCCCGTGATCAGTGTCACAATCTCACTTAATTGTAAAAGGGTACTCAAATAACAAAGACTGGGGTAGAAGGAAGTATTTTATACACGACAATTCAGTGAGAGGCCCAACCCTTATCAATACTGAGTAGTTGATAATAATTGAAATTCCTCTCAGAAAAGTAAAAAAGCAATTTAAATGAAGAATAGTGATGTCACTTGGAGGTGTTGTTTGTCGTAACCAAAAATCTTCTTTGACAAGAAATGTCGAATTATTTTGTTACTTCTCAGGAAAATTTATTGTTTTGAGTAATCTATTAGCGATTTTACTTATAATAATGATGTATACGTTCATAAAATTTTGTTTTTTTAATATAACTGTATATTATTTATTACAGTTTTTGCACGTTAATGATTAATTGATTAAGTTGGAGTTTACTATTTTTCTTTTTTAGCTCATGTCCGGTCCTAATATTGAGCATACGGCATCTTTTCTGGAAAAAAAAATCTACGATAATTGCTTGTTACTTATTTGCTAAGCCTCTCTTTTTCTTCGAACAAAAGTCGATTGATCAATACTGGGACTAGAACCCATGAGATCAGTCATAGAAGCCAAGCGACGTTAACTACTGTGCCACGGACCCGACATTAAATTCTACAAGAGTTGAAAAATGAAGTTAATAACTGCATTTCGAAATCGCGTCGCCTTCAAAACTAACATTATATATTTATATTTTAAAATTCTTATGGATTTAAATACTCTCAGCATTCTTTTGAATGGGTGGTATCCTAGATTACTTTCTAGAAAAAAGTTTTATCAATGGATTTAAAGATTCGTTTTAAAAGGATAGTTATCTTCGATATTTTTATTCCTAGCCACCCACCCTATCCGATTAAAAAAAACAGGGCGTAAAGGGAGTAATAAAAAAAACCACTAGGCTCTTGAGATAAACTCTGTTTCTAGCCTTACCCCGATAAATACATTTAAATGAAAATAAATAAATGACTTTTTAAATATTAAATAAACTAAATGGTGTGGCGAGGTTATTGCGGCCGTGTTGTTTATTTAGTGCGGCCTTTTGACTTAATCATGTTTTTTCGATTCGTTCAAGGGTATCTGACAGAATAATCTTGGATGCGACCTTCTTAGATACCATTGAACGAATACGGCCTTCAGGCATTAAAGTATTTTTAAGCGGAGCATGTATATGCGAAGATTTTCTTGACTTGCAACATCTATAAGTAGCTCAATGACCGAGGTATTAATTTTACTCCAATGTGGTAAATCAATCAACGGGAGATGAAGACCTTTACAAACGTAGTTTGATTGGTATGTCGATACTACGAAGATGAAGTGAGCGACTAAGAATGATAATATCAGTCACTTCTGTCAATCTTCATGAAACGACTACGTTCATTTATTTGCGTCAGTGTATTCGAATTCTTTCTGTGGTAAAGAGAATAATAGTATAAAATTAGATTTGATAATTTTGTTACAACCTATTTATGAAGCATCATTTTACAGAGCAGTAAGGTTTATGATTAAGCTAAAAATTGATTATTATAATTTAGTTATTAATTACAAAATAAAAGGTGGGTATTTCTTCGTTTTCGACTGGACGCAGGGAGTGGGTAAGTTACAAACATTAATTAATTACTTATATTAAGTACCGTGAATTTCAATGGGAATAAATTCATCTACATCTTATTTTCAATGTTGAAATTTAATTTTACATAAAAAAATAAGCTTTGACAAAATTGCTGCCAAATCCATCAAAAATATCAAAGGAGATAATAGTTTCGAAACGGTTAAGAAACACTGTGAAAATAGTGTGATTCAGTAGACTGGGAAAAATTATTACCCAAATCCAGATGGTTGTATGATTTATAATTTTAATATTATGAGATAATGTATTTTAAAAGAGTATTTCACGATAAATATTCAAACTTTAAAAGTGCTCGAAAGAATTTGTAACACCTAGTGCGCTTTGGACGACATTTACAACTCCACGTTGAATAGAATATAATTCTGTTTTTTTCTTGAATTTCACAAGAAAAAGCCATAAATTTCGCTCGGTCTTCGTTTCCCCCCATTTTATCTTTTAACTCTTTTTTTGTGTCCGTCTCCCGAGAGAAAAGAGCAGTTAGCATTTCAAGCCAGCCAGCGCGGATATAGACCAAAGTGATTTGGTGGGAAAACACGAAATGTCCGAAAAGAAATATACACTGGCAGAGGGAAAAGAACCAATGGGACTTACTCGCGGAGCAGTTTATGATTTGCATAATCCTGTCCTACAAAAAGCATATCATTTAGTAATTACGTATGTAAGTATCTGTATTTAAATTATTTCACGCTTTTTAAAATCATATTTACTGTTTCTTTTACAACGTATTTGAACTAAAAAGTATGGATTGTCCGTATTGTATTTATTGATGCATACAGATATTACTCGACCAATCATGGTGTACGCTGCTCCAATATGAACGTATGCTCACCGCAAACATTTGAAGACTCTCCAGATTGTCCAAAATAAATCACTGAGACAGATATGTAACCCCCCGTGGTACGTGCGTAACTCGCTGCTTCACAGAGACTTGAAAATACCTACCATCAGCGAGTTCGTTCGTGAAATATCTCAAAAGTTTCACAGCGAGGTAGGAAAACATTTTAACCCAACGATCTCTAATTTCCACAACTATGACGAGACACTGCCTGAAAATCGTTTTAGACCTAGAGCAGTTCTGCTCGACGACCCTCCATAGATCTTATGTCGTCTAAAATTGTCAATTTAAGAACGAACTTAGCATCACGAAAATGACTCTCTTTGTTTATTTTTTTTGTGTACTGTATGTGTGTATGTGTTTACATGTACGGATATAGTATGGAGGAAGCATATGGAATGTGATTTGCAAAATAATACATATGGAGTTCCGGTGAACTTCTTATCTCTGTAGTGATCGCGCCCTTCCGTCTGCAAACGATGGTAAGGGGATGCAATTTACAATTTTTCAAAAACTTTATCGACGAAGGAGATTGGAAGAACCTTGACGCTGGCGCGTCCTGGTACTTGAAGCTCCATAAATTTGATATCCAAAAAAAATAATAATTGATGATTCCAGCTAAAATTGTTCATGACAAATCACTAAAACGTTTTCTTCTTTTATACATAAAACGTCGTTAAATATTCTTGCTAGTTTTGATATAAATAACATTGTTTTGTATCCATTTAATAACTGCTGTGTTTGCTTTACGGGATAATAAAAACTGCCGCTTTTGTGAGAAACTCAATTTAAATACTGAAAAATGTAAATGCTAGGGTTTTATTAACATTAAACACACACCAATATGCATGAGTTCCAGTGATTACAATCTATATTTTTCAACAGTAGAACTGACAGATAGTAAGATTGAATTCAAAATATCTTGTCTCGTTGTTTATCTTGATTTCTTTATATTCACCATATTTAGCATAGTCTAACCTTACCTAAGCCGTAATGTCATTTTTATACTGTGTAGCGCCCGCCAATGAGCTTAAAAACAAGTGAATTCATACATTGACTTGTCGAAGTGTATGAGAATTTTAGTAACTTAAGCAATAACTAAAACTAATATTTAATGTATACGTTGCTGAGATTGCACAATTTAACTGTGAAATACGCATACGATTTGAAAAGAACTAGATAACTTTAAGCCAAAAGATTTTGTCAAATCACAAAACTTATCTAAACAGTGTTTTGCAGAGCAGAAAAATATATTTACAGAAGAAAACAAATTTGACATTCCCAGAAAGTTATATTTATAACTTTTGTTTTCAAATTATTTGCGGTTTATCAAATCTTATTAATTTGAAGCATTTTTTTGACAGATGTTTTAATGTAAAATACACCCACAGCCAAAATTATTACAATAGAACGGGTCTATTTCCATAAGAAATTCTTACGTTCGGTTTATTTCTAACACAATAAATACTTGAGCGAAGAAAGCTGGCAAACTTTTGAAAGAAAAACTTTCGACCTTTTCCGTTTTCTATAGATGAACTCTTAATAAATTGATGTGTTGAATGATGAATTATTTTACATGATGATAAAGACCGTGAAGAAAAGCTTTTAATTACGTAAATATAATAATAAGAATGTATTTTATAACAAACCGAATTTGTTGATTGGATAGTGTGGAAATTAAAAAGCATTATCACAACAGAATATAAATGCCAGGTGGAAGTAACACTTGTTTTTATTCACTCAATGCTTTCATTGGCATAGGACATGTTTATGTCTGTCTGTGTGTGTTGTATAACAGAAAAAGCGATGTTTCTAACTCTAGTACAGTAAAACCCCCCATTTACGCAAATATTGGGATCGCGTGATTGGGAGTCACGTAATTGGGGGAGTGAATCTCATACAAAAATTAAGGGTTACTTTTTTTTGCGAAAAATTCAAAACTGCCAAAACTGAGAATAAATGCAAAAAATATTAAGTTATCTATAGGTGTTATAGTGAATAACACTCGCCAAAGTTTGACTGTATGCGCCGCACAGACAGCCACCCGGCTGTGTGTACAGCAGCAACGACAATGGAATGTGAATTTGATGTAGCGTAATTGGAGGTTCCATTGTATAAGTAAATACACTATAATATGGTTTTTTTTTTAAATCAACATATAAATATATATCACCTTTTTAATGTTTTATACAATTTTAAAAACAAAATAAGTTGTTTTGATTGAAATGAATCAATTTATTGTAAGAAAATAAAAGATCACTGTTTAATCCTGCCACTGGATCCTTGTTAATTATACACCGTAAGCTGTTAAGAAAGTATTATAATAAAGAATGGATTTATCAACAAGGATGTTTTTTTTTAAATTCTATTCAACTACATTTTATCAATTACACAACTTTATGCAAATAAATCACTTTTTCTCTCATTAATATACATATTTTGCTGTAAATTGTAGACCTTTTTACTCACCCTTAATTAGGTAGCGCTGAAAAGTAGCTAGTTTTACCCTTACTTTAGATATTCGTCGATCGGGTGACTGTTCTCTAAAACATGCTTTAATATCGGTTTCTCCTGATGTAAGTTCTGAGGAAGGATATAAGTTTTCCAATAATACAGGAGTATTAGACAGGTCGGTGAGCGAAAAATGCATCTCACGTATTGGATGGGGTGGTGGAGGATGGAACTTTGTGATTCTTTCTCCCCGCCAGGCTGGCCTGGACTGGGTCATCTAATCCAGCAGGTCACGTTCTACGTATACTGCTAAGCCCTTTCGCCTACAGCAGTTGATCCTGAAACATACTACCATTTCAAATCGACTCGATACATTCAAGTATGCTGTTATTTTACTTTGTGTTGTCGACCGTTAAGTTTAGTGTATTTTTATTATTTTAACTGGGGAATGCTTGCGGTCTTATTCGTTAAATGAAATTGATAAATTAGTATGCATACATAAAACGTGATTTATTTTTTATAGATATACAGTCAATCTACCATTTTAAATTAACGAAAGCACCGACGAACAAATATTAACAAAAAAAGAAAAAAGTAGATATTTTTATAGTGTTTTGTTTTAAATGTACCTTAGTATATCAGTAGAATTCAATTAAATTCTTATCACGATAATATGTTTTTACTTCCAGGTTCTCTTGCATATCTATTTATTCAAACTGCATATTTACAGAAACGTCCAAACTACAAGAAAATAAATTTATGTGATGTTTCTTAAAATCTACGGAGCGATTAAAATTGTAAAAAAATCGATATAGAAAAAATAAAACAAATTTAACCTTTAAACGCCCGGCGGACCAGTGAATATGATACATTTCGCTATCGGATTACACTGATATATGATAATAGTATTAAAAATATGAGTATTAGCTTACATAAATCATGACTTTGAGATACGGATCCATAATTTTATCTTCATTTTCGATATATATTTTCAATATTTTTGTCATATTGAGTAATATAAACATCTGCGTTACAAGGTCGACTCTTGGAATATGCGTTGTGTTAGGCGGACCGTAATAAATCAGCTTTATCCACACCATACAACATATTTCAATGGGGATACAGATTTTTTTCCATACCTAGAAAATTCTCTATTTTTTTAAAAATTTTATGGTTTAAATTTTTAAGGTTTTTTATCGTTTTAATTCTTTAATTTATGATAATATAAAATAAGAAAAATTGTAAATAAAGCTTTTGTTATTTATAAACAATCTTTTATTTTGCTAATGCTTTTTATTTTACCCACATATACTGACTAGTTTTAGAGATATAATTATTTTTATAAAAGCTACGTGTCATGCAAATATTTTGCAAAAAGTCCACGGGCGTTTGAAGGTTAACATAGCACTCGCGGAACTAATCAAAAAGTCACGTGGGGCACAATTTGTGAACCCCTACTTTACATTAAGAGTACACGTTTTAAAAAAAAAGCTGTATAGAAAAAAAAATATAATTAACTAGTATAAAAAATAAGTTCTGGGAAATATACAATCAAATTATAGTGTTCTATAATTTTGACGGTCGACGAATTGTTTGAGCGTATTATTTTTATCTTTAAGCTAAAATTGCAATTCTTATTGGGCACACAGAAGAAACTTTATGCATCAACAACTTTAACGTTCAAAACATATTAAGACTGTTTACACGTTTAAAATTTATAGATTTCAACAGTTACGCTGTGTTATTTTTGGTAATAATCCTTTCAATTTACGAGTACATAAATCACCACCTAGTATAAATAATAAATCGGAATTAGGGTTTACGTAAGATCAATACGATGTTTGTCGTATGTAGGATGTGGGTTACCTACGCTATGTGTGTCAACAAGCATGATATTCGTTTATCAGGCACTTTTCAGATACTATCAAAAATTTACCGTTTATTCAATAAATACAATTATCAATATAGGATATTGTATAATAAAAAAATAGTGATTTCATGTGTCATTCGATACTTATTGATTTGTTTTAATATCATAGAATGAAAAATAAATAAATTTCATTATCTGTATAGTCCCAAAAAGATTACATGCTAGATGAAAAATATTTTTGAAACTGAATTATATTATTATGTAGTTAATAAATATACATATATCTTAAAAATATTAACTCTGATTCGCGGTCAACGTCGTTGGATTCCGTGTCGCCTCACATGGGTTAGAGTCCCAGTACAAACAACATTTTTTCAATCGATTTATTAATTTCTGTTTGAAGGCACGGGTGTTTGTGATGTCTTAAATTACCGTCCCACTTTTCCAATTCTTAAATAACAAAGCGTAGCGTAAGAGATTATAACCACTAGTCTCGTTCTAGCCCTATATTTCTATCCCTTCTATTTTCTTCGAAAAAGAAAGGTTAAGTAACTGACTAACAATCAGTTCTCGTAGAAAAAATAAATGTTGAAATACCTCTATTAGGAGGCCTTACGCTCCAAATCGGGAGCGGACATGGATAAAAAAATTAAAGAAAATCAATATGAAAGTACACTAAATATCAATGACTATTTTTGTCATATGACTTATTTTGTATTTATTTATTTTTATTTTCGACGTTTTTTATGTAATGATTGAATTATTTACTATCAACGGACGTTTATAAAATATACATTAATCACTGAGTAAAATAATGACATCTCGGAATGCTCGTAACCAACGATCGTAAAAAATAATAATCTTGAATCATAATGATTAAATAATTATACTGCCTTGCTGTCAAGAGAAAGCGGATTTGATTGTTTTGAAGTGGTATTTGAAAAGTGCCTACCAGCATTGCAAAGAAGGGTCGCACTGTTCAAACCAATTTCCTTCAATATGATGAACTTTTCTTTCTGCGACCAAGCGAGGAAGATATACTCACAAATTTACATTCCCAACCGACGTAATGGCATTATCTTTCCAGTGATGAATCGTCAGGTTGAATTTGTGAATTACACAAAATGGTAATATGGATGGTAGACCATTAATGGCCAACCAGTAATTTTCTCCAAATTTTTATTTTAAATACCAATAAAGAACACTCGTCCCTTTCCTGTTAACGTTAATAAACAGCAGTTAACAAAATCGATGTATTTTTTTTATCAATGTCTGCCATACAGAATCTGTTAACTTATCCATATATGCATGTACATATAACAGTGGCATTGTTTACTTCTAAAATAAAATAAAATAAAAACTCCATATTTCGGAAATCATAATTACTTGGAAAATTACAAAATAATAAAAATATTTATTTTTATTAAGCACACACGTCTTTCTGATGCGTAAACTTAATTAATGATGCTTACAGAATCATATCCTACCCCTAGTTTTAGAGTCGGCATAACACATTTTGAGTGAATAGTACAGATAGGCTAAAAATATCCTTATTTATTTTGTCAAAAAATTTTACAATCCTGTGAATGAATGACGTTAAAAATAGATTATAATGATATTTGTAGTCATATATACGATTACGTGAATAAGAAATGCCTAAATCATAAAGTATATTTTTGGTCAGATAACTATGCTAGGAATGCTAACTATGCTAAGAATAAATATTCAGTTATACCGGAGGTACTAAGAAAAAATAGCAAGTAATCAAAATCATGCATTTAAAAAAATGATAACGAATAGTTAATCTACATACATATATGTACATATATAAAAATGAATGTTTGTTTGTTTGTTTGTCCCGCATGCCTTCCTATACCGTTCATCCGATTGTGATACAACTTTGGTGAGATTTTGTGCGGACGCTCGCAAAGGTTTCTGAATTAGTAGAGCCAGCGGTGGGCTGACAATACGTTAAAAATGAGACTCGATTTATATCAAAGCAATTCTCGGTGTTCTGGGGAAGCAGTGAGTTTTTTTATCACTCCTATGCAATTATATGCAATACTATATTGCGCGTCCAAAACCAACAAGAACACCATTTTTCTTTGAGTGACATTGCAACGCATGGAGGGGACACAATAAATCTTTAAATCCAACTATTTCAGAATTCCATTTTTGACTGGTAATACTTTAAAACTACCGGTACGATGACTGTTTTTTTTATTACATGAAATCAAACACAAAACAGTTCATTTTAGTCAAAATAAAATGCTGTTTGGTCATAAGATTTTAAGTAGTTAATAGCGGACCATGTGTTTAACATGTTTGTCGCAAAGTTTTATAATTTATCTCGTTTGAAGTTTCCACTTTCTGTATGACGTGACGTGAATACGATTTAGAATATAACACTTAGCGTTAATAAAAAATATTAATGCCATCGCCAGGGCTATATGCATTTTAAATATACACGTACAGGCATTTTGAAGTGGGTTGTGTGACCCTACCTCTGTGGGAAGTCCCATCGCGCGCTGGTTTATTTACAAAGCGCGTAAGAGCATTAAATACCCACGGCAGGTGTAAAGACAGGCAACAACAGAGGAAGGTAAATTTTACGCGTTTCTTAATTGCCTTCATGTATATAAATGGCATACGTCTGTCTGTCAGATGAATTGCCCTCGTTCAATTCACTTAGCGCTCGCTGATTCTGCCTACGGTGCCAAATGGGAGACATTACTTCAATTAAATAATCACGGCTATTCACGTTTCGTCTGAATTAAAGTTTATTTTTAATTGTAAAGAGAAAACTATTGTTATTTAGTAATTAAAACAACGCATTAAACACATAACTACATACGAATATATAATAAAAGCAATTACATATTTCTACTTTGCAAAAATGAAAACTGACACTCCAAACTACTTTTGGAAATTATTAAAGCCTTTAATAGAAAGGAAAATTGTGTTAATAACACTTTAAATAAGATTAAAGGATCACCTTATTTTCGGGTCTTATGGTACAGTGGTTAGCGTTGTTGGCTTCCGTGCCAGATCTCACGGGTTCGAGTCCCAGTACGGACAACACTTCGATCGATTTATCGATTTTTATTCGAAGGTATAGGTGTTTGTGATGTATTAATTTCCATCCCACCTTTCCCATCCTTCAATAACTTGGCATAGCGAGAGCGATTAGTTAACCACTAGCCCTGTTCTGGCCTTATCTTTCTATCCTTACTACTCTCTTTGGAAAAGAGAGGTTGAGCGACTGACTAACAGTTCTCGTAGAAAAAATCTGCTGAGATACCTTCATTAGGAGAACATATGATAGACATTTGAAACAGACATGGATTAAAAATAAAAGAGGATCACCAGTGATTCATTTATTTCCATTAAGATTTACCGTACATAATGTAAGTAATTAGTTTATAATTAGTACTGTACATACTATCAAAGTTTGTATCTTTCCCCCTCTCGCATTGTGTCATGTAGAAAAGGACAAACCCCAACTTTTATTTTGTTATTTATAACTTAAGAATTAGAATAAATTTTACGTTTATTCGTAAACCGTAAAAAACCGTCAAAGCGAAAATGTGTGACATTTTCTAATACAAGTGGAATAAAAAAGTAAACAAATTTTATTTTACATTAAAAAAATGAAATTCCACAATAACCAATTAATACTAGGTGTAAAAATATCACTACGTTTATTGTTGTTTTACGAAAAATGACAAATATTGTTTATGGTTATTTCGGCATCCCATATATTGTGATTTGTGACTGATGATGCTTGATGGATTCGGTTCAAGTTCGAACACGTTGAAGTGCACGGATAAATGCTTTTAGACAAATTGAATCTGAGGATATCGAAAAGCGAAACCCCGATCATTACCTAGAAGACGCTTAAAAATGAACGCGATGTATCGATTCTAAGTTGTCATAGTTATTAATGTTTAATGGAAATTTTTCTCTCTTTTCCAGACTAATTTACAATTCATTACCTTACTTACTGTCAGTGGCGGTTCCTGACCTGAACTCTTGGGTGGGCTAGAGAAAAGCATATTTCCACTTCACTTTATACATTAATCTACAAGCAAATTAACAAATATTACGATACTACTGCAATGCATAAATTTTTATATAATAAAATCAATGCTAATGTAACTAAGAAATAATAGAATAATAACACGGAATCCTTAAATTCGTCTCTTTCAAAGTGAAATAACAAGTACCTACTAAAAGCAGTATAGAACTGTCACTTGCTGTCACTGAAAGTCAATACCTGTCACTTTCATACAATACAATGATATTGGTTTTGTGTTTCAATGCATAAGTATGCGTAATGGGCTGAATCAGATCAGCCCCCAACGATCAACAGAAACCTGACAGATTGAAACACTATCCTTTGTGTTTGATGACGTTTCCGTACATACAAAAAATACATATAAAAAATACAGTACAAAAAATCTAATCGTGCTTGATTGCGCCCCAGTGTAACGAAATATGTCATGATATTGTCTGTGGTTACGGACTTAACGGGCGCTAGCCCCTGAGTGGTGTTGCCAGTGACGTAACGTTCCTGTTCCCTGTGAAGTATTTATAGGGTTATTGTTTTTTTATGCCTGCTCAGTTTAAAATTGTAATACAAAACACAATCGAGAATATGATTGTAGGTAGACGTAACATTGTCTTATATTGACAGAGGAAAATTAAAACAAAGATATTATATTCATTTGGGAAAGGTAAGTTACGCTTATAAATGTATTTATTTTGTTCAGCGGCCGAATTGCTGTTGATTTTTATTCAGCCATCTAATGTTTTGGGTGGAAAATGCAGGTCGGGCTTAGCCCACCTAGCCCAGTACCTAGAACCGCCACTGCTTACTGTAATATATTAAGTTTAAAACGATGTTATGTATCCGTAATGTTATAACGCTAGAAGGAATTGAAAACATCAAAAGACATATTTAATGTGAATGTTTTTAGCGTTAAATTGTAAGAAATGATTTTCAATTCAGCAAACAAAAGTTTGTACCAAAATGAATATACGTACACAGCAAAGATACAATTTTACATATATCTTGTATTTATATTATATTATACAAATATACCATCTTCACAAGCATTTTTTTATTATTTTATTAAAGATAAAATAAAATATGTATGTTGGAAAAAAATTAAACGTTTTTAAATACGGACATGAGTGACTTCATTTCTTCTCAAGTTACCATTGGAATTATGAGAGTGGTTTGGATATTTAAAACAATAGTCAGCAATTAAATATACATTTTTTCTGATTCCCACATTTATTTATCAAGATCAGGACCGGTTTCAAAGATATTTTACCGAAAAAAATACAAATATTCAGCCGTTTACAAGTGCAACTATAATTATATGAATTCTAGAAAAAAAAATATCTTTTCAGAGTCATATGTAATAGTGTAGTTTTTAATAGAAATACATTAGAACGTGTTTACAAATGTATATTTTATTTTTTCAATTTAATGGCCTTTCCACCAAGTATTGACAGAGAACACACTACAAGTGAATATTCATTATAGAGGAGTTGTACCGAGTACATACCAATTCAATCAATAAATTGAAAGTAGCCGATATGGCTACTCAGGCAATTATTTTTAAGCGATTTAAGCTTAGACATAAAACAACAATGCAAAATGTGTGGTTTAATTTACAGTGTATAAAGTGAAACAGAAAGACAGCTAAGACGTTAAGACATAAGGTTAACTCTATACATAATAAAATTAAATTCATTCTAAAAGTAGAGATAGACAATATCATAAATTTTCTAACACGATGTATTGTGTATCTCTTCTAGGGTAGTATATAAAGCTGAGTATATGTAAGATTATTCATAGTTCTGACGATGACGCACGCCGAAATAGCTATAAACTCATTTTATAAAAAAATGTAGAACTAAATACGTTGAACTAAGTACTTTTAAAACCTGTATCTAGAACATTGAGCAGACAGTTGATTTTGAAGTTTCATAAGATCAGTTAATTTAAATTCGTATTTATGTGTATTATTAAAACAAAAAGTAAGATTTAAAACCCATTCTCGTTGTTTTTTAAGTGGTGAGTGTTGCAAGACTGAAATTTATTACTGTTAATTCTTAACAAAAGAAAAGATACGAAACAAAACTGCATTTGAACTTTGGAAAAAAAGTTCGGTAAAAAAAACATTATAAAAGTGGAAGCATTTGCCTGAAAATATTATCGGTAAATCTTTTTGACGTGTCCGTAAATATTTCGGAAACAATTTTGAGAGATTTATCGTTGCATTTTTTCTAAAATAAATAATAATAATTCCATGCAAACGTTGCAAAGGATAGGGAGGGCAAGTGTTTTCACGCTGGCAACATATAAATTAAATTCATTTTTCAAAACAACGCTATGAAGTTTGGTGTCTGCACAAGATAAAGGGATAAGTTAAAACTTTACTAAATCATCTCTCGAGTATAAAAAAAGTATTTTATTCCATTAAACTTCAAGCAAGTGACGTTTATATTTCGGTAGACTTGATGAAATATGTAAGGTAATACAATTTACGTGGCCTGTGATATTATTCATTAAAAAAATATAGTAACAGAAGTGATTTATAATACTCACTTCTTCTAAGAATTTACATTATGAATAAAGAATAATAAAAAAGATTTCGATCGTACATATTATTAAATTTTTGATATAAATGCTCAATGGCTGAGTGAAATCGGGTTTTAAGATACGCAGTTTTTTTTGTCAATATTATAATATAATAATTCGTTGGTATACTGCTAAAAAAGGTTGTCAAAAATTGGGTGTTTTGAATTATGAATGCAAATCGATAGATTTAAACAAGCTTAATAGTCGAAAAAAACAAGCTGACGCATATAACATTTTTTTTCTCGATATTTAAAGAAGTAATACGAACTAAGTATATTTCGTAGGCATTTATTACTACCAGAAACATATAAATAACTTAACGCTTTTTAACTGTACAGATTTATACAGCTATTTAAAGACGATTAGACGACTAAAAGTTTTTCAGCTGTATTTTTTTTTGTACAATTGTTGTTTATTTATTTGTCTTATTGTCTACCGCATCGATTTATTTTCAGTTCGCTTAACGATATTCTTAAAAATTGGTTATCTCAAAACAAGCACATAACGTTTTCTGACAGAGTAACTACTATATATTATATACACTACATTTAATTTCAATTATTGAACGTACATACACATATTTCAATCAACACATTGTATTTAGGGCCTAGTTTCTGTTTAAAACGGTTAAATACTATATCATAATTGGTCTCCCGGTTTAGTGTACACTGTACACGTAAATAATTCAATTTTATTCATTATCGATGACAATGGTTTCAGTCAACAATGTTTTATAAAAAAGTGATTGATAGACACGGAAAAAAATAGTCTGCCTAGATTAGAGACATTGTTTTTTTGTCAATTTCATCATTTTTTAGAATAAAATTCGCCTTTTCTCGAGTCGTTAACTTCAATATTTAGAATTTTAACTCAAAATTTGACTTTAAAATAACGCGGTGATACATCTTTTTCATGCACTTAATACTCAGTTCTATAAGCAAATAGGTTTATTCCTGTTAGCCAGAAAATTTGGAAAGCAATATTACACAAACTTTAGATATTCCAAGTGACTAAAGCGATGACATACCAAATGTACTTAAAAGTGTTCGTCTATTCTAATAGTAATAGTAAATAATCTTTTAAAATCAGTTTTTAAAATTAAAATTAACATACAATGTAATGAATTTAATTTTTTTAAATCCTGAATTGTTTTTTAAGCAAAGAAACTTGTGCATCATTTTTTTACTATACTTTTTTACACGAGAGTTAACGCGCCATAACTTGAAACGTTTCCACCGTTAAAAAGAGAATCCAGTGAATTATGTAATATATTCTTTAATATACGGCATGAACTCCCTCACGTAGTGATCTAAAACATCCAACCTACAAGAAACAAGTAAGTATTGAGTATTGTTTTCGATGTATATCATAAAATTTAGTCAAAAAATTTTATCACATACACAATATATGTATAAGATTGAAATAAATAAATTGTTTTGAAACAATCATTCAATTAATATTATAAACAGTTCTATTGATTTATATGATGGGTTTGAAAACCTAATCTACGATGTATTGTAAATCGATGGAAAGGTGTATTATACTTATAGCTTTATGAGAAAATGATGTTTTTAAATCCGTCACGACAATAAATTGAATATACTTATAGACTTCTGCTTCGGGAAGTTTCACAAGTCTGTAGAAAATTGTCCGATGTTTTTAATGTTAATAAATTATTTATTTATTATATATCTATGGCTTACTGGAAAGACATTGTAAGAACATACTTATATCCAGTGGTGGGTATTATATTAATATGATAAGTAAAATTGTAAAATATATTTTTTCTTTCGACCATAGTTTGTATACACTGTCGGCAGCTCAATACTCATTCAAACCTATTTTATAAAGTAAAATATTGTAAAATATGACAAATAAAATATTGCCTTTTATTATCAGGTATTTTTTTAATTTTTCCAATGAAACCATTTTAGTCGAAAAATAATTACAATAAAAATAATTAGCTCAGTAATGTTACGGTTATTATTGCAAGTTAACACTCGCCACCCGTACAGTAGTCATATATTATTTAATTAAACAAAAGGAAGATATTGAACGATTTTTACATTCTTTTGAAATATACAGGTGTTTTAGTAAAATAAAGATTCTCAAACAATATTTAATTTGATTGTATAACATCTACATTATACAAAGATGTTTTATTCAAATGTCACGGAAACCGAGACTGGCAAAAAGCGTCGATTTTCCGGAAATTTATACTAGCGTTGTCTCGATACAGAATCCCTAGTATACATTGATGAAATGTTCCTTGTGAAAACATTAAAGGTCTAGGGGTTAATATGGTTGGGAAGCCAATTTAAAACGCACCCCCGCCTATGTATGTATGTGTTTGTGAGTGTAAGTAAGTTTCTACTGAAGTGTAATAATTATTAATTAACAGTATGTAAATTTGTGTGATGTTGCCAGGTCGCCAACTACTTGACAAAGGAAACGTTTTCAGCACCCACTCTATTATGCAACTTAATTAGCGGAGAGAGATCTTCATAACACAAGTGTTATGCAAATTAACATGAAACAAGATAGTTTATAAACTTAAGCCATAATAACTGACTCAATTACGTGTTTGCAGCTTATATATCAAATTAAAAACTTGTAATGATTATAATATATTAATTTAAAAACACCAATTAAATTGAAGACCTCGAGCAAACATCGTTCTATGTCACATTTGTGTCATTTTAGTAAACACATTTTTAAAGTTCCTTTAAATGGTAAACCTATCATTATGATATTGTGAATGTTTGTATAAAAACACAACATTTCTTTGTACTACTTTCACTAATTAAAAAATATCAATACCGGTTTCGCTCAAGACGAGCATTATCAACTGATAAGAAAATACGATTTTACAGTACAAAACAAAATTAAATAAATAAGGTATAATAAACAATTGTTATTGAAAAGAATTTACAAATTACTGTAAAAAATATGAATAAATGACACTAAATTGCCTCAAATTAAATTGTGTTTTTTTATATAATGCGTTTCCACCATGTTTTGTCAGTCAACACCCTAAACGTGACTTTATGTTTGTTATAAGTTATTTTATGTATTGTGTTATACGTCATAAATTTCAAAATAGAATATTATATATATTATATTTGTTTTTTTTAGTAACGTCATTTTTGTATGAAATACATTAAATGTGGTGTATGGTGGAGGTTTGGTAACTAGGTGATATTTCCTTGATCACCCTTTCTATAGATTCTACGTTCTAAAGCAGTGGTTCTCGTGTGCGGTTACGAGAGGATTTTGCTTAATTTTTCAAGACATGGTGAGAAGTTGAAAAATTCCAAAATAATTTTCTTGCTTTGCTGCTCGCTAACAGATTTTATCCAGAAATTTACAGATTTCCCAAAATTATTTTTTTTTACTTTTTTTTAGGTCTTCCAGGATTCGCCTATGGCCCCCCAAAAATATGCTGTGGCTGCTTTTAAAATATTTTTTCTCTGTGGCCTCCTTGTAAAATGTTGAGCCCCCCGGTTGAGAAACCGTGCTCTACATTAAGAGTGGGCAGTATTAAAAAAAACTATATATTAAAATAAGATTGGATGCACTTTTTACTATAGTTATTATAAACATTACAAAAGCTTTATCATTGTCTTGGATGTGGTGTGAATTTTTACAGATAAAAGGAAAAATACTAGCGTATTGCTTTTTCGTAGTAGCTTTTATGGCGTGCTCAAGTTTTATTTTGTTTGCACAATATTTTATTTTACTGGATTTCCTCGCCTGGTAACGCTTATAATGACCCGAGTGTGGATATTCTCCCGTTAATTCCGATTAGAAATTTTCATCGGAAATTTTGGTTTTTTTAATTTTTAGTTACGAAGTTTGTTCGAGATTTTATCAAATTTATCGCTCAAAGAGAAGTTTATGTTTATTGCTTTACAAAATATTTGATGCTTATTTATAGTATATTACAACCAGAAGTAGTAAGGAATTAAAGTGTACTAAATAATATAAGCGGCAATATAATAAAGTAAAGATTTCTTACACATCTTTTGGTAATGTTCTAACAAGGACAACAAACAGAAAAAAATGCTCAAACTATTTGACTAAAAATAAAAAATGTGAACGAAGTAAACATTTTAATTTGTGTCAATTTAGAGTCACATATTCATAGATTCAACTGTAATTTGTTAATTCGTTAAATGCCAATTATTTATTTACACCTTTTCATTTGAATTTGTTTTTGTATAAATATCACTGTTAAATTGTATTTCTTATCAGTTTACGATGCTCACCATGAGTGAAAGCGGTCCTGATCTTAATAAATTAAAAGTGGAAATAAATACTATGGAATATTGTGTGTTTCTTAATATAATGCTTTTCCACCAAGTATTGATATTGAACATCCTAAAAGTGATGGCAAACTAGATTAATTTAATTAATAGTTAATATAAATGACACTCAATAAACTGGAAAAGTAATCACTTAAACATTTACAATTTCTATAAGGCTTTGAAATAATAAGTGATAATCGTTAAAAGAAATTCAAATAGTAGAAATGCTTTGTCATAATTTGGTGGGTATTATCCGACGTCATATTCTTTAAAGGATTTTATTAATTTTTATGATTATTCTTTTACACTTGGTGATAATAATTGTATTCTTAAATATTCACGATAAAAAAGTACTGCTCGTCAGTATAGCATGGCGGTCACTTGAATGCGTAAAGGCATGCAAAGACAAAACTCATGTAAATATACGAAAGTTGAACAATTCAAATATGAATATTTAAATATTTATCGATTTGTATGTACGTATATTCTTTAATGATTGTGAAGTGAAAAGCACCTTTCAAAATAATGAAGCTCATCGACGCTGAATAAAATATATTTGAGGAAGTGGTGAGCGTCATCCATAGTACGGCTCGGCGCATGATTAACATCCCGGCGGGGTCCCATTTCGTAGCTTTGTTTGTGAGGTTTTATTTATCTTTGCTATGGTGAGTTCTCGTTGCCCTGTTCGTTCTTTGCACGAAATATTTTCAAAGAAGAGAACTGTGTTGATCTAAAAAAATATATTCAATTCCAAAAGTGTATGTTTTACGCGACGTGTTTTATGGTTGCCAATTAATTGATTTTTAAACCATTTAAAATTTAAATTATATTCAATTGTTTATTAATGCGTTTTTGCTACACTGGAAAAATTAAACACAATAAAAGATTTAAAAAAAATCATTCGATAGACAAGTTTACTAAGTGATTACACTGAGTTCTACTAAGGGTGAGTAAAACGGTCTACATAGACATAAATTGATTAGAAAAATTGTGACTTATTTTCAAACATTAATATAATTGATAAAACATTTGTTGAATAGAATTTTAAATACATCTCAATTGATTAAGACACTTATACTATTCCACTAATAATTTACAGTGTATAAGGAACAAAAATCGACTATCGTGCTTAAATAGCGACATCTTATTTGAGCTGTATGGGACTGATTTAGAGCCAGTCGTTTTGGAGGGGATTATTAACTCAAATACTGTGAAGATAATCTTGGTCGGAAGTGAAGACGGACCACAGCAAGCAATTCTGCTCGTTCGGACTCCATCTCAAAATACAACGTTTTAGTAAATAAGATATTCTTAAATATTTTAATAACGTAATTAATGATAGTAAAAACCAACTATCAAAAATATTCAGGCATGTATTTTTCATTAATATATTTTTTTTCATGTGATTCGTTATATTTATTAGTAATATATCACGACCCGTATAAACTATCTGAAATGTTTATAGCTACGCTGAAATCATTTTGTTATATAATATCAAAATACAATATAACGTTATAGCTCACATCCTGAATGTTGAAGTGAAAGATTCACCGTGACTTTTGCAAATTACAACCTCCTAGCTTAGTTTGGCCGCTTGCTCCCAGAAAAAGGATTATACGCTTCCAAAAAAAACCGATAAAAAGAAAAATCATTTTCATGTTTGAGTGGAAAATCTTGTTATTTTACATCAAATTTTGTTTAAATAGATAACCTGTGCCCGGCTTAATTAAATTGAATTAAAAAGGTACCCTGCAACGATAGGTAATTAAATATAATTACTTAACACGAATATAAAGTTTTATATGTTTTACAGGTGTGTATTGGGCATGTTGTATCATTTTATATGCTTATAATAATATTGTCAAGTACACTTTTACTTGTAACGCGTATTATCAAGTGCTCTTTTAGCGTTAATTATATTTTCATTAAAGTTTGGTGGAAAATTATCAACTTCAAATTGTTTTTCTCACAGAAGCTTCAAAAGGCTGTCCAACATATAGAGTGTCCTAAAGCAATGTATCCGTAATATTGATAATTTTTAATTATTTTTACTCTTTAAAAAGTTTATTATTATCCAGAAATAATTTGAAAAATGTATCATTTATTTAAATATATATTTTTGTCCTTATTATTCTTAAAAAAACAAAAATAATTAGTTTTTATTGTAAATAAAAATATACTACAACAAGTTCAAGTAAAAAAAGGTAAATATCTTGACTTAAGCGGCGTATCGCAGAAGAACAGTAAAAAGTTATGTTTACATTTTAATAAATTTCCTTGAGTTGAGTCCACAATGAAAACAGTAATTTATGTCATTGTAGCCAAGAATTGTTGGAGCCTTAAGTCACAGTTGTAATAAGGGGCAGAAGTCAAGGGAAACACTCGGTTATTGTGGGATAAACAACTGTTTTTCTCGGGGGAAATGCAATGAAAATTTATAAAGAGAATTATCTATAAACGCAGTCTTTAAATAATGATAAAAGTTACAATACTTATATGAAATTGTTGAAAAAACATTGAAGATTTTTCAATAGAAAACATGTTTTAACCCAATGTTAATATATATATTTTAAACCATGTTCGCTCCCAACGTGGAATATATGGCCTCTTAAATTAAAACTGCTTGTTACTTAATCACTCTCTTTTCCAAAGAGAGTGGTAGGAATAGAAGGATAATGCTCAAACAGGACTAGTGATTAACTAATCGCTGTTACTACGCTCAGTTATTGAAGGATCGAAAGAATGAGAGGGAATTTCTGGACATCTCAAATACCCATGCTATCTAACAGAAATAGATACATCGATTGAAAAAAATGCTGTTCAAACTGGGACTCGAACCCGTGATATCCGTCACGAAAACCAACAACGCTCACTGCGCCATAGAACCCAACATTTAAATTTAAAATTATTTATTTTGAAAACTGATGAAAAAATATAAAATCAATATATTAGCACTTTACATGCATTTCAACAATTGGTGAAAATGCATTAAAATCAAAAAATAAAACGTTATTTTGTACTAATTTCACATTTATTTAATTTGATCGTTTTAACTTGGTAGATAGTTTTATTTGGTTCAGTATGAATAGCACTGACTCTTCATGAGCGGAACCAGTCCTGATCATATTAAATATATATAGAATTAGTATAAAAGAGTGTTTTATTTTTTTAATTAAATATGATATTTATATTATTCTTAATAATATTCCCTCTTAAAAAATATTCCCTTTTATACTAACAGACAAATTTTTTTGGCTTCGTTTTGAATATTTGCTGTCCTATCACTTAAGTTAAGAGATAATAATAAAATTATTTTTGGGTAAAAACATTTCTTTATTTCTGTGAATCTTAATTTTATTTCGGGTCTGTTTTAAAAGTATATATATACAACCCTAACCAATATACATTTGCTAACTATATTTTTATCTTTGGCATTTTCGTAGTTATATTTGAAACATTCAAGTATGTTGTGCAATAGATCGCGAGCCACTTGTTGCACGGCGCTGCCATAAAGTGTCTCACCGCATTCTTTTGAGAAAATTTATTAAGCTAAACTTTGAGATAATTTACATAAACAAACAGTTTTTAGATAAAAGTTGCAAAGCCTTAAGGATCACTGGTTTTTGTTTCTTTTAACGAGTGCGGAATACTTAATTTTACTTAAATTGTTTTATTATTTATGGACTACTGTATTCAGATTTTTCTTTTGATGATAAGGCAGGATCGATGATATTAGCTATTGGTTTTTAATTCACGCGCGTAATGATCATAATATATAACAGGTTGACCAATTGTCAATATCAGTGAAAATAGGTGAAATCTGACGTCTTTGGACAAACATTAACAATTCTTGAGCGCAGTCATAATTTCATAATATTTTTACAGCTGATCGCAGATTATACTATTAGAATACCACCAGACACATAACATTTCTTTGTAAGGTATGTATAGTTTAATAATTCTGCCCATTCTTCTGGGAACAAATGTCCCGGGACATGAGCCTGAACATCTAGGTTATGTCTCGGAAGAATGTCCCAGAATATTTTCCTGAACACACGAGGGGTCACAAAAACGTCACCCGTTGAGGTTATATTCGTTAGTGTTGCTTCCAAATGAACATTTCTTGCATATGTTTCGATCCAAACAATGCGAATTAAATTAATTACTAATGTTTATAAGATTTTTACAGTAAACATACAATTATTTAATCATAATGAACAACTTATACACCATAGACAATTTACTATAAGCCTTTTTTTATTTTAATCCATGTCCGCTCCTAATGTGGAGCATATGGCTTCCTAATGGAAGTATCTCAGCAGATTTTTTTTTCTACGAGAACTGTTTGTTACTCAGTCGCTCAACCTCACTTTTTTTTCAAAGTGAGTAGTTGGGAAAGAAGGATAATACTAGAACAGGACTAGTGGTTGGCTAATCGCTATTGTTACACCCAGTTATTAAAGGATCAGAATGATGGGAAGAGAGGAAATAATGTGAATTAACGTTACAACTTTGAATTGAATATTTCTCAAATTCACTGTGATCTTACCAGGAATCGAACCCAGACCTGCGTGATTGGTATAGCAAGCTCTAACCAACTGGGTCACAGCAGGCAACATAAGCCTATATAAGCTTTAAAGTAATATAATGTTTGAAAAGGCGTTTATTTTGACAGCTGTCACCACAATGAGAAATTTTAAAGTAACATAAGAAAATAAATCTCTTAAATGATACTCCATGAGTTTATGATGATCAGTGTTGCCCACATTCTCGCAATATATATGTAGGCATGTCACGAGGAAACATGAATCTTAATGAAAAATATGACTTTGACAGTTTGTCTACTGCTGCGCGCGCATCTCATGTTCCGCCTGCGATCGCTCTCAGACCGTGACCATGGGAACCTATCTCGGGTCACGTGAAATTTTCCAAGATATGGCATGAACACGTAAGTTTTGTGTTCCAGGACATGATCTGGGGCAATTTGTTTCCAAGTGAATGGGTGATGTAATGGTTTGAGAAATCGACCAAGGATCTATCCTATTTCATCATCGTTTAAAATTATTAATAACCACACCTATCGAGTTGTCCAAAAAGAGTTGCTGTAGTTAACAAGACATCAACATAACCAAAAAACCAAATGATACTATTTTTATCGAAGTAAAAAGTGAATTTTGGTGAGACATATATTACTTTGGTTTATACCTTTACTTTCTATTTCACTGGATACAAACGACACACAATAAAACTTTCGTTTAAATGATTTCAATAAATCTTCATTTCAATTCCTAGAAGACGTATCTTTGCCAATCGGAAGAATCTATCGCCTCTGGATATTAACCCTAATTCAGTGTTTTAGTTAGATTTAAGGGAGCATTTTATTTTGTAGCTTTTCCTTTCTTATTGCTTGCCGCCCGCATTTCCCGGCTGAAGGCTTATCGCGTTAAAATATCTCGTCGCAAACAAGAAGAGACTATCATCCCCGTGGCTAAGGGAGGAGGCAGCTCTACCAGGGGAGGACATTATTTATTGCAAGTTTTATATTGTAGGTATCATTATACACAAAATTCAAATAACAATACCACATGACGGTAAAAAATATAACTTGGCATAAGAATGATAAGGTGTTAAATGCGAGACTAAACAACGAAAACTTATTAAAATCAGTATCTAATAAGCATTGTAAAAAAAAATAAAGTTTCCAATTATCTTATTGAAGTTTATACTGTAAAAATTCGCTCAAAACTAAAAAAAATTCAAGATAAATTATATTTTTATTTAAATTCTTTAATTCAAAAAAAAACTAAATCTTTTGTACTAATTTCATATATGTGTTTATTATGATCGTATTAAATACACATGGAATCAGTAGATTTAAAAAATATATATTTATCATGTCTTTTTACCAGATATTGACAGGGAAATCTTTAAGGTTAGTCTACAAAGTTAAATATTAGATTTGGAAATTTTCAACAGTTCAAAATACCAAATTAAGTAAACCAGTAATATTATACACCAGGTGCGAGCGCCACATGTCTATATTTGCTCAACACTCCAGACGTACAGACAGAAACACTCAAACTGACGTTTCCGTCACGAAGCGTGCGCAAGCGCAGTATTGTGTATCACTTTTTATTTATTTTTTACTATCTTAAATATGAACGATATTATTTGTTCGATAATATATTATGCTGTCATTTCATATGTTACTAAAAAAATGTTTGATTTGGAATAAAATATGATGTTTCGAAAACTGTATCTACATTTTGTTGATGAATAAAAATTGATACTTTTCATTAAAAATGTACAAGATTTAAATACTTTTTACAGCAATAGTTATATTTGTTAACAGTTAGATTGTATGATTCATAAAAAAAATCTATTGTTCATTTTTATCACAAAAGAACCACATTTTGAAGTCATTTGTTATAACAGATAACCTAATTGGCAAATCTTTTTTTAGGAGGGTGCGTCGACAGATAAAAAGGGTTTCCAGGATCCATTGTATATAAAAGTATAAAATATAATAGTTATATGCCGAAACGGGAAAGTTGAGGGAGGAAGTAGGGACTTACAAAGAAAAGGTCAGACGTTTTCGTTGTCCCAGAGACGCGGTGTCCAATTTTGACAGCATCGCAAATTACAAATGACAGTGTCCCCAGAAACAACGTTAGAGATCACTTGATCATTTATTTAGTAAAAAAGTGTCTCTTAAAAGATAACAAACAAAATTACAATTTCACTAATGAAACTTTATATTGAAAAGGTTGAGCGGCTGAGTAACAAACAGTTCTCGTTGAAAAACTTCTGTCAAGATACCTCTATTAGGAGGTCATATGCTCCACATTGAGAGCGGACACTGTTTCAACACGACAGAATTAAACGTGTATTAAAAAAATGAAGATATGAAAATTAAATTTACAGAAAAATGAGTTGGATATCTTATAATTTTCAAAAAAAAAACTGGACCAACGCCAATATTACAGCAAACAAAAATCTAGTATTGATGGTGGTTGGTCCAGCGCTTTTCTGTAAAGATTTTGATTTTCCAAAATTTGCGTCGATATGGAATACATTAATTTAAGCTGACAACTATTGAAAAAGAAACATAAAATTATCATGCGATGGTTTATTAAATCAAACATTTTACAGATAAACTTCAAGTGCATTTTGGAGAAATCTAATTGAAGATCATGACATTTTATATTGCAAAATAATTCAAGTACCGTTCGTAACTTTGAATTTATCCGAAACGGACTTTTCGACACCGGCTGCAATGGAAACAAAAAATCAAACCAGGTTAGTAGTATAAACAGATTTACAAATGATACTTTCTATAGTCCCCAAGATTTGATATACTGTTTACCAATACCAACCACATCGATCGCATTAAAAACAATTTAATATAAAAATACAAACAAATAAAAAAAACCTTATTATTACTCCGTTTACCTTTTTTTTCATTTTTTGACCATTTAAAACGTGTTTATCTTATCATCATATGAAATAAAAAGAAGGTAGGCGCGATTTTTTTAAAGGGAGGTGTAGTAATTTAAAGTTTAAAAACCACCGGGCTAAAGCCTACGACATGTATTCACGACGAAATCTTTGCCTACGCCGTAGTCGCACATTCAACAAACGGCCATCCATGATTTTATGGATGATTTGTTTCAACCAAGCGGTCAACATTAGACAAAATGCTGTCATTAGTCCATGTTTCAGTTGAAAAAAGTCTTGGGTAAACATTTGTTTCAGAAGGACAGAGTTTTTTCTTAAGTTAGAATAGTTAACAATAATTGAAATCTTCCTTTTTTATTTGAAACAAACAAAGCTATCCTAAGACATGACAAACAAATGTTTTCACGTATAATTTATATTTATATGTATTTGCATGATATATTATATACGTTCATCTTCATCATCATACGTATTTTCAACAATCCCTTTCTCTGAATAAGTAAGTTTAAGTTAAACTATGACTTCTCCAAATGCAAAAATCTAGATTGTTTTTATCCCCCCGCATGTTTTTAAGCATGTAGATTTTAAAATATAGCTTACAGCTATTTCGGAATAACGTCATCGTCAGATATAGTGCGTTTTATGGTTCTGATGACAAGGTGATTATAAAATAGCTCTCTACTAGATTTTGTAACGATTACGGAACATACATAATTTGTTACATTCACCTTGATATATCAAATAAATGAAAATTAGATGTATTATTCTCCTCACATGATAGATTAGAGTTCTCTTATATAGTTTCTTTATTAAAAAATAAATAAATAAGGCGTGACATCATTATGTGATATATAATACCAAAAATTATAGATGTACAATTTACTAATAAGTATACATAAACCATAGATAAAAACAGTATTCAAAATTTTCAACCAGCTATAGATGTCACATTTTTTTCACTTGTATGATGGAAATTTCTACAAATATACAATTGTTCTTTACAATTTTAAGTAAAGGAGTATAAAAATTTACACGTATAAAGAAATATATAAAATCTTTTAATTTTTTCTACTTACGCAAATATCTCTAAGCCTATATTTTTTCTTCGAAGAATCCTACAGTAGCTTTGTCGTTATTTTTTTTTATACAAAAAATCAAATTAAAATTAATAATTATGTACTTCGACTGTTTGCGTAATTAGGTGTGACACGTATTAGGCTTTTTTGAAAAGCATCTTAGCATCAAATAAATATATCGATATTTCACTGGCAATGGATACGTAACATTTAAGCCTGCCAATCAACAGTAGCAGTAAATTTTTTAATACCATACAGGGTTGCCAAATTTCCAAAATCACAGATCGGTGCACAATCATGATAATTTAAGAATTGAGGAAGAAATATAGAAAAAAAATATTATAATTAAATTGATTAGATACAAGACAGGAATTCCATTATGATTTAAATCCAAAAATATGTGCAGTAATAACAGTTTTATTAACATTCGATTTCCGATGAGATGAATTCAGTTGAAAAATGTTTCTTATTTCAACCATTCGCCAAATACCAATAATATCTAACTATAATCTTCAATAAAAATAGTAAGACAATTTTTTTGGGGCGAATTCGTACTCCATCGCTCCTCGATTATATTTTTGAAGTCTCGGTACTTACGTGTTAAAGTGTTTTTTAGCTAGTTTCAAAATATTTTTTCCATCTTTGCTCAATAAAAAAATTCTGAAGTTATACAATTGTTATCAAAATTATGTTCATATAAAGTGGTACATCAGGCTGTCTACACAAATTAAGCTAGTCTCTTTAACAATATTCGTACATTTTTGTACATATTATGTTGGAATTTTCAAAGTCAATGCGGGACTCGGGATTTTTCTATTGAACTCGAGACAGTCCCGCTAAAATATGGACGTCTGAAAACCCTGATACCATAGCACGTGTTGGATTTACACCAAAGTACCTTTGTAAAACGTGTTATTGGTGTTATGTAAAATCCAAATTAAATGCTATTACATATATACACAACTTCAAACAATATTCAATATATTATATTTATTAAGCAAACGACAAAAACTTACAAATAACAGGTTTTTTTTTGCAGTGTGACTTATAAGTATATCCATATATGGAGTATTTATAATACAAATATTTGTATAATATACATACATACAAAATAAAAAAGAATTCTAAATTCACTGACGTCTATTTAAAATTAGTCAACAGCTTGGTAAATAGTTGTATCGTGTTACATATACAGAATACAATTATTTATAATTACTTGGTGTACTTTTCCGGTTCTAAGCTCAAGAAATGCGACCACAATACCCACATTTTCTTAAATATCTATTTTAATATGGGTGATAGAATGTTTGTAATTAAGGTATTCTTATATCATAGTTTTTTGGACCTTTTGTAGTTTATATAAATACGCAATAACGCGATAACGCGATAACGAGATAAGCGATCGTTCGTAAGATAGCTGGGCTAAACGCGTCAGTTGCAATTTCATATGTGTGCTGGGATGACGTCGTTTTTACGTGCAACTTAAAATATTATTATTTATTAAAAAACCACAGATTTTTATAAAAAAAAATGTATGAGGAATGATGCAGAGAGATATTTTAAATTCCTTAGACTATCTTTTTTTTAAATTCATAAGAATAAAGCCAATAATGAGGAAACCACTGGGGTCCCTAAACGACCCCCGTCGGCAGAGAAGTATCTTTCTAGTATCCGAGCCGCGAGAGTTAAAAGCTATTGATCTAGATACATTTTACCAATGGTTTGATTTTTAATGACGTTATAAACGCTCAAATTCAAATTTAAAAAACATTTTTTTAAATTCTCATTTTGACCCCGTATAACCCGAAAGAAATGCATGCTTCAACGTTCGAACTATAAAACGTGTGCAAAATGATGTATTCCGATTGTTAGTTATTGCAGTATAGATTCGTCAAGTCGATTTTTTTCTCGTCGTAAATCTAAAAAAAAATATATCTGCTTGTCATAAAAAGTGATCATTCTAAATGTAGCAAAAATAATGGCAAACAGTAAAGTGAATTAAATTTATCACTCGCTCGAGTAAATTTTTCCATCGTCATATTGTCGTAAAATAAATACAGCATTAAACCGGCATTGCTTTATCAATCCCTGGCTCCTGGCACTAAAAAAAATCACGATTTGGTAAATATTTCATCTGTCATAAATTTTTTAATAAGAATGGAGTTTTATGGAATCTCTTCATTTTGTTGACTTTCATACAAATGCTCTGATTTTTTCTGTGAAAGAAGTGTTAAAAATACGTATCATTAACCCTTTTAGTACCGTTCGATTTTTAGTATGTTGGCCAGAAATACTATTTATAATACATATATACATATTTATATACCTCAGTTCTAAAGTGTAACAAGAAAAAAAATCTGCTTTTTTTGAGTATGGGGAAATTCTTAAAATACCGATATCTACCAGTTACAAAATGTGGTAATATATTGACTGTGGAAAAGGAAAATGACGTAACCCACAGTTTTTTCAAAACAGCTTTTTGTCGATTATCACAATGAATACAACTTGATACACGTTCTATCAAAAGGATGTAAGTTGCAATTGCCGAATTAGTATCTAAATTTAGATTTAAAGTTTGAAAAAAGAAGGGCCTGTAAAAATTGAGACCAGGAAAAAAGAATTGGAAAAGATTTTTTCATAAAATATCAAAAGATATCATAAAAAGTCAATTAAAAACCAATTTATCAATCTCCGTGCACTTTAAGGTTGCGTATATTTAATAATTTTTAAATTCCGGGAAAAGCTAAAAACAAGGTCTCGCGTCATTTCATTTTAGCAAATCCGAATCTTTTTACACGATTTTTTGGTAAATGTTCTATTGTTCAATCGCGAAATCCCAGGATTACGAAAAGATTCCAGGATTAGATGCCCTAATAACCACGTGTATATTATTCATTTCTCAGTAAAATAAACTTTTCATAGAATAACGTTTGTTGAACTAAAAGTAAACATTGCAAAAACTACATCAAAACATAACTAGCTTTACGATCCAGCTTTGCCCAGAATAGATACAAACGCATTATTTATTCATTTTGTGTACACACTACACTCGCTTTCTACCAAACCACAAACATGTAAATCTTAGTTAGAATCAAGGGTGTGGAGTCGAGAAAAAGCTCCCACCATAAGTTAAAACACGACTTTAATTATTTTTAAGATTAGTAGCATGCAGTAGAGTAACTTTTGACCCTAGTAGTTTGAATAAACATTTTGTTACTAGAACTAGAAGTTTTTTTTTTTTTTTTTTTTAAATCCATGTCCGCTCCCAATGTGGAGCATATGACCTCCTAATGGACGTATCTTAACAGAAGTTTTTTCTACGAGAACTGTTTGTTACTCAGACGCTCAACCTCACTTTTTTCAAAGTGAATAGGGAAAGAAGGATAAGGCTAGAACAGGACTAGTGGTTGGCTAATCGCTATTCTACGCCCAGTTATTAAAGGATCAGAAGGATTTGAGGAGAGGAAATGATGTGAATTGACATCACAAACACCCAGTCTTCGATCACAACTTTGAATTGAATAATTCTCAAATTCACTGTGATCTGACCGGGAATCGAACACAGACCTGCGTGATCGGTAGAGCAAGCTCTTACCAACTGAGCCACAGCAGGCGACAAATGTTTTTTTTTAATAATAGAATAAATAGGTGCACTGCCCGATTTCACTCTGGTTATATTGAATTGCGAAACGAAGACACCGGAAAAAAATATTTGCGTTTGTTGTTATGGGGTCCGCGGTTTAGTAGTCAATGTCGTTGACTTTTGCCACGATTCTTACGGGCTCGAATCCCAGTACGGGCAGCTTAATTTTACAATTGAAAAACGGAATTATACTCCAAGACATGGATGTTTGTAATGCCTTAAATTTTTACCCTCCATCCGATTATTGAGCAAGGGAATGTAGTGAGATCGATTAGCTAATTATTAGTCTTATCATCTTATCCATACTCTCTTCGAAAAAGAGATGTTGAAAAAATAAGTAACAAATAGTTTTCGTAGAACAACTTTTGTTGAGATAAACTAGAAGTCTTTCGGGATTTGACATTGTTCATAAAAAAATGTCCTATTCCATTTTGCGTAATTTTAAATGATCACCATAAAAATGATAGAAGCTTAGTAATTAGTAACAGTTTGTTGCTATTTTATTCATTTATATGCATATACATAGATGCTTCTTATTGGGGGCGGACATGGAAAAAAAAGTTGTTACGGCGCTTACGTTGGGCCATTTTGATGTTGGCGTCATTTTGGTGCTGGAAAACCTCATGTAACATCCCATTTGTTATTCTAAATATGACAGCCAGAATGACATGTTCAAATACCACGTCGCTACTGTTCACCGTTTGGGAGAGTGGTCTTGTGACCGACAGACAAAAAGACAGAAACCATTTTATTATTTTGTAAATGATAAAAAATCTGTATTTTATTTATAATAATATTAATATAAAAAATAAAATGCGAGAGTTAAGATTAATTCAATACTAATAAAAACACAATAATCCTTTGTACTTCATTCCACTTTATTTAATATGTCAGGACCGGTTTCGCTCATTACGAGCATCGTCAACTGATAAGAAATATAATTTAACAGTGCTATTTATACAAAAATGAACAGTTATAAACAACAATTGGCATTGAAAAGAAAATACCAATTACATTAAAAGTGATTCTAAAATAGAAACAAAGGATTATTGTGTTTTTATTAATATAATGCCTTTCCACCAAGTATTGACAGTGAACACCCTAAAAGTGATTAATTCAATACGTTTGATAAAAACTTACAGAGCGCCAAAGGAAAGAAATTGTAAAGATACGTCTTGAATAATTATTTTATATTATAGATATTTCGCTCGAATATGAATTTTATAGGACTTTCTGGGATTCGCTTTGGAATAAATAGTATCGGACGGAAATTTTATGGAGTCTGTCAGATCGGGCGCCTGAAGCTTTCATTTTTGCTTCTCTTTGTTGAAAACCAATGGTACGCTTGGAGACTCCCACGAGACAGGCCGTCTATACCGATGGGCAAGAATATATTTCCCATTTTTGCTTTAAATCTTCGAGAAGATTTAATACTGGCATGGTATTGGATTTAACGATACAAAAGGTGGTCCAACTTTAAAGTTATATCATTAGTTTTATTTCGATTTCTTTATGTAAATAAACATCACAAAAAACAAGTTTATTGATTTCACAAGTGACAGAGAGATATGAATATAAGAAATGAATTCTGTACAAATTAACAAGGTATCCTTCCAAGCAAATATTTTTGAAACAATACAATTTTCCAAGCGAAATATGTCGACATCCAGAACAGTACCGTTTAATAATCTTAAAGATCTTCCTCTCAATGTTTAAAGTCTCGACTTTTTATCAAAATGTCTGGGATACGAGATTCAACATTTTTAAATCCTGAGAATTTCCGGGAATTGAGATCACAGTGCAAAAACACTTCCTTATACTTGGACTATATATTTATTTGATTGCTTATATGTACATTTATTTTTAATTATATCTAACTGAAGTTTCTTGTATGTAGCATTAGTAGATTACAAATCAATTAATCTCATTTTTTTTTTTAAATTAAAACGTTTATGTAAATAATACACATTGTGTGTTTTGAATACTTTTATTTTTTAAATTATTTAACTAAAACAAATGATAACTTTTTTAAATATTTTTTTTATCATCTTTACAATAAGAATAACGTATTTAATTAAAACACATAGTTTAAGTGTATTTAATTGAAAAACCAGGCTATCGAGAATAACAAAAAGCACGGAATTCTTCGAAGTTATTTCTTGAATTGTCTCGACTCAGATTTCTTATCAACTCGCTTTAAAACTATAAAAGTTGGTATTCAACATACTTTTCTACAACAATCAGGTTGAGCCATGAAGTAAGATCCCGTTATTGTTTTAAAAGCATTTAAGATTTAGCTCGTATTACTCTTTACTTCGAAAAATATCTGACTGATAAAAAAGCGATTTTTGTATCAACTGTAAAATCATACAGCGAAAGTTTGAAATAGAGTTCCTGAATTTCTCTTGAATGTTAATATATGGATCAGGTGCTACACGTATATTTAACAGCGAAATATTTGGATACAGTAAATCAATGAACGTTATATAAGCTCTATTTGAAAAATATTTCATAAACTTAACATAAATCTAGCTCTATTTTTTCTCAGTGATACATTTTGTAATATTTCTATGGGCTACAAAGGATGTGCGATAAATTGTTAGCTGTGTATGAAAGTTGACAGGCGGCGTGTTTGCGTATAGAAAACGGCTGAGGAAAATTGTCTATTATTTATTGTATTCATAGTCAGTGTTATACGGAATTCATAAATAACTTCTTGTGATTAGCAACACTCAGATATTATGTTGTATTATACAACACTTTTACGCGTTGTTTGTTCAGAATACTACATATTATACACTGTTTCTCATGAATAGGAAAATTCTGAATAGCTGTATTACAAAATCTAAATCTATCACGCTGAGAAACATGACAAAGAGAAAGTTGTATCTAAGTTATCGTCTTTATTAAATGTATGTAAAAATAAATGTTATCCGAAGAAAATAGCGGAAAATTGTAAATGTATATAATATTTAAATTTTAATGAATATTTCAGATTACATTTTTATTTATAACTGTCACGCATATTGTTTGGTGGTATCTTTTTGAGGTTATAAAAGTTTGTTAAAGGAGAGATTTTAATTTAAATGATAAATCATTTTTCAAACTTTCTTTATTCGATTAAATAATGTTGACATTTATATTACACAATATTTAATTATAAGAACTACAATGTTGTACCAGTAATATTCTTATAGTTATGCAATGGACATCTTCTTAATGATTTATTAGAATTGACTCAGTATTCTAAAAAAATGCGAATTATTCAATTCTGCAAGAGTCATACAACATATGTACATATGTGATAACTGTTGAAATAGCTGAAAATGAATTTTATAATCTTTGTAGAACATGATATTTTTTCTACATCGACTATTTAATCAATCTTCAAACCAAATTGAATATTCATACATTTTGGTTGAGTGCAAAAAATGTTCTTATGCCTTCCAGATGATATTATGAATAGAACGATAAGCTGACAGCTGAGAGAAGATTAGAAATTCGTTAATTTTAATCAGATTGTTTTCATAAATTGATACATACATGTGTACAAGAAATTCTGTTGAATGAAAATATGTTATATAAACTATGAAAGGGGAAAACAGTAATATTGGTCGACATCAATCATGAACACGCCAAGCTGCTCGAATATATTAAAAGAATCTCAAAGAACCCTCAAATCATGTATTTAATAACAATTAGATATTGTTTTTTGTTTTTAATGTTGGTAAAATAATGAGATAGAAATTCTCTATGCACTCTTCTTATATAATAATATTTAAAATCGCTCAGGTAATATTAATCTATGCTTCTCTTCCATGAGCCATATCAAAACACAAAAAGAATAAGTTTCGAGTAAGTCTCTGAAGAATTGAGCAAAGATATTTACGTTCAGAATCTATATAGTGGAAAAGTTACACGCTTTGTATAATATCTTTATATTACAGATATGTATTTTGAATCTAGCTAGCTAGCTATGTTAAGGATAGTACAGGAAGCTTAGAGTTGTGTTCATACATTAAATAAAAATTACGAGTATTTCAATATTATTATTTTAAAATAAAATATTATGTAATATTAGAGAAATTTTATAAGGAACCAAGTATTAATGACAAATGAAACAAATCTACTTGAAATTAAATCGAGGAGTAATGAAATACTCTTTGCCTTTCTTTTCAGGCAGACAGAGAGAGCAGAATAAAAAAGCTAGGATCGGACTGGTTGTCAACTAATCAATTTTTCTGCGCCGCGTTTTCTGAAAAAAATAGAGTAGAGGGTGTATGTGTACAGTAGAGGGTGTCTGAAACGTATCTTCTTCAAAAACATGTATTGATCTGAGTATTGACCTTCTCTTAATTTGATCAATATCTTATCCATTATACGTTAGCATTTTTTTTATAATTGCAAGAAGTAACATAAAACGAAAACAGACACTTAGATTTTTCTATAAATATAACACGACATTCAGGCTAGGCGTATATTGAGACGCAGGTGACGCAGCGCAAGGCAGGACTAAATTGGTGGGCGCAGGCAGGCGAAGCAGACATGTGCGACTAGCGTATGTTGTGGCAACTGTGTCAAGCAAGTGATATGACACATAATGACCCACAAAAACTCTTTTAATGTCTTTTAAGAGTAGTCCACAATCAACACAAGTTCATTAGTTTATCATTTTTGCAAAAAAAAAAAAAAAAAGAACACGTACAAAAATGCACGCGTCACTCAGTAATCTGTGCCGGCACTGCAAAGGAACGCAGCGCAGAGCGAAACAGACGCATGTTCTCGTCGCACGTGCCGGCGTTGTAGCTTACTCAGGTCTGTACTTTTTCATGTAATACAAAGCATGTGCTGTGCTGTCCTGCGATCACTGCGCTGCATCGCCTCGTGGAAATCAATACGGTCAATACAAATGTTTATACAACACATAATCTATTTCTTTAAAAACAATATTTTAGGTGTTATCATTAAATAAACGACTAAATCGTTGAAAACAATTATAATAAAAAGTAATACTATGCAATTCAAGTAGTTTTCTTTAATCTTATATTTTTATTTAGATAAGCTTTGTGAGTAAACATCGGCTCGACTATTATTGAAATATTGAAGGCGGATGTGCAATCAGCGCATTTGTGCTTCAGAGATTACGCTTTTACCTGCAGACAAAATGTGACAGTCAATTACCGCACTTGGAAAACTTTCATATGAGAAGAAAAACACGTGTTCTTGGCGATAATTCTAACTTAGAGTAAGTTCGTAGACAGACTCGCTTACTCTTCGGCGGGGAGAATTCGATGTGAAGGATATTATTCCCTTGTGTGTACTCTCATCTTGTTCCACTATTTTCGTATTACACGAGAAAGAGAGAAAACCACCACTGCAAGCGTAACAACTGCGTTGTAATATTGGTATACTCCAGTGGTCGGCAATCGTTTTACTTTTAAAAATATCATTTATATTTTTTTTCAATTTAAAAATAAAAAAATGACATTACAGCTTACGCCAATGCGTCAAATATTTTTTAGTTAGGAAATTAGTTAGTTAATCGGCATCGTTATGGGAGATTGTCATTGGCGGTTCTAGGTACTGGGCTAGGTGGGCTTAGCCCGACCTGCATTTTTCACCCAAAACTTTAGATGGCTGAATAAAAATGAACAGCAATTCGGCCGCTGAACAAAATAAATACATTTAAAAGCGTTACTAACCTTTCCCAAATGAATATAATATATTTGTTTTAATTTTCCTCTGTCAATATAAGGCAATGTTACATCGACCTACAATCATATTCTCGATTGTGTTTTGTATTACAATTTTAAACTGAGCCGGCATAAAAAAACAATAGCCCTATAAATACTTAATAGAGAACAGGAAACGTCACTTCAGTCTGGCAACACCAAAGACTCAGGGGCTAAATCGTTCAAGCCCGTAACCACAGACAATATCATTCAATATTTCTTTACACTGGGGCGCAACCAAGCACGATTAGTTTTTTTTTGTATTTGCATGTACGGAAACGTCATCAAACATAAACGATTGTGTTTCAATCTGTCAAGCTTCTGTCGATCGTTGGGGGCTGAACTGATTCTGCCCATTTGCCAGGTGACCAGTGGTCAATGTCAAAATTGGATTTTTTCAATTTTAATTTGAGATCTAAGACATGGGTGTTTGTGAAGTCAATTCTCCTTGAGTTAATCTCATGTGACTTTCAAAAAATTCTCATCGAGTATATCTCGTATGATCTTTAAACTTAAAAGGATTTGACGCATTGGCGTAAGCTGTAATGTCAATTTTTTTTTTTAATTAAAAAAAAAACTCTAATTCTCGACATGACTTTTGTATTAGTTTTTACGGTTGGTAAGACCTAAATGTAATAATTGCGGCTATGCTCACTGTTGTCAAAATCCAGGGGTGCCCAAACTTTTTGACCGTCGGAACACATTGAAATTTTTTCAAAAGCTGGCGGGGAGTCGATTCTCAGTTTATTTCTTAAAAAATATCATTATTGGATTTTTATAAAAGTCTTCCACTAACAGAATTTGAAAATTTACACAGATTTTCTCAAGGGCTATTTTCTGTATTTGGAAGTACGTATACAGTGGACCCTCTCATAACAAGTTTAATTCGTTCCAGAATCAAAACTGAGCCACAATTAAATTGTATTATTAGCAAGAAGGAACAATCATAAATCGCATTAATATTTTTTCTGTGCTCTAATTGTGTTTTTTTATGTTTAAATAAAAATATATTAAAGCTTTGATTGTATATTTATTTTTACTTTAATTTTTCCTTAAAAGGTTTTCCATAAAAACTTGAAATCAACTTGAGGTCGATGGATGAGGGCCAGACTTAGCCCGCGAGCCGTAGTTTGGGTACCCCTGTTATAATCGATCTGTCAAACGCAATCAACCTGTCAGGACACAAATTTTCAATATTTTAACATGCCCATTCATTATTGTGATTGTAACGAGATAAATAAACTACACACAAAATAATTTGCCGAGTTTGAATTAATTTTAACAGTTTGTTTCGAAATAACCTCTATTATTTTGAAATGTCAAAAATATCATGAAGCATCGATTATATTATAACAACAGTGAATATAGCTGCAATTATTAAATTCAAGTTATACTAACCGCACAAACTTAATACATGTTGAGTATTATATACAGGGCCGGCCCGTGGATTCTTGCACCTGTGTGCGAAGGCGCCCTTGGCGGTCAAATGTTATGCATTTAATTCTGGAGCAATCCACCAATCTGCGCCCCACCGATCATTCTTAGAGTCAGCGCCAGCGGCCCTGATTATATACCCCTTAAATAAAGTGTAGATCCTTGTATATTTGAGAATAGCTCCGCAGTGTTGAAAGTATTTATTCGTTTATTAAAGCACTCGATCTCGCAACTTTGTATTTTCACCGAGAATTGACAATTCACAACATCTTTAATACGATATGATGTAGAAAAATTATGACCCAACACAAAATTATTTTAGTTTCAGAGCTGCCCAGATTCATTGAATCTATTTATGGCGCTGGTTGTTGATGTAAAATAAAGAAGCATGCTTCTCAACTACTATCGAAGTGAGTTATGAAATGGGGGGGGAATATAAATATAAGCATAAAATAGTTAATTATCTTATTACGAGCACAATATTTTCGTAAATTTTTCTGCCAACCGCCATTTGTGGGAATGAAACTCGTATAAACAGCGAGAATTACTTTTGCTACCGCAATAAGGACAATACGTCGTATATTTGGGTGAGCTCACTGAGTCACGATACGCGGCGGGGTCGGGGGTAATAGCCGCTATGGAAATACGCGTCTTTTTTTATTTTTGTCGCCACTTTCTGGATAAACGCCAGCTTACTTGAAATAAAATCTTCCGAGGAGCGGACCAACCCTCCGGTTATATGGCTTTTTTACAGATTGCATCAGACGCCGCCACTGCCTGCCGTTGTTTATTTTGTTTGATTCCATCAATAAAAACTTGATAACAAATTCGTCATAGCTTAACATATTTTGATTTTAGCTTTTAGCTTATGAACAATTTTATTAGCTGAGCCTGTAGTCGAATGCGGTGTTCACGGGCTTGAATCTAAATCAATATATTTCCAGCCATATTATTCTACCCTTAATTTATTTTTAAAAAATTGCTCAATTGTTTTTTTTAATTTTATTTTTTTAAATCTCACTATTTACTAATGCGACAAGTAAGAGGGTTGGGGAGTCATATGGTAAAAAACTAAGCAACTTCGAATCATTCACTTTAAAAATTAAATTAAACTACAATACAATAATAAATTTGAATCGTTCAAATTATGTACTCTCCCACAGATTTTGTCACTAACGACCCGGGTTTCGCCTTTCGGCATCTTCAGGCGTTCAAGCGCACGGATGAACTTTAACTGAGTTCAAGTTCAGTTCAGAGTCAGTTCAAGTTCATCCGTGCGCTTGAACGCCTGAAGATGCCGAAAGGCGAAACCCGGGTCGTTAGTGACAAAATCTGTGGGAGTGTACATAATTTGAACGATTCAAATTTAATATTGAAATTCCACCAAGCACCTTCAGTCGAAATCTTAAATTATACAATACAATAAGTTATGCATTTTAGTAGATAATAAAGACTGTATATTTTTTACAATTTTCCTTTTTTCAAATCTGAGTCGGAGTCAGATTTTCGGTTTTTTCCACGACTCGACAACACGACTACTTTTTATTTTTATATTTACATGTTCACAATAAAATAATTACAAATTATCAATGTATTACTTTTGCATTGTAAAAAATATGATATGAAAAATATTTTTAAAATATTTAGTGGAAAAATAATTTAAATATTTGAAATTGGCAAGGAAATCAACTGAGTAAGCTCCAACAAAGTCTACTTTAATACATAAAAAATAGTATTCGTTTGAACTCACTCACGTCTACGTGGAATATGTCAACATCCAAAGCTATATATTTAAATACTGTCAAAGCTCTTTCTAGAGACATCTACGCATTGGGAGAACAAACCGATCATCTCAAAAATGATCAGGAACAGTTTCTCATTATAATGCAGTTAAGTAAGTTGTCAATTCGATCACAGAAATAATAGTTTTCAGCAAATTTACTTTGAATACTTCCGTGTAAATTGAGCACTGATATCTTATTTTATTCTTGTAATATTATTGTAAGTCACTCGAGCGGACGGAAACTGTTTTGATTCGCAGTGAAAGAGTTAATCTAGAATACACTATAATCCCACAAATACAGAAGTTGCTCTGTCCAATCAACCCTGTTTTATCCGTAGATCCCCAAATATGCTTTACCCTGTTCTATTTATTATATGGGCAAGCACTCCCATTATATCGGTTTCTATGGCATTGTCCGTCCTCCCCTGAAACGACTTCCTAAGTGGCAAAAGGGCAACAAGAAAGGACACAAATATCCGGATATTGCCTTTAGTTTGTTTTACAAAGAGAAATTTCCAGATAAGCCAAACAACCTGCATACTCTTGATACATAATAAAACACATATTTCTATTTTACCCCGATACTCTATATCCAATTTTATTGTATTTCATTCGTAGATGTTTTGTATTTCAAGGGGTGACAATATTGAATATTTTTTTTTGGAGATAAGAATAACACTTTGTTTATATAAGTTGTTGAAATGATCATGATTCAAGAACTATAACACTTTATTTCCATTTTGACTTTTCGGGTTACATAAATTGATAATTTTTAAGGAGTTAACTGTCAATTTTTGATAGAAACGCACTGTTTTGAAACCCGGGTCGTTAGTGACAAAATCTGTGGGAGTGTACATAATTTGAACGATTCAAATTTAAATAAAACATGTTTTTTTTTTACTGTTTGCACAATCATTATAATAAATATGTCGATGTGCTCCACAACAGAAACACTTTCAATGTGTTCATCATCAATACTTAGTAAAACGGCATTATATATTATTAAAAAAAATAAACAATCTTTTTTACTAACTATATATTTATTTACTAGAATAAGAACCAGTTGCGCTCATTACGAGCATTTATAAAGAATACTAATACGAAGTTATTTATACACAACCACATAAGACTACTGCGGGTGTTACAAACAATTGGTAAAAAAATGCGAAAATATTCTAGAAATATTAATACAAAATATTAATAAAAGACACTAAATTGACAATAATCATTTTTTTAAGACGTCTTACAAATAATACAACTTATCTTCAATTGCATTAACTAAGAAATTGCACTTACAATAATTTTGAAGAACTAAACAGATCAAATTAAATTTTAGAAATATAATTCTATTTTTTAATATTTTTTTGCTGCCTTATTTATTTTGATACCATAAAGATTAGAAAAAAAACACATTTAAATTTTTTAATGATAAGGAAACATATATTACACTTACATCTAATAGGTACAGATTGAGCGGCAATTTATGGTGAACATCTTCGTTTGATAGTAGAACAAGTTATCAGTTATTTCGTCAGCATACGTAACAATAATATTTTTCCACCCTTCTTGCATTGGCGATTTTTCTTTTTTCTTATCCCTGTATTTGTTATCTCGCCATGCATTCGGTTCTTTCGCGAGGGGATTGTTACGCTTGGTAACCGTACCTTTGGGGTTCGTTCGGATGTTGCTATTTAAGCCCCGATCGTTTTTGGTCGCAATCATGATTTTTCAGTCATGCGCCTTTAGTTAAATGTATATTTTCTCATTTAACGCAACGTCGTGGAAACTGGAAAAATATGTTTATTTTTAACCATGTCCGCTTTAAATGTAGAGCACATGAACTCGAAATGAAGTGTATCACAACATAAGTCTTTTTAGAAAACTGCTTGTCACTCAATTGCTCAATCTCTCTTTTTTTCAAAGAGAGTAGGGAAAGAAAGATAGGACAAATCCAGTATGTCTTTAGGATAGTTGGAAATATATGAATGGAAAGAAAAAGACTTCATATAAATACATGCCTTCGGACAGAAATCCGTATATAAATTGAAAATCAATTTAAAAAACTGTTCGTACTGAAATTCTAACACATGACTTCCATAACTGAAGCCAACGACGTTAACCACTAAGCTGAAAGAAATGAAACAAAAAGGCTCATAGATTAAAAATAAAGAATTTTCATACCAGTTGACAGCGTGAATATTTTGTGATACACACAGTAACAATACACATTATGTAACCGATTGGACAAATAATTGTTAAGCCAAGTATTATTAATTAAATAAATTTCTAATTTAATATTCGTCATTTGTTTCAGTAATTTTTCATATGACATCTCATTTGGTGAAATGTCCCTCTATATTGTCAAAATATACCACAATATGTTCAATTTATTAAATGAAATATTGTTTATTATACTCATAATAACATGAGTAAAGACCATAGAGGACAATTTAGCAACAAACAAATAGCCTGCGCTCGTAACAAGGCAGAAATAATTTCGTTGCGTGTCCATCAAAACGGAATGTTGTTTATTGCATTGCCGCTGTGAATGCTTCGTTTTTGATTAATTTTAGATAGCGATTTGCATGGCACGAGCGTAGCGACTTAATATGTCAACGGGGGTTTTTACTCCCGTTTTTATGGCGGCCATTGTGGTTTTTCCCTCGTAAAATCTGCGTCGGCGGCAACTCCCGCAAATTGTATCGAAAAATTATGCGACTCTGTCCGAGACGGCAAGTTAAATACTGACCAGGACGCTTTACGTCGTTTTTACAGTCGGCATTTAGCTCGATTGGCGAGAAACAATCCTATCGAGGAGTCATTTAATGTCTTTTTACTTCACTTAGTATGGCGTTCGTAAGTTATAGCGTTTGTGAATCCGGCGCTACTTGGACTTGAATCACTGTTTTATTGCTTTCTACCTCTGCGTTTGACATTATCATGACAGTAACTTTGATGGTACTGCCTATCAAACAGGCATTCTAATAAATTACCTATACGTTTGCTACTCATAATATAAAATAAGCAATGCATTTTTTTTAATATAACAAAGAATTTTAACTCAGATATACAACCATACAATATCATGAAACGAAATGATTAGCCGATTGCATTGAAATTAACTTAAACAACATCGCACGGTGATAGCTGTCAAATTGATACGTATAAATTGTTGAAATTAACACTTTGCTATTTTAAAATTATTTGAATTAACCGCCATATCAATTGATCGAATACAAAATAATAATATTCAACAAATGATCAATAGCATATTTTACGTTACATATATGTGGTAGATCAAATTATAAAAAGTAATTGTTTATTTAATTTCTGCATTAGTTAAAATAAGCTTATTTTTTTATTAATATGAACAATGAGGGAATAATACAGAAATAGTCTGTACGCTATAAAATTGTTACGCTATACAATTAATTCAAAAGCAAACTGCTAACAATTAAAATTGCTTTAAACTATTCAAATAACATATAGTAATTTCACCAAGCACTTTCAGTCTGATACTTTTAATGATATTTATTACATTAGTAGATCACACAATCAACCTTTTACTATTTTACTGATATGATTCTAATCAATTTTCAATGATTTAAATTTTATAATATCGTAAAACAATTTATTGGTAAGCTTTCTCACAAGAAATTTAAGCTATGTTCTAAACAGGAAGTGAAAATCTCATCACAGGGAACGGTGCTAAAAGTCTGTTGAGAGAGTAGAATTATAGGAGCATGTCTCAAAAGTATCTGTAGTCTTTTGTCTCAATACTTTCCCTTCAGAGTCGATCTGTAATTTCTGAGGAACAAGGCGCATAACGAGCGTAACTTTCCTTCGAATTACCATTATTCCAAAGCTGAGAAAAGGTAAAAGTTTTCTATCGACGAAAAACGTGTTTCCTTCCTCTTTGTTTGCCCAGCTTGGCGGTTCACAGCGGTAACTGGTACTCGAAGGGTTGCCAGAGAGAATCTATTATACAAAACATAATAGAATCCAAGTTTTTATTAAAAATATATATATATTTTTTAGATCAACAATAAATATTTGACATTACAGCTTTTAACTGTAGAGAAAAATATTATGAAATTAATCACTGTGATCAATTCAAGAAAATACACACCAGAGACTACCGTGCTAAAAAGATATCAAATGTTTTATAAAAAATGAGACTTAAGCAAAGACTCATTTAATTAATGAAATGAATGTCCCCTCTAAAGCTGCGTGCGCGGCCGCGCAGTAATTTATAAGCCCCTCTAATACAACTATTCAAAACATATTTTTTAATTGGAATAACCTTTTTTACCATGTCCGCTCCCAATGTGGAGCATATGGACACCTAATGAAGTTTATCTCAACAGAAGTGTTTCTACGAGAACTAATTGTTACTCAATTGCTTAACATTTCTTTTTCCAAAGAGAGTAGGGATAGAAGGATAGGGCTAGGACAGTAGTGGTTAGCTACTCGCTCTCGATACGCCCCGTTTTTATAGGATGGCTGGGAGGGAGGAATTTAAGACATCATATACATCCATGCCTTCGAACAGAAATTCATAAATTTATTGAAAAATCGATTTATAAAACTGTCCGTAATGGGAATCGAACTCATGACCTCCGTAACCGAAGCCAACGATGTTGACCACTCTGAAATAAATTATCAATGTAAACATTTAGATAAAATTACAATTAAATTCTAATCTTTTATCAGAACAAAAACTTGATCTAAATTGAATGTATTATATAAGGATTAGTTGTAAGGATCGAGGTAAAAAGTTAGAAAATTTCAAATAAATTTATCATATTCGTAAATAAATTTATTGGCGACTGATTATTTGTTTCATTCTTTTTATTTTCTTAATTTTTACTTGGTTTTAATAAAATATAATGAGTTCTGCTATTTCTTACGTTTTATTCAATACGCTTATTAGTAAAAACTAATTTATAAATTATCAAATAACAATACTTTTTGTTATGCAAATCAAAACAAAAAAAACACGTTTTTTATATCAAATATGACAAATTATGGCGCGCATTTGTTGGCTTGGCCCGCGCAGCTAACTTCTAGTCTTAGCAGGAGCATTGAATGTGGTAAAGCTTTTTCAGATGACAGATTAATTAAAAACAAACGCTTCCGGTAGCCCGAACAAATGTTTCGATTGGATGAGTGGAAATGTACACAACGTCTCACATTTCTTACCCCCGAGGGAAGGCTGCAAATTCGCTAGGTGAACAAAGTATCACGGGATTTGCGAGTGCAAGAGATCAGTGATTGGCGAATGGACATTAAGAACGGAATTAAACGGAGAAGTCCAACTGAAGCGGCCAAGGTTCACCTCAGACTGCAGCATCATAAAAAATAAAATAATAGCTTTAAGCTGATTTAGACGAAAATCAATACACATAACCAGGAAATGATTTCATATATCGACGGCCATACGTTGAAAACACGTAACCGACGTTTTTTCATATCATTTTCTTTGTTTTTTCAAGCTCTATTAAAATATTGACATCTCGTAATTTACAAAAACTATTTTTCATTGAAATTGTTCTAATGTTAAAAACACGTAGCAGGAAAAAAGCCCACCAAACTGCCAGAGGATAGTAATAGAGCAACATCGTTTTCCTAGTATTTGAAAACAGGTGAGAAAAAAATTCAACATGTTTACTGCAACATAATGAATTGGAGAGTGGACAGTCCGTAACTGGATTAACCGTAACAGGTGAATTGAATTTATCAAAATACTTGGAATTGTTCGTATCATCATAAGAAATAAAATTAAAATTACAACCTCTTATCAAATATTCTTGTTAAATACAAGTTTATTTAATTAATATTGTGTCAACAGATTATTTTAAATATATATAAAAAATATTTTACTTCAAATTGTCTTTCATTTTCATTGATTTCCCAATACTTATTTATTTATACAGTTTTTTGGCTCTCCTGTAAAATTGAACAAATGTCGGTTACGTGTTTTCAACGTATGGCCATCGATCGATATCTATATTTTTTTCATACTGTACTAAACTTTCAAATAAAGCTTTGGTTTGCTTCAGTTTTAGTTTAACTTGTATTATTATTAGTTGGGTGCAAACAAGATAAAAGGTATACAATTTTACCTAATCAACCGTGTTTTTTTCATGTCCGATCACTATGTTGGGCATATGGTCTCTTAATGGAGGTATCTCAATAGATTTTGTTCAACGACAACTGTTTGTTATTTAGTTGCTTAATTTATATTTTTTCAAAGAGAGTATGGGTAGAAGGATATAACTTGGTAGGACTAGTGGTTAGCTAATCGCTCTCGCCACACCCGTTTTTTTAGATAGTATCAGTGGGAAGGAATACAAGACATTACGTAAATCCATAAGTTGACTGGAAAATCAATCAATAATTTTTTTAATAAAAATCACAAAATAAAGAACGGAAATATATAATACTAATAAGTTTGTATTTGTGAGTGTTTGAGTGGAGAATTCTTGTCAACCCTGGCTAGCTAACCTAGCTACCTCAGTCTTTCTTAGCAAAGTGTTCGCTTAGTGATAATAATGTTTTTGAAACCCGCTTCTCGTTTTGATAGACAGCTTTTATTTCAGCAACAACTTTAGAAAATAAAATACACACAAATAGCCATTATACTTTTCCTGTGCGTTGTTTGTCTTTCGAAGCATTTTATAATTAAGTGCCTCGTTTCTAAGATTATCTCGTTTGCTTTGAGGCAAACCAACGAATCCACTTTGATAAAGGGATTCTTATACAATTATTAAAGTAATTAACGTAATTATTAAGAGCCATTTATTTTTCTGATAAACGCTCTCTTATCGCCAAATAATTTACTTTCACGAATTTTATTCAAGTCAGAATAATGAATGTTTATACATAATTTTAATCACTATTTCATTACTTAATGAAATATTTACATTCGTACTGTTAAGACGAAGCTTTCTTTCAAGTAACAAAATAACTGTATAGTTCATTTCAAGGACAAAACTTGGTGGAAAGGCATTATATTAAAAAAAAAAATGAACTCTCTTTTGTGCTAATTTCACAACTATTTAATGTAATCAGAACCGCATTTGTACATAATGAAATTTAAAAAAAATAAAATATCCATTGGTACAAGACTATCTATTCGTAGCCAAGTAAAAATATTAATTGTTTAATTTGATTTTACTATCAGTAGTAATTTCTCGAGATAAGAGAAACCGGTCCTGATCGTATTAAATACATGTTAAATTATTACAAAACGATGTTTTAATTTTTTTAAATATATAGTACCTTATAATTGTTTTTAGTATTTATAATATGTTAGACTAAAATAAAAATTAAAGGTACTTTGTCTTACCATAATTAGATGATAAAAATAAACATAATAATATATTTATCTACCTTAAACTAAATAAATACTTGTGTTTTCTCTGTCTTCTATTTTTTTTGTCACAATACCCTTTTGTGCTTATTTTATTTTACCGTGTAATTGTAAAAATATTGTACAATATAGTGTTTTGTCTCTGCGACAACTCAAAGTGTATAACGTGACATTGTTATCTGACGTCAAATGAAAACATATCTAACATTTTAAACATTTTAGTTTTGTGTTATTTTAGAATCACTTATAATGTTATTGGTAATTTCTTTTCAATGTCTATTGTTGTTTACACCTTTTCACTTAAATTTATTTTTGTATAAATAGCATTGTTTTTTCTTATCAGTTGAGAATGCTCGCAATGAGCGAAATCAGTCCTGACCTATTAAATAAAATGAAATAAAACACAAAGGAATATTGTGTTTTTATTAGGATAAGATATATTTAATTTACAATACAAATTTGTATAAGAGCTCCTAAAGCACCGAAAAACTGATAAAATATGAAGTTTGTGGCTTAATTTTCAATTTACTATTAAACATGCGTATATCTTCCTTCGCAAATCGACAGTTGAAAAACCGTGAAAACACATATGCAATAAATTTATCATCTGTTTGTTTATTTGCATTTAATTATTTCATGTTGATCATCATCTATGTAAATCATGTCAACAAATATATACATTTTGAAATAATTATTTCACAAAAAACGGTAACACAGGGACGCATTGATATGACAACTGACAATACTTACAGGCAACTATCGGCGCTTTCAGTGTCAACATGTTGTACATTAGTATATAATGTATTGTAATAAAATTGATCAAGTTAGTTAGATCAGTAGTTTTTGTACCAATAAATCATTAAATACATTTTGTTACTAAACAAGCTTTCTCTATTGTAAAAATTAGAGAATATGAAATGATATATGTAATTTGAAATTTCTAAATATGTATATTTTCAACAGAAATGTAATCATTCGAAAATTGCAACAAGACTGCCAATTGAGATCGATTACTCGCTAAGCGAAGTGTTCTAACTGTTTTGAGATTGTTTATTATTATTGTTTATTGTTACAAATGTAAACAACAATACATGATATTACAGCTGAGACCAATTTGCCATGAATTTCAGAAATTATGTACATAATATTACAAATCAAAAAGATTTATTGTTAGAATAAAAATTAATGCTTAAAAAACAGTTCACAAAGTTTGCTGCTAAAAATGTGAAAATGATGTAATAAATGATATCTGTTTTACCATCTCTGCTACCAATGTATCTCAACAGAAGTGTTTCTACGAGAACTGCTTGTTACTCAGGTGCTCAACCTCTCTTTTTACAAAGAGAGCAGGAATAGAAGGATACGGCTAGGACAGAACTAGTGGTTAGCTAATCGCTCTTGATACGCCACGTTCATAGGATAGGATGGGTGGGAGGGGGGAATTCAACACATCACATACATCCATGCCTTCGAACAGAAATTCATAAATCGATTGAAAAATCAATTTATAAAACTGAGATTCGAGCCCACGACCTCCGTAGCCGAAGCCAACGATGTTGACCACTCGACCACACAGGCGGCAAATTTATAATAATAATAAATATGAGAAATGAAATGAGCACGGTATGAAGATAAGAACCATTTCATGTTTTAATGTAGGCACTGTACCATAATTTCATTTGTATCATATTCACATTGCTTAAGTTTTTACCACTTTCGTCTTTTGATGTAACCAAACTTTTAGTTTTATATCATTTCGTATAATACAGCAGAACATATCGACTGTTGAAAGGAAAAAGGACGTTACCCAAAGTTTTTTTTTCGATAATCACAATTTTTACAACGTGATATACGTTCTATCAAAAGGGTGCAGGGCCTACACTGTAGGCTAAAAATGACGAATTAGTGTCTTAATTTAGGGCCTATGAAAATTGTGATCTGGGGGAAAAAGACTTAAAGATTTTTTTAAAATATTTAATTATAAATATTAGATATGTATATAATATTAGACAACGTTAATTAAAAACCAGTTTATCAGTTGCTCCTTGTACTTCAAGGTTGTGTATATTTCATAATTTGCATTTGTCCCAAATTTAACAAAAAACATTTTTTGTGACTCCTGTAAAATTTGTTATATGTGAGTTACGTCTTTTTACCTTTTCATAATCGATATAGTGTTAATTCATTTATACTAATTTTATTGTAGGGACTTTAATCTCCTTTTCAATTAAATTAATTCATTTATTGACTAATTGAATGTGTGGCAAAATGAGTGATTCGTGCTAAAAGCTACTTTCTAAATAACGTTATTACTATCGTGGTGTTCGTATAATTTTTGAAATTTAATTATGAATGTATGCAGCTTTCACAAAATATAAATGGCTCCCCTAATATAATTAGTAGGTCAACTGAAAAGTGGGGTGGGTGGTTCGTAATTGGTCAGCGGTATTTGTTGGCTGTATAAGCGAACTCAGCGCACATCCAAAATTATCAGCGAAACGGGAAAATGCTCATTACAGTAATGGACCTTATTAATTTTCACAAGCCTATGAAAGATTCATTGAATTAAACGTAATGTTTAATGAAATATTCATTATGACCGAATTGAAGCAATAAGGCATAAAATCAAATAATAAGCTAATAAGAATATTTCCAATCTTGTATACAAATGAATAAGCAATAATTGTAAGTGAATATTCCTAAAAAATATTGTTTATAACAAGAATGGGCATAAATGTATTTTTTTTTAACCGCCTGTTCATATATTTTGATTGAAATAAACATTGAATGTTTTTTCCAGGGCTATGGAGTCGTGTATAAAAAAGACGACTCCGACTCCAGCTTTAAAATAAAAAAACACTCCGATTCCGAGTCCGAAGAAAATTTTCAATCATTTCAGTTTAACATATATTATATGTATTCCATCAGATCATCTTTAGCCAGCACTATCGACTATTTTGTTTTGAATACACATGAAATTGAGAAATTGAGAGAATTGAAGGTCAAGTATCACTAATGTTTAAAATAGTTGATATATTACTACTTATTACCAGGTTTCAATATTACTTGATGTTAAGGAAGCGAAGATAAAAAAATCGAATGCGCGTGTACTGTGCATTTAAAATTCATTCCTCACTTACGCTCAAACATACACGCACACTCTCGCTCTGCACATGCGCTGCCAGATAAAAGGGGGCTTGCTGCATTAAAGATATAGATAGAAACAGATACACCAAGACGAATACATTCAATATAATAATAGTAAAAACATAATATATTGGTATTATTTTACAGGGCTGTCAAAAAAAATATTTTTAGTAAAGGGATGTAGTCCTGAAAAAACGGAGTACTGCAAGTCCTCTTTTTTAGTTAAATTAATATTCAAAAGGTTGAGCATTTTAGTAGTTATAAAAAAATATGCAAAGACAACATATACACTTGTGCATCCTTTTTTTAAAACGGAGTAAGACCATTTGTAAATGAGAGAGTCGGAGTTTTCACAGTTTTACACCTCCTGTATTTTACAGAAAAAAATATTCTTCTTTTGTTTCTGTCTTCTATGGATGGTTGGCAACTAAAGGTAAGGTACGTGTCTCAGTTGTTTTTAAAATGGTCTTATGTGATATCAACTTTAAAGACAATGGTTTGTCATTGATTTCTTTCACTACAGTATTGTGTCATTTTTGCTAATCAAAAACTGCCTGCATCTATTTTATTGAGTTCAATCAATATCATTAATCTTCAACAATACATCTCACCAGTGCGGATGAAGATGCTATACTTCGCCAGAGATGTATAAATTATACGCAATACTCTTCGTAAACAGAGACTCTACAAACAGGGCTAATTAATTTGATATATTTTACTATTATCAGATCTCTAGCGCACAACTTCATGAAATTTAGTATCTGAAAAAAACAAACAAATTTATAAATAAATCAGTTGATAATAATTTTCATAAGTACTTAAAATCATTCATCATAATTGAAATACAATTAAAAGAGAGTCTGAATGCAGCTTTTCTAGTTATGTGCTTGCAATAATAAAAGACTATTCGTTGGACAAATAAAGTTTTTCACAAACAGCTTGATACAAAATATAATGCGGCTCTTTAAAATATTCAAGATCCTCCCGATTCACTTCAGCTTTTGTAACCGGAGCCGAGCTTTTGAAACTTTAATTTAGCAGAAAACGTTTCAGTCGAGTCTAAGGCAACTTTCCAAATCATGACTGCACTTGATCCTTTCTACTTGCAATTAAAAGCTCTTGCATCAGAGCGGCGCGCAGAATAAAGCTCAGATTACGTGGCCTCTTCGAAGCTTTACTCAAAGAACTTTTTTAATAATTTTAATAGAGATTCTTCAGTTTTATTTGATATAGGATTTGCCTTTATCTAAAAATGTTTGTACCATTAACTTCGTATTTTATCGACAATTTCAATTATCGTTAATAAACCCGGGTCGTTAGTGACAAAATCTGTGGGAGTGTACATAATTTGAATGATTCAAATCAAACAAACAATTGTGTTATAAAATACTCAATAATGTTGACCGTAGAAATGTGTTTTACAAACATAAAAGATTAATTTAGAAGCTAAAATACTTCAGAGAATGTGTATTAAGTTTTATAAATTGTGATTATCGATTTGGCGATTTTAAAAACTTAGGTATTTACGGATTTACCAAAATGAAAAAAAATGTGAGACCATTTTTTTTTTGGCAGCTGACAGATTTCAAATACCAAGGAATTTACGGATATTTCTGTGGCCTTCCAAAACTGTGCTGTGCGTCCTTTAACACAATATTTTTTGATCTCTTTGGGACATACTGTAGACCCCAATTGAGAAACTATTCGTTCTGTTATTTTGAACATGAAGTATATTGCATTTTAAGAACAGACAGCTGTTGCATATTATTTAATCGTTTTTAAACGAATTGAAATGATATATACAACACTATGTTCTTTACGTTGATAATATTAGAAAATAGTATATATGTACGTGAATTTTATTCACAATATCAAGTTTTCGATAGAATGATTACATTGCTACCCACTGAAGGTGAATGACATACAGATCGAAATTGTTCCTGCTTCAAAACTTGCTTTGAATAATATCATCGTGTTAGATATCATTATTAGTATTTCATATATATATCGAGCCAATCATGATGTCTACGAGTTTTTCCGAAACCCGATTTAGGATTCCTTTTTCGTCCTGGTCTCATATTGAGCGGAGAGCTCTAGCGACGTGTTTATACCCACCAAGGACTGCGGTGCATACTAAGCAGCGTCTATTTTACTCCGAATTCATATATCTATATATTCCAAGCAAAATAAACCACGGGGCAAACGGTACGGAAAAAGAAATTCCTTTATTAAGGGACTGGTGAACATTTGAACTGTAACTTTGACACTGTGTGAAATGATACCCGAACGCCGGAAACCGAAGGGTTAGCTATTTATTTTGATGCAGCGGGAATTATCTTTGTGGACTGAATTATCAAAAGAATAATTTCTGGGCTGTTAGTTTTTGCATGTATCAAGTGCATTTAGAATTGGTGTAATATGTAATGGCCATGTACTGTCCTTCTCATTTGAAAGCATAAACAAACAAATATTTATATTAATTAGTTATTTTGTTTTCACAAATTTACTACACAAACAACTAATTTAATGACGATACCCCACATAGCAAAACACACCACCGTAAACACAATATTAAAATGATTCTAAGCCAGATACGACCCAAAATAGTTATATGAAAATTAATTAGTTATGACAAAGTTGTCACATAAGTTATCACGACCAGGAATATAATAATTATCTACACATTTCTTATACGTAATATTATTGACCGAGTTCTGAAGGGAACCTGGCAATGAACAAACGACCCGAGGCAAGGGTTGGAGTTATGGATGTCGTATTTTGCAGCGGGACAGGAAGAACACTATAAACAACCTAGCACCAGAATAAGTCTACCAGCCGAGATTAAGGGATGCGCTTAAAGCCGCTCGACAGGGTTGGAAGTTATAACTAGGAAAAAATCGGGCCAAGTAAAATTATTTTCAATATTGTTTATCAAGTATCGTTACAAACAGTGTTTAAACAATGCAATATTTTTTGGTTACGCTGGCTGTGTGTGCTGCTACGCAACACACACACTCTTCCCCGGGTTTCAGCGCACGTGCAGTGAAAAAGTGTTTTTTTGTGAGCTTGCGTTTTGTAAGTCTTCAACACACAGCACACACAAGCATTTTAATATGCACGTATACTGAACAGTAATGTTCACTTTTAAGGTGTTTACTGTCAATACTTGGTGGAATGGTATTATAATAAAAATAATAAAACTTTTTTAGTACTTTTTTCACATCAAATTTATTGGATCAGGACCAGTTTCGCTCATTGTGAGCATTGTCAATTGAACAGTAATGTGTTTATTTCAAATACTTAAAAATGAAAGTTTTATAAAATAAAGATATGTTTTTAAAATAAAATAAAATAAAAAATAAATATATGCTATCCTTTTTTCTTTACTTAAAATTTGTTTTCATATGATTTTCCCTGGTTAAGTGGTGCCACCTTAAATCTCACAATATGTGATCAGCTTTTTGAATCACACCTCATAAGCCAAATCCATTTTTATATCAGACCAAGCTTGAAAAGCTAGGGCAGAACTGGTGATCAGCTAGTCGCTCATGCTACGCTCCGTTTTTAGTTCAGAAAGGTGGAAAGACATCTTTAGACATCACATATATCCATTTCTACAGAAAAAATCCATTCATCGATTAAAAAATCAATTTGTAAAACTGGGTTACGAACCCGTGAGTCCCACATTTGACAGAATTTGTGTACATATCGGTGCAAAGAAAATGATTTGAATATTATTTACTATTGTTATCATATGCCTGTTCCATGGCGCAGCGATCCACGTCATTGGCTTCTATGGCGGATCTCACTATTTCAAGACCCAGTACGAAAAGCATTTTTCAATCGATTTATTGATTTCTATTCGAAGGTATGAGTGTTTGTGGTGTGTAAATATTCCCTCCCACCCCTCCAATTCTTAAATAATATATCGAGAGAAATTAATTACCCACTAGTCATTTCCTAGCCCTATTCTTCTATGCCTTGTATGATATTTGAAAACAAAAGGTTGAATAACTACAAAACAAACAGTGTAATGGACTTTTTTTATTATTCTTTGTTTTTTTCCAGGTTCTGAAAGTATCGATGCATCATCTCTACCGTAATGTTGTTAAAAATGTCATATTGCTGTCTGTCATTTTTTTTGACCAGAAGTAAACTGTACTTGCCGCCTGCGTGGTCGAGTGGTCAACGTCGTTGGCTACCGCTACGGAGGACCCGGGTTCGAATCCCAGTACGGGCAGTTGATTATAAATTGATTTTTCAATCGATGTATGAATTTCTGTTCAAAGGCATGGATGCATGTGATGTCTTGAATCCCCCCTCCCACCCATCCTATCATATGAACGGGGCGTACCGAGAGCGATTATCTAACCACTAGTCCTGTCCTAGCCCTTTCTTTCTATTCCTACTCTCTTTGAAAAAAGAGAAGTTGAGCAACTGAGTAACAAGCAGTTCTCGTAGAAACACTTCTGTTGAGATAAACTACATTAGGAGTCCATATGCTCCACATTGGGAGCGAATATGGTAAAAAAAAAAAAAAACTGTACTTTGTTATTAACTCTAAGGATATGAAAATTTTGCGTTGTAGTCAACCTTGATTTTATAGAAATGAGACGAGGTAGTTGGCTGCTGGATAAAAGCCGAGCGGAGATCGGATGATGGCTAAAATGTACGACAAAATGCAACCTGGAACACGAGATTGGCGTACAGCGCCGAAGCAATTAATTTCAGTAATGGAACGAAAAGGATAATGCGCATTGCTTTTGCACAAACAGAATATTTATTTTCACAAAAAGTTTCCCCGCCAACCCTTAGTTATTGCACACCTTTATTTATACCATACTATGCAGTATTATTTTTACTACTTAGATGTTCTTAAAAATAAATTTCTGATTATATTCGCTACAAATTAAAAGCATGCGGATTCTTTATGAAGAATCTTTTCGTCTCTTTTTCAAAGATAGAACTAGGTCAAAACTAGAAATAGACTAATCTATTGACAGCTATGTATCAGATCACTTATATTTTTGCAGATTAAAATATTTTTTTTTTAAGCCCGTAACACTTCCCATACGGTGCTAAAAATACTTCCGATACATTGCTGTCTATTTAAGAACCAAACTATTAGTAAAAACACAATATTCCTTTGTACTTCATTCCACTTTATTTAATATGTCAGGACCGGTTTCGCTCATTACGAGCATCGTCAACTGACGTCCGTTGACGATGCTCGTAATGAGCGGAACCGGTCCTGACATATTAAATAAAGTGGAATGAAGTACAAAGGAATATTGTGTTTTTACTAATATAATGCCTTTCCACCAAGTATTGACAGTGAACACCCTAAAAGTGAACCAAACCATGTTTAAACTATTTATTTTTTTACCATGTCCGCTCTCAATGTGGAGCATATGGACTCCTAATGGAGTTTATCTCAACAGAAGTGTTTCTACAAGAAATGCTTGTTACTCATTTGCTCAACCTCTCTTTTTCCAAAGAGAGTAGGAATAGACAGACAGAGCTAGGACAGGACTAGTGGTTAGCTAATCGCTCTCGATGCGCCCCGTTCATAGGATAGGATGGGTGGGAGGAGGAAATTCAAGACATCACATACATCCACGCCTTCGAACAGAAATTCATAAATCGATTGAAAAATCAATTTATTAAACTGTCCGTAGTGGGATTCGAAGCCAACGACGTTGAACACTCGACCACACAGGAGGCAACTAATTTACAGAAATAAAAAAATAGTGTTTGTTTTTTTAAATATGTGTTATATTATAAGATAAAATTGAATATGGTCAAAACAGAATAGTTGGAGCTTATTTATATATATTAATATACCCTGAATAGTATTAAATTCGAAGTTGCATTGAATAAAATCTGACCGTAGAATTTATCGCCTGTTTTATACTCGTTGTTTATAGAATCGTAGCGGTCGTAGATACTCTACAGCCGTAGAAGCGTAGAGAGTGCAAACAATTCCGTATCTGTCTGAAAACAGATAAAAGAATTACGTCCTCACCAGCTGAGAATGCACTTATATTGGTTTCTTTGACCAGAAGGTATTGTTTGAAATCCACGCGAAACACACGACATGGCAGGATTCTTTCATCGGCAGGAGAGACCCATTTACTTCTTGGACATGAACACATAGCGGTCTTGCTTTGTCACATACAAAACATTATTTTATAATAGGCGACAGACGGTTAGTATATTGAAACTGTATATAAAAGAATACTTTAATAATGAAAATATATATTTGTCACTGAGGGTAAAAGCTGTATTGGAAAACTAATATTTAGTAGAAATGAAAATTAGTTTAGTTGTTTTACGATTTTATTATATTATATATACTGTCGCGTTTTGGAAAAAAAAAATCTTGTCTTGATGTAATATGTCATTATATTTATTGTTTGTAAACAAAATTTACATACAATTAAAAAGTTCGCTATCGGGTCCTTGGCGCAGTGGTCAACGTCGTTGGCAACGATCTCTGATCTCCACAACTATGACGAGACACTGCCTGAGAATCGTTTTAGACCCAGAGCAGTCCTGCTCGACGACCCTCCATAGATCTTATGTCGTCTAAAATTGTCAATTTTAGAACGAACTTAGCATCACGAAAATGACTCTCTTTGTTTAAAAACAATTTGTATACTGTATGTGTGTATGTATGTATGCGCATGTGTGTGTACATGTACGGATATAGTATGAAGGAAGCATATGGAATGTGATTTGCAAAATAATGCATATGGAGTTCCCGTGAACTTCTTATCTCTGTAGTGATCGCGCCCTTCCATCTGCAAACGACGGTAAGGGGATGCAATTTACAATTTTTCAAAATCTTTATCGATGAAGGAGACTGGAAGAACCTTGGTGCGTCCTGGTACTTGAAGCTCCATAAATTTGATATCCAAAAAAAAAAAAAACGTCGTTGGATTTCGTGACAGAACTCACGGGTTCAAGCCCATGCACGAACAGCATTTTTTCAATCGATATATTGATTTCTGTGTTTGTGATGCTTAAAAAAAACTCTCTCACACCTTTCAAATCCTAACAAGGCTTAGTGAGAGTGATTAGCTAACTACCATCACTGTAGTAGCATTCTATCTTCTCTGTCTCATCTCATTTAGTAAAATTTAAAAATCAGTTCATAAACTGAGTAACAAAGAGTCTTTGTAGAAGATCTATGTTGAAGCATATGTTCTAAAGTAGAAACGGACATGGATAACAAAAAAACGACATATTTTAAATTTTTACACCTAGACTCATAACATTTTTGTTTCTATTATTATATCAACGACATTTCAACAATATATGTTGGATAATTGTGTTTGTTTGATAGACAAATATTCTACAAATAATATTTGCAACAAGTTAGCTAAAAATGACGAAAATATAATATATTTCTTATTTGGAAAGGGCATAGAACTACTGGTGGGCTTAAGGAATGACTGATTGATAGTCATCCAAGTTTAGAAGATGTAAAAGATAGTAAGGTTACGTCGACACATATTCTAACGATCATTTTAGGATAATTACAATGTTAATCAGTAAAAAATGCTCGGGATCGATACCAGTTCTTATAAATTGATACAATTTTTAAATCAGAAAACCAATCCAGATCGTTAAATAAATAATGAAAAGTTAGCTTTTTTTAATATGATGCTTTTTCACCAATAATTGATATTGAAAGTAAATAATGATGTTATTTTAAAAAAATATTTGCAGAGTAGTAATCAAAACCAAACTGTTTTCTAACAATATTACAATATAAAAGCTGTCAATTGTATTCAGGTTGCGGTTATTTTTCATGATATAAGCTGACAGATAATATGAAATCTGTTCAACTTCGTCCCCGGTCTTTCGCGACCCCAATGTGCAGTTTGCTAGGGCGGGGGGCAATGATTGATGACAGAGTCAGCTAGTGTGGACTGTAGTAGTAGAACCTTATAATGCAGCCACCAGACCGAGATCATTACACGCGTCACCTACCACCGACGGTTCAACAAATGACGATTTACGTACAAGTCAACGTTAAGCCTACTTTTCTCGTACATTTATTACGTAGCTAAAATTGTATTATTGTATCTCAGCACGAAATTGATTTTAATTTAAATTTGAATCGTTCAAATTATGTACATTCACACAGATTTTGTCAGTAACGATCCGGGATTCACCTTTCGGTATCTTCAGGCGTTCAAGTGCACGGATGTACTTGAACTGACACTTAGTAAATGAATGTTTCGTGTTTATATAATAAATAAATGTATCATTGAGTTTAAAGCCATTGCTGGCGAAAAGGATAAGCCCATGGGAATGCCCACAGATTTAAATGGTGAGTAGTTTTAAGAATTATATTTATTTTTGTTTGTCGGAAAAGGTTTTATGGTGGAGAGCCAGGCATGTGTAACATTTCATTTTAAATAGGAATACTGTTCAATTGCGCTCTGTTTATTTCTAAATTTTCGTGGAAAAGTCTTCCGTTACTTGGTAGAACTCCATTGTAATAGGGTAAAAATAGCAAAATATTTAATTCTATAGTTTTTATGATATTATTTAATAGCTATTTTGCCATGCTCCATTGTCAAAACTATGTTTAAACTTACATTTGATTAGCTATATACACTGGCTACGAAGGGATACACAATACATCTTGTTATTCACTCCTACATCCTAATTCATATTACAATAATTATAGTATTACATTAATAACAAGACATATTAAATTAAAAAATAATTATCAATCCATCACCGTTGCTAAAACCCCTAATGTGACTAATAATAAATATCAATTTAATTTACCCTGAAAAATCTCATATTCCTTATCGTTATTAGAAATACTAAAATCATATTTAATAAATGTATAAGAAAAAAATTGTTAATAAAGAAATCGCTAATTTTCTAAACGTTTGATTACTATACTTTTAGCAGTACACGAAACAAAATAAGAAAAAACTAAAACGGAATTAAGAAGTATGCGGAAAGAAAAATTATAAATATTGGTATTAAAAAAATGTACAATGTTACCAAAACCGCAAACTAATTTGATATTTGATTATGAGTTGATGATTGTATTTACCAGGGCTGTGGAGTAGTGAAAAAAACCATGACTAAGCATTTAACTAAGATTCCAGCATTTAAATTGGACGACTCCGATTTAAAAAAAAATGCATTATTGTAAATCATGTCTTTGCATTTTTTTAATATCTGCTAAAATGCAAAGTTTTCTGTATTTTTATTTATTTTAAAAAAGTGTAATTCACCCGTTTCTTATGGAAAAAAATGTGTACTGTATGTGTGTATGTATGTATGCGCATGAGTGTACATGGTCAGATATAGTATGGAGGAAGCATATTGAATGTGATTTGCAAAATAATGCATATGGAGTTCTCGTGAACTTCTTATCTCTATAGTGATCGCGCCTTTTCGTCTGCAAACGATGGTAAGGGGATGCAATTTACAATTTTTCAAAAATCAATTTATCGATGAAGGAGACTAGAGGGACCTTGACGCTAGCATGTCCTGGTACTTGAAGCTCCATAAATTTGATATAATAAAAAAAAGGAATTTGAGTTTAATTAAATTCATAGCCCATGTATTTACCTCATATCGTCGTTGAAACTGGACAACTGTGTTAGTCCAAAAATGCTTTTTTACAAACTTATTAACTGTATACTGTCGAAATATAAGTAAAAAAAAATGATTAGATCATTTTTATACTGATTGATGGTTGAAGTTTTGAAATATTTTTTTTTGCAAAATAAACTCCTGTCAAAAGCGTGCTTTAGAATCGCGTGGTGGGTTATGGCGATGACACGTGACCGTGCGTCAGCATTATCGAGTCGAGTTTTGTAAGAGGATCGTCATTTTGAACATTTGCGGACAATGGGAGTCAGGGAGTTTCCCGTTCAAACATTTTCCGCCGAAAATGGGGAAGTTTAAAAAGAAAAGCATTTCCGCTCTCCCGATCTTCATCTCGAGTAATCTTCTGTTACATTTTTACGGCTGTTTACATTTTATTATTATTATCTTGATCAACGTAAGTTTCTTTTGACATGTTTCAACTGTAATTAATTATGTTCGTGCAATATACTGTTTGTATAATAATTAACTGCTTCCAACGTAATGAACTCTACAACGACCTAATTGTGAATGAAACCATTAAACATAATGTCTTTAATATTTCGAATTAAAATTGTGAGTTCTAGAACATAATTAATGCCCATGTCATAAGTTTGTCAAGTTTATTATTATTTTGACTATTATATGAGTCCCTGAGAAATAAAGCGGTATTTTAAAGAAAAGAATTTGATGCGTTTTAACACACTACATATTTTCAAGTATCCTAAAAGAGAAGTGAGCTCAGTAAATACACACTGCAATAGTGTTATCTCCCAAAAAAAAAAAAAAAATGCAATCCACCAAAATACCAAGCAAGACGAGATTGTACTTAAAAGGCCAATATAAAGGTTTTACCTTTTTACTAATTGACTCATTTCACTTTTTAATGGCTCATATATTAGAATAATAAAATTAAAATTAATAACATAGTGTAATTATTATTTTGTGTGCGAAAGAAACAAAAAGTTAAGTAATATTTAAAAAAAAAATAAGATATATATGCCACAATAACTAAGATACATGTATGCATAAAAAGGTTACATGGACAAGTCAAACCAACGTTTCTAAATAAGTAGATGTCACGTTGAAAGATCACATTTTACATCTAAATTCATACAAATGCAAGACTTGGCTCTCCTGAAAAATACTGATTTAAGACATAACACCTTTTTCCTTTTGCACAAAGAATTATTTTTCTTTTTTTTATACTCTATAGTGAGGGTATTTATTTAAAATGTGTCGAATTTCAGTTGTTTGTAATGCCTAAAATTTTCTTTCACACTTTACAATTCTAAAACAATGAGGCATAGTTAGAGCGATTAATTCCTTAAGCACTTTCCCAATTCTGCTATCTCTACTATCTTTGACAAAGAGAGGCTTAACAACTCAGCTACAAACAGTTCTCGTAGAAAAATTAACACTGTTGAGATACCTAAGTAGACAAATTCTCCTAGAACGCTTTTGTATCAACGGAAGGTTGTATAACCAACCCCCTTAGAGAAATAGTGCTTGAAACTAACGAGTTTTGCACTTTAAGCTGACGATTTACAACGTTTAAATTGGAGTAGTATCAAAGCTATAAACGTCTTGTCGAACTAAATACATTGCTATTTGTATAGACATTTAGTTGGAAATATTCAAGCTCGGTTGAATCGTCAAAACATCGACTGTCACCGGTAATTAACTGCGGCGCCCGCTCGCGTCGTTGGATCGTCGTCCCGAAGGCTTCGCCGCGGCGTCATAATTGGCGAGAGGGGTTTCCCAGATATATATATATAAAATTCAGCGGGAAAGTCTTTGAAGCCTTTCGGAAAGGAAAACGTGGCGTGCGTGATGCGACTCCGTAACAGGGCGGCGCTGGCTGCTTAATCGCGTGTAACCTACGCGTGATTCTTTGTTTATTGCTTGTATAATAAAGCCACGAGAGACGTGTTCCGGGGAAAATATTTCGTAACACAACACCGTGCGTCAGTCGAAAAATGATATCGCAAACAAAACTGTACCACGCATTATTTAATTACAATAAGGGTAAATTGTTGATTACAAAACAGAGAAAAACATAAAACCGTTTATATTATACCTTTACCGAGAATTGACGGTTGAAAATGTGAAACTTAACCCTTTCTTTACCATGCAAAAAAAAGAACAAGCTCCTGAGCTGTATATTCGTTACACATCAGGCAAATGGAAGTGAATCATGACAATTATATAACACTACTACAGCAGTACTACATATAATTGTCATGATTCACTCCCGTTTGCCTGATGTGTAACGGGTACACAGCTCAGGAGCTTGTGCTTTTTTTGCATATAAAGGGAAGGGTTAATGTCCAATGCTAATCATTTTTTTGAGAAATCGTAGACAAGAATTTTTGTTCTCTTTTTTTTATCCATGTTCGCTATTAAAGTAGAGCATATGGCCTGATAATAAAGGTATCTGAACATGAATTATCTACTGAAGAACTGTTTTTTTACTCAGTCGCTTAACCTTTCTTAAGAGAGTAGTAGGGATGATAGAAGGATCAGAAGGGTAGAAGGAAATTTTTAGACATAATGAACACTCATACCTTTTAACATTTTTAAATAATATAATGAACGATGTTAAAACGTAATAAAATTAATAATTATTTGAAATTAATATCTAATAAAAATAAATGCTAAATTTATGTAAAAAATAAATATTTTATATGCTAAGATTGAGAAAAATATATGCTAAAAAGATATGCTTCTATTCATTATACTTACCTCATTTAATAATACAATGTAGCAGTTGCACTGTAAATATTATGCACAGTGCAATTGCTGCATCGTTCCGTTTATTTCACTATTATTAGTTATTAATTTGTTCAGCGTGGTTTTAATTATGTCTCAGATTTTTCAAATGATTTATTTAACACCGATATTAACATATTTAACACACCAATTTATAAAACGTAATCCAGTCGATCGTTTATTCAGAATTCTTCTTAATAATACATGCAACATAGCAAATAAAGAGATTTTTTGCATTTGAAACATAAAATTATACTAATAATACCTCACTACTTTTACGGAGAGAAAGAGGATTAAGGAGAATCGCTCATTCTATAACCCGTTTGAAGAATCAGATAAATGATGAATTCAATTGTCACAATTCATTATTTTAAACTGAAATCTGATTGATTATAATATCAAGATAATATTACAAAGTTATAGTGTGTTTTTGGGGTTTCAAACTCGTGCCCATGCAAACGATAATGTTCAACACGAAGAAGCGTTGTCTAATCGGTTACATTTTTCTCATGGATTATGTTTCGATAACTCTTACTGAATATATTTAAAAGCATCAATTATACTGTCATGTAACAAAAGAAGTAACTATTTACTCAATTTACTAACGCTGAAATGTAATATACACGATGTGCAAACACTGAAATGAATTTGTTATAACGCTGGCAAACTACGTTTCCAGGTTTAATTTCAGAAAGTCATTCATCCTACGTTTTACTTTACGAATGGATGTGTTTTTCTTTTTAAAATGAAATGAAAAAGTACAATAGGAAAAGCTATTTCATTACTCTCTGTAAGTTTTTTTTAACGTCGTTCATGACAAATATTAACCTCTTTCTCATTTGCATACGGGCATTCTGTAATTTTTATGAACTTTTATTTGCATAATCCTATGATTTTTGTGATTATATTTTCACTATTGTATTATTATAAAATAAGTGATAAACTTGTGTTTTTATGGGAAAAGGTACTGTAATATATAAAACATTGCCATAAAAAAAGATTTTCACACGATTGTAAAGACGTGATTTTGTACGATATAAGAATTATTGTTAAAATATAGTTATAAATGTTTTTGACTTCAATATCAACAAATGATACATATATCAGGACACTGAAAACAGATCTCATGTTTTTTCGAAAATGAGAGATATTTCATAATGTAGGGCTGGCAATTCTGGTAAAATAAGGATCAAACTTGTACATTTTTGAACAAATAAAATTGAGCTTATTACAAAAGCGGCAGTTTATAAAGTTTTGTATAGCAAACACGGAAGCTATTTAACAGAGTTTACACATTTTAAATTATATTATAAAAGAAAGATAATATTACAAAAAAAATTGAAAAGTTATGCCATAATAACTTTGGTAGATATACACATTTCTTAGTATATCACAACAAAAAATTTTCTGCAATAACTGCTTTCTGTCAAAAAATCTGTTGTTATTTTTTTGTTAAAATATTAAGATGTGGATACAATATTAAGGCTAGCACAGGAGAATGGATGTGGGAGGGCGTTTTTAGATATCACAGGCATGTGTTTTTCGATGAGAAATCTACAAATAGATTGAACAAATAATTTGATAAAACTGTCTATACTAGGATTCGTACCCGTGAACAGCGAAACTGAAGCAAACGACGTTGAAGGCTCAACCTCAGACCTGTCAGACAATTTTCATAACAATGTAGTCCTTTATTTTTCACATATTTTATGATTAAAAACAGAAATTCACGTAGTAAATATATTTTTATAAACAACTTCATTGGACAATACGTTCATATGTGATGTGCTTAAAGATTATATTGTCAAACGTAAAAAGAGCTTATTTTTCAAATCATCGCTGTTACACGAAAAAGCTCTAAGTGCAAACATAAACACAATGTGTATGTATTATATACACATAAAAAATGATTCAGGTCAACACAGTATTAACAGAGTAAAAAAACTCGGCTGAACGAGCAAACGCGAAAACAGATGTGCCTATTTTTTTAAATAAATGTTAAGTCATTCATCATCTGCAGATCTTTACTGAACAGATTTTTATGTGCCGATAAAAAAATTAAACATGATTTATTAGGCTTCTGAGGAAACGCGAGACGTGGATAAGGATCTTCAATAATCGCCCGAAACCATTAAGAAATAGTAAGGTCATTTACTCTATAAACTTTTAATCGACTTGTAGAAAACCCGATACATACTTGTTTTAATGATCTAAGTTCAAATCCCAACTGAAAATAATGTTTAAAAAAACATATTATTCTTATTTACAAATTACTGTACAAAACATGATCAACCTTTTTCCCGCGTTAAAAAATATAGAGATCAAACCCTATACGCGGCAGCTTTTTTGCGGATTTGTTAATCGCGTTTTCGACTATAAATATAGATTGAAGAGTTTTTTCAAATAATTAAATATGTTAATTGGCACCTATATTAATTTTTTCAATAATGAAATACAATATATTTTTTGTATTTTCTGTTTAATTCAACAATAATCATTCTTCATACAATAGCGACGTAACGCCGCCATTTTGTAAAACACCGCCACACGTAACCGAGAACACTGCGCCACCATCGAAACATATTCAATTTCACCCGCACTCGATCGCTTATTTTCATTCAACCCACGCATAAATGCGTGCTTGCTAGGATCCACAAATAAATAATTTAAGCCAATATAAAAATATTTTTGACCAAATTAAATATTTGTTCCAATAGGTGGCATTGATAATATATATAATCAGTAATATTTTCAACCGATTTTGAACCCTAAAACGTTAGAAATAGCGGTTATATAAGGCTCAAAACTCTGCGTAACGCCCAGGACCGCTATACACGTCGTACGCGCCGAGGACATGTCAGCTACGACGTGCATAGCGGTCTTACGCGGGCACAAGGTTAAGTGACACTAAATTGACTCAAATAAAAAAGTTTATAATACCTCTAAAATGTAATTATAAAAATCATCAAAGTGTAATTAAGCCAGTGGTGACTAATGGTAGTTTCATAAATAATTATTGTTTGAATCTCGGAGGTTTTGTATTGTAATTTGTAAATTATTTTCAATACCAATTGTTTATTACTGCTTTTTTATTTCATTTTTTTTTATTTCATTTTTTTTTCATTTCATTTTTTTTCATCAAAATAATCGTCCATTTACAACCAAATCCACCAAAGATTTTTGGCAGTGCTCGCGATGACCGAAACCGGCTCTGATATAATGATATTTAAAGGCCCCGGCTTAAAGAAAAACATGTTCCAAATTTCTGATTATTATATAATTTTTTTGTTTTGTTTTTTTTGTTATTTTATCAATTCACTGAGTCTTCTTCGGGCTTAATTAATTGTGTATCTAATCTCTTATATAGCTAATTTTCAACACTAAAATACCAACGTGTTACTCTTTAAAAACTAATATTTCAGTATCGAAAAAAAACCATGAATACCGGGATAACAACAACGGTACACCGGCATTGCAATCCCTAGTTTTTACGGATCTTACGGGCTCGATTCCCAGTAGCAACATCTGATCAGATTTTTTGATCGATTTCTGTTCGAAAGCATAGGTGTTTGTGATGTCTACAAATTCCTTCATACACTTCTGATCCTTCAATAACTGGGCGTAGCGAAACCGATTTGCTAACCACTTGTCCTGTCCTAGCCTTATACTTCTATCTCTACTCTCTTTGGAAAAAGAGAGATTGAGCGACTGAGTAAAAAACAGTTTCGTAGAAAAACTTCTGTTAAGATACCCCCATATGCACCACATTAGGAGTGGACATGTATATGTATAAAAAATCTCTAGTTATTTTAGCAAAACATTACTAAAATTTTCTGTTAATAAAATAAATAAACTAACATATTTAGCCGCTTGATTGCGAACATACAGAATACTGAGAAGCATTTCCACTTTATACGCAGTTTTTTTGCTCATTTTCTACTTGGAAGGTATTCAGCCAGTTGCTTTGAAGTCGGTGTAACTACCCGCCAACCCTTTCACTGCGGCCGCCCTTTAATTAAACCAGACGGCGGGCGGTAGTGCGTTGCGTGTTGAAATCCGGTAAGTTACCGGATTAGAGGATTAAACTTTTAGAGAGGTTTCTGTAAGAGTGTCAACTCTTGCACAGAACAAGATAGTTTTCAATTCGTTATTTCGCTATTCCTAATTGCTTAATAATATATATGAATGCTTGTATTAAATAGCTTGAAAATATAGTAAGATTGTTTTTATTATTATTCCATGTCCGATCTGAATGTGAACCATATGTCTTTTTAACAGAGATATATTGTCTACGAAAGCTGCTTGATAGTCCTGATGTGGTTAAGTCTTAAGTATCCAATCCCAGACTTTTTTTGCATCCTTTTCATAAAACGTGTATCAAGTTTGAAAAATTTTGATTATCGAAAATAACCTGTTTTGAAAAAACTGTTGGTTACGTCCTTTTTCCTTTTCATAGTCGATATACAAGTTGATCAACTGCTTGTATACAGAGTGTGAGTAAGAATACATACATACTGTAGGTGTTTTCCTGGCGACGCCTGGCGGGTTATATGAATAATTAACTGGCGAGGTAGTTGCAGTTCGGGGGTGAAGAAGTGAGGTGTCCATAATAGCGGTGCATAAGATGCCCGAGGTCACGAAACATGCGCTGATTTTAACATTGATAGTAAAATAATATTCTACATTTTTTTGAGAAGGTATGCTTACTAAAAAAAGTTGTGATTGAGCTATTTGTACAAAAATCTGTTTTCTGCATGCTCTGTGTTGTTTATAAAGAAATATTGAATTAATAATTCTCTCTGATAACACAATTGTGATAGTAATTACAGAAATAATAAAATAAAAATTACATTTTGCGTTCAGCGTTGTAAATCTTATTTTGAACGGTCTGAAATACTTGTTATGTAATTGTGTGGGCGTCGTCTGTACACTCAAAACGTGATAGTGTTGAGTATTTCATATCGCTTAAAATAGGTGCCCTGTACGCGAGAATAGCACCGCAGGAGTATGTCAAGAGCTACTTTAAGACTTGGTTACTAGGCACTTAAGTGTGCTTAAGAATTTAAATCTGTATTTAAAAAGCTTATTTATATTAATCAAAATCTACAATCTATTTGTATGCGCTTTGAAGTTATTAAAATTAATATTGCGGGACAGTGGCGGATTGAACACATGAGAGACCTTAGGCGCAGTAAAATTTGGAGGCCCTGTTTTTCGGACAACTTAAGAACATCAAAAAATTTCATGTTAAATAATAAAAATATATTAATGCTGAAAAAGTATGTGAGTTAAATACTAAAAGTTATTTTTGGGTCTAAGGTTTGAGAGCAATTTATCACTGTTGTGCAGAATGATTTGTGCAACTCTTCTACAACGAGATATGAGTTGAAAGGTTTATTTACCACGTCAGCAATAATATAGCGTATTGGTAGCTTCGCCACCATTCACATCCAAACGTGTGAACAAACTACAAATCAGATTATTTTTATATTATTAAGGAATGTATTATTTTACCGAACCAAACAGAAAATATAAATGAAAAATATGTTTTTGTAATATTAATCAGTAAACTATAATCGTTTATATGATAGAAGAGAAATAAAAAAATACTTAACCAGTCTAATGTATTGTTCATCCCGGCGTCGGGCTGCCAATACGTTAACAAGGGGCTCGGTTAATTTCAAAGCAATTTTCGGTGTTCTGGGGAGGGAGTGAATTTTTTATCACTCCTATGCAATTATATGCAATACTTAAATAAGCAATCAATTGATCCTTAATTCACTTATAATATGTAACAATATGCAATTTACCGTAAACTAATCAATGTAAATGGCTAAGAATTTACTACCGTCTATACTGAAACTGTCATAGATAATATATAAGTCAGCAATTGTATTTACATACTAATTTTATCTGAGAATATTGTTTTCTCTCATCTTAACAAGGGGCTCGCCGGCCTTATTAAAATTTAACAAAGTGCTCGCGTTAGCACCTCCTAGCACCCTCCATCCCACCCCTGGTTCATTGAGTAATTATCAGTCTTGCCTACAATTATCTTTACGTAATGAGTAATATGACGTGACCAGTACTGGTTTATGGTGAACTTTATATGACATTATTATCGGCGCGTAAGTGTTGCAAGTTGCAAACGAGGTTAATCTTGTTATACGTTTTGATTATACGCGAAAATACTAATAGACTCTTGAATAATTGTTAACTTTTTGAAGAACTTAGTTTGCAATTCGCGAGTGAAACAATCTAGTTAACATCTTTGAAACTGGGTCAAAGTTTATCATGGTCTTTATCGAAGCAGGAACTTTCTATTAAAATATGCAACTGAAAAGTTTACATGATAGTTATAACGAATGTTTAAGTTCTGTTATTAAGACAAAGCTTTTATAGAAGTAGAAAAGTTACCGCTATAACATTACAATATCTGCTCTGGTAATTTGTTAAGATGATGGTTGAACTGGCTTTGAATTCTAGTTGTGAACTTTTAATAGTTTTTGTCAGTTGTCGGATATCTCATTCAATCCACGATAAATTAACTTTTCTGGTTCTAAGCTCAAGAAATGCGACCCCAATACCTACATTTTCTTAAGTATCTATTTTAATATGGGTGATACAATGTTTATAATTAAGGTTTCTTTATATCATAGTTTTTTTGGACCTTTTGTAGTTTATATAAATATGAGATAACGCGATACCGCGATAACACGATAAGCGCCCGCGATAAGCAATCGTTCGTAAGATAGCTGGGCTAAACTCGTCAGTTGCAATTTCAAATGTGTGCTGGGATGACGTCTTTTTTACGCGCAACTTAAAATATGATTGTTTATTAAGAAACCATGGATTTTCATAAAAAAAATGTACGAGGAATGATGCAGAGAGATATTTTACAGCCCTTAGACTATTTTTTTTTGTTGAAATGCATAAGGCCAATAATGAGGAAACCACTGGGGTCCCTAAACGACCCCTATCGGATGAGAAGTATTTTTCTAGTCTCCGAACCACGAGAGTTAACTACACTAATTATTTTATTAATATGTACCTCTTTCATATTATCATTAGTAATATTATCAAAAGAATGTTTATGCCTACCTTCAATAAAATATTTGATTTAAAGTAACATTCAGTTTCATAAGATCAAGAGTTTCAGATCTGGCAATTGTTTTCATTCAATTGGGCTTCTGGTGTTTTTTCTTTAAATTGACACGTTCAATTTTAAATACTATATATTCGAAGATCGGCTCATACTAAGATATATTTTGAAATACATTTAATCAAATAATTTAATGTCTATTGACAAGAGGTGAATAAAGTTCAGTACAGACTTTTCCAGTGTATAAATAGAGGTTTCAAATTATACTATTGATGAACAAAAAACATTACTGAATGAAAAATGAAGTAAGCAAAATATTTTATTGTTTATTTTATAATAATTACATGAAATATTGTTATTTAACGGATTTTTCATCGTCTTATTATTGAATACATTTGTAACAAAATACTTTCAATTTATTTAGAATTTTTCGATTAAAACAAAAATGTTTGTGTGGTGTAAAATGTAAACGATTCAGAATTGCATGAAGCATACTCTGCAGCCTGCACTATATTATATAATTATTTTAATTTCGTTCTTCTTAAAGCAGATTATTTAAAAAAATATCTGGACCAGTTTCACTTGTCAGTTAGTCATAGTTATAAGTAAAGCCAGTCCTGATATTTCATAAATAGTTTTAAGTTAGTCCAAAGAAGTGTTTTATTCTTAATTTGGTGTCTTTTCAAAGTGAACACGTTAAAAGCCAGTATTAAATTAATGAGACAAAACAGTGAAATTTGTTATAATTATAACTTTATTTATGACTAAAATTGTTTTTTGATCGATAAATAAATTGAATCATCAACGATTCGAGCTTAAAATATTTTCAGCTTTCAAGTAAATATTATTCTACCTGGCAAGTAGGGATTCTGAAATCTCGGGGTTTTCAAAGTCCCGGGACTCGAGGCGCAATAAGGTCAAAGTCCTGGGACTTCCCGGGGCTTGAGACTTTTATTTCCCCTTCAATAAAATTATAAATTTATTAAAATTAAATTTTTGTATGTATTACATACACTCGGCGCCTTTTTAATGTAAGCACTATTAAAAATCGCGTTTTTTTATACAATGTTTAATAATTATTATTTTTCTTATGCAATGGATATATGAAATGCTTACAGTTGATTTTTACTAAGAAAGGATGATAACGGTACATGTTTTGAAAAATTATCAATGAATTCGGCCGCAGTCAGGAGTAAATTTATGACCGTAACTTCACAATACAGCTTTTAGACCTTTTTTTGTCCTATGACATTGGTACCTGTGTATAATAGTTAAAAAATATTTGTAAATAAAACAACATCAGGTATAAACATTTAATTTTAATATTTTGTAATTTGATTTTGCTACGGTTATATTTTGTATACAGTTACGTTTTTCTTGGGGGTTCTCTCTTATACCTGTTTTCATTCAATACACATCAGTTATTTTGAGGGTTTCTTAACCACAAGAATTGTTGTTTAAAAATTAAAATGTACAATTTATTAGCACATTTAAATCACAGTCTCAATTCCCGGGACTTTGTTGTAAAATTCACGGCAGCAAAAAACCCAACAAGTCCCGAGACGTGTCGACATAGAATCCCTACTGGCAAGAAAGTATGTGATATTGTAGGTGTAAGTTAACTTTCTTTGTTGTTCACAGAAAAACCTTCATTAATAAAGAAAACATCCATGTTTAGGACCCTCGTTATCTTTTTAAATTGTTAAGCATTCTTACGATAATATACCGATGAAAGTTTCGCTTCCGTTGTATTTTTTCTTCATCGAGCTTTCCGCAAAACATTTTTGCAAGTTCATTGAAATTTCTCCTTGACTAGATAGCAAAGTTGGCTCGATAATGATTATGTGCACCGAAGTAGGGTGTATTCGGACGATGGATAGCCCTAGGCTTGCGGATTAATGTGCAAATTTATGCTAATAACAAAGCCTTCCAGCCCCTCCCGAGATATCCACTGAATTCATTCACTTTGCTGAGTTTGCTTTATTGAGTTTATATCCTTTGCATATCCATCCTTTTCTTATACTCGAACGTTTTAAATAATTAAGCAAACACTATATTTTGTATTCTCGTACATATCATACTGCAATGGGGCTGGATGGAAACTGGACAAACAAACGGTTTTCTTTATCGATTGAATCGACATTTTCTTGATAGATCTTCAATGTAGTAAACTAAGCTAAATGTTGTATGTTCCATTCAATCGGTGTGAGATAGTAAAAATATATGCCAGAGCTTTTGATCTTGTGATATAACTATCAACAATAAAAAATAACAGAACATACTACGCTTCTAAAAAGATTGTTTCAATTTTGTCTATACAAATATCCTTACAGAAAAGGTTGGAATCATATAATGACTTATTATCATTGTAGGGTCCGTGATGCAGTGGTCAACGTCATTGGCTTCAAGACGCAGCATTCTTTTCAATCGGTTCCTGCTCGAAGGCATGGTTGTTTGTGATATCTGAAAAATTCCTCCCACCCTTGCAATACTTATATAACGTGTTCTATCGAGAGCAATTAGTTATAGTATCCTTTCTATCCCCATTATTTTAGAAAAAAGAGGGTGAGATACTGATTAACAAGCAGTTGTTGTAGAAAAACTATCTATTTTGAAATACCTTCATTATTACGTCATATAATCCATAAAAGGAGAGGGCATGGATTAAAAAAATACATACCTACTAATGAAGGATTCTGGTTTTTATGTACTATTTTTTTGCAACGCTTAACCTTTTGGCTGCCGTAGAAAAAAGTACGTTTGTACCGAGCACGCGAGCTATAATTTGCAATTATTAATTTAATTATGAGATATTCATTTTTTACGAATTGATAGAAAAATCTGTGAGTAGGTACACAAGTTATAAGTTTTATTTTAGTCATTATAAATAGTAACAGATGCGAGAAACATTATCACAACAACAAAGTTTTTCTTATGTTATTATTTGAGGGCCGAGATCACAGGGGCCTAACCACAAAAATTCGTGATTTGAGTTATGCTCGGTTCGACAATGCCATTATCATATTTTTGTGAAAAAAAACTTACATCTCTTACATAAATATATCGACTGTCTAAAGGAAAAAGGACGTAACCCACAGTATTTTCAAAACAGCTTTTCACGATAATCACAATGTATTAAACTTGATACACGTTCCACCAAAAGGATGCAAACTGCAAATGCCGAATTAGTATCTAAATTTAGCTTTTAAGTTTGAAAAAGATGACCTTGTAAACAATTAAAACCAAGAAAAAAGACTGAAATAAAGGTTTTTCCTAGAGAATTTCTTAAATTAATATTAGAGTATGTCAATTTCACACCAGTTTAAAAGTCTTCGTGCACTTCAAGGTTGTATTTATTTCATAATTTGCGTATGGCCGAAAATCATCAAAACACGTTTTTTGTGCCTCCTATAAAATTTGCTATGTGTGGGTTACGTCCTTTTTCCTTTCCACAGTCGATATGTAACTATTTAAAATATACAGATCGTTATATTCACAAATGAAAATATAATTTTAGAATCACAAAGGCTAATCACTTTTTAAACTTTATAGAACTTAAAACTTCGTTTTTGTCAATATGCTCCTGTGATTTTGAGCCCTCAATTTTTTCTTTTAATTAAACAAAGCAAAAAGTATTCCTCAAATATTGAGAAACTTTGTATTTCTTTGGCGTTTACAGGAACACTTAAAATTTCTTAAAACATATAAAAATAATTAATCTCACTAACTCAAATAAAAGTTATAAGTGCTCCGGGTATGAATTAGTGCATTTAGTCAGAAACGTTTTCTTTTACACCATAAGCCTTTTCTTAAATTCTTCCAGAATTTCACAGCTTACTTTCTTAAATTCCCTTTTCATTAATTTCCGTACCGAAGCTTACGCAAATTTATAACGACTCTTAATGGAATATTTTTTTTTGTTCTTTACCTAGCAGACAATTTTTCAAGAAAAAAAAACGTAATAAATTTATGGAGATACTAATTTTAAACTCGCTAAGCCTTTATTTAATTTTCCCTCTTCGGTCTTCCTTGTAATTATTTGTTCCTATTATTTTAAAGGATAACAAAGTTTTTCTAAATTAATTATGCGTATGAACTTGTTTCTATTAATTTAATTATAAAAAATATACGTGGTAACTATTAAAAACACAATGTTGTATTCCTTTTCTAAAAATTAGAATAACATTGTGTTTCATTGTATAATTATTAATTCAATTATTTTTAGGCCTCGATGACTTTTAAATTCTGAATAGTAATTTGTTTTATTTGAAATTTTCAGTAAAAAATCTCTGATAATATTTAATTATTTAAACAGTTTTTTTATGGGCTAAATAGATTCCTACAATTTCATGAATATTTAATAAAAAAATACCTGTTCACTTTTTAAATGTTCACTATCAATACTTGGTTGAAAAGCATTTTTCGCGCCATTATTAGTCTCACTTAGTTTTGTTTAAATAATCTTGTATCAGTTGAAAATATAAAATTAGTACAAAATAATGTTTTAATTGGAGTTTCACAAAAAAATAACGCCTACTCACTAAATAAACTTTATTAAAATGTCAATTATAAAAATAATTCTCGTAGCTCTTAATATAAACTTTTAATATAAATTTTATAAAAATGTATCTCAGTTTTGGTGACAAAGTTATCTTCCAATTAAACCTTCATTGAGAGATTGATTACAGACAATTTAAATAAGATGCTATGATAAATAATACATACATTTGAAAATCAATTCATATGACTAACATACCAGTCAAATAACAGCATTTTTTCAATCGATTTCTGTCAGAAGGCATGAATGTTTTCGATGTATAAGTTTGAATCGTTCAAATTATGTACATTCCTACAGATTTTGTCACTAACGACCCGGGTTTCGCCTTTCGGCACCTTCAGGCGTTCAAGTGCACAGATAAACTCGAACTGACGCTTAGTAAATGAATGTTTCGTGTTTATATAATAAATAAATGTATCACTGAGTCTAAAGCCATTGCTGGCGAAAAGGATAAGCTCATGGGAATGCCCAAAGATTTGAGTAGTGAGTGGTTTTAACAATTATATTTATTTGTTTGTCGGAAAAGGTTTTATGACTATATTTATATAGAGTACAGAAGTGGCGACCCCACGAATTTAATATTGAAATTTCACCAAGCACCTTCAGTTGAAATCTTAAATTTTATCGATGTATAAGATTTTTTTCTCACCTTTCCAGCGATCGTAATAAGCTAAACAATAGTTCTGCTTTAGCCCTATCTTTTATATTCTTAAGCACTTTTCGAAAAAAGTGAAGTTGTGAAAACTGAGTAACCAACAGTTTTCGTTGAAAACATTTGTTGAAATACCCTTCAATAAGAGGCCATATGCTCCACATAAGTAATAACTTCAACAAGAAGTATTTAAATTTTCTATAGCGTTATCAACTCGACGCCATTATTAAAACTATATTTAAAACTTATTTAGTTTTGCTATTTATACACATATTGTAAATACTGTTTTTTTTTAATAATAGTATTACATAACGCATTTCCACCAAAAATTGTCAGCTTAAAGTGTTTAAATCGTTTAAGTAGTTCTAAATGTATGTGTGCTCTAACGCATAGATATTCAACCTTTTTAGTAGCTCTTTTTGAGTCTCATATTTTTCCCCCATATGTGGCCCCCATACCCGTTTTTTATGTAAGCATAAAAGTTTTTCGAAACAAAGTGAGAAGTTGAAAGATTCTATTCATTGAAAATTTTGCTCGCTGGCAGATTTTACCTAGGAATTTACGAATTTTCCAAAATGAAAAGACGCGAGAACTGTCAAATCATTTTTTGTTCTCCTTCTTGGAGCATGTTGTGGCCCCCGGTTGAGAAACCGTTTTCTATCAGACACCCTCTCATTCACATCTATCTGTTATATGGTGGTTTTACCGTGTTTATAAATTTGTTTGATTTAATAGTACACGTTGTTATTTTGGTTCTTGTCATAAATAAAATATACGTGTTAAGCCTACCTTTATTGCGTAAACGATTAAATGTGTATCAATTCTGGTTGAGAGTGGCACAGCCGGTGACCAATAATATTCAAAGGCATCGTAAGCTCCTGTAAATATTCATAAGGCTGTCAGACCTTGCCACACTTTTAGCAGTATCAAAGTGTAAACAGGGCGAAAAAGATAATTAATAAACTTTACCACCATCCCCAACTCTAACAGGCTTCATAAAGAAAACATGTATTGATTTCTCAGAATCTAAAAATATTTTCGAGCACGATCAGCTTCGATAATATCGATGGGTATAATTTATAAAAGGTTCAAGTAAATATTTTGAACCAAGTAAGATGAATAAATATTGCATATCTTTCAAAATGTATTGGTGCGTTACATGAATTTTGTTATAGTCCCACAGAGATTTACTAAAAAACTTTTGTTCTTCAGCTAGGACATTTTAGAAAGCTTACTCGAAACAGAATGTAAAAACCTTTTACAGTCAGTTCTCTATTTACGACCATCTCGATTTACGACCATTCAGACTTACGACAGACACCAAAATTAAAAATTTAAATATATAATTTAAAATAATGAAAAATAATGCGTCCGCCTTAACTAAAATAATGCAATCGATTGCATCATCTTTATGTAAACAACGTGCAGCAACTATTTAAGAATTACTTTTGTCCAAGCAATCAAAGCAATAGAAAAAGACAAGACATGAGACAATTTTGGAAAAACTATAACATCTTTCAAGCAATTAAAAATATCTCAGAAAGATGGCCAAATGTAACGAAATCATGTATGAATGGCATATGGAACGCAATATTAAAACGTAATAATAATATGAATTTTAATAGAGAAAATGAAGTAGGAGAAGTAACGAATATAATTGTACAATTTGCTCAAAAACTTAATCTGGAAGTTGACAGTGAAGATATAATTCAACATTTAAAAAATTATGTTGAAAAGCTCACAAATCAAGATTTGATTGAGATTGAGAAAAAACGTGCTATAGAAAAAAATCAAAATAACTAGATACACACAACGACCTATCTAAAAAAAATGTGCTTAAAGACATGGCTGCAGCTTTTAGCCAAATCAACAATGGAATTTTAAAAAATTGAGAATATGGATCCAGACACTGATATATTTTTGAAGGTACATCGCCTGATTCAGCAAGCACTTGCCTGTTACAATGAAATTTATAAAAAAAAGAAAAAACAATTTACACAAAAAAATCTGGATATGTTTGTGAGAGAAACTAACCCCATTACTACAATCACTGAGACACCTATGGATAGTAGCACAGATGATAAAAATACCACAGAATAACTTTGTAAATATATATTATTTATTATTATTATATTATAAATACATGTATAGTACATATTCTGAAATAAATACTTCTAACGTATCACACACTTTTTATGTATATCATTTCATTGTTTTTTTGTATGAAATTCGACTAACGACCATTTTGACCTACGTCCTAGGTGGTGGAACGGAACCCCGTCGTAAGTTGAGAACTGACTGTATGTATATTTTTAGAACGAGAAGCGTTTTTTTAGCGTTGTATGTAATTGTAATGAAACAATGCCTTATAATGAAGTGGTGAAAATAAAAACAACAACTATGTAGAAATAATTCAACTAATTAAGAAGCAACACGCCGAAAACAAGAACTGGCTTGAGTAAATTACCTCATCAATCTGACAATTAAGTTTGCGTATGCTTGCCGTCTTCTTTAGCTGACTTACGACTCTGTGTACTTTTGTTGAAACCAATTCCGCACAAACTGTGAATAATGTAGTTGAGCCCCACATATTTTTTTCTATGAGAACTCCTTATAAGCTATCTTTTTTGGCGAGAATACGGATAGAAAGATAGAGCTCGGACAGGATTGTGGTTAGAACAAACACTGACTTGAGTCGAACCTCATCAATCTGATAATTAAGATTGCGCATGCTTTGCTGGTTGCGCAAATGATTTGTGACATTGTTTAATTTAAAAAAAAATACAAGCATAACACTTTGAGCATATGAAATGCTATTGAAGCTCATCTCAGCGTAAGTATTTCTACGATGGCTGCCTGTAACTCAGTTGATTAACCTAAATTTCCGAAAAAGATATAACAAATGGTTAACTGATAGCTCTGACCGCTCTCCTTTTTTAGGATCTGCAGGGATCGAAGAAATTTCAGACATCACTAGAAATCGATTGAATAATCAATTACTTCAATTTTAGGGTGCTCACTGTCAATACTTAGTGGAAAGGCATTATATTGAGAAAAAACACAATATTCCTTTATACTTTATTTATAAAGGTCAGGACCGGTTTCACTCATGGCGAGCAGTTGACAATGCTCGCCATTTCCACTTTTATAAATAAATTGGAAATAAAGTACAAAGGAATATTGTGTTTTTCTCAATCATTTACTTAACTTAGTTGAGTATTTCTTTTTGTTTTAGGTATAAAACTATTCGGCCAAATCAAGCGCTACTTATGGATCTAAATCGTGTTGAAACTGTAAAATACATTGATCTTACTACCGCATTGAAAAACATGATTAATTCTAAAACTGCTGTCCATGTTTAAAATATATATATATGCGAATTGGGATTAATAAGTTTATTAAAAATCAAAGGTCACTGTTTCAGTACACCACTGACGTTGTGTATACATTCAAATGTAAGTGGAATAGTAAATTAAAGAACGCCTTAATCAACTGAGATGTTTTTAATAATTCTGCTAAGCTAGCTATATTTAATTACAAGAACCTTTGTAAAAAATATTTCACTATTTTTCTTATCAACAGATGTCGCTGTATTGAAACTATTTTTAAGGTATTCACTGTCAATTCTTTGCGAAAAAGCATTGCACATATTGAAAAATAAAATCATTTTTGTAATAATTCCAGATTATTTATTGTAGTCCGGGAAATAATATATAAACAAAACTGTTACTGAACGTAAATCATTTATTTATCCATGTCCGCTCCCATTGTTAAGCATATGGCTTCCTAGTGGAAGTATCTTAACATAAGTTTTTCTACGAGAGTTGTTTGTTACTCAGTCGCTCAATTTCTCTTTTCCATAGAGAATAGTAGAGATAGATAAATTTCCCTCCTACCTTTCTAGTTGTAAAATAACAGGACGTAGAGAGAACGATTAGTTTAGCCGTAGTCTTTTCATAAGCCTATTCTTTCAATTCCTTCTCTCTTCCAAAAAGATAGGTTGAGCAGTTTATTAACTTGTAGAAAAGCTTTTAAAGAGATACTTTCTTGAAGTGGCCATACGATCCAATTGGGACCGTACATGGATGAAAAAAATGTGTTTTTTTGTTAAGGCTACTTAATACTTCTCGGTAACGCGGTAGAACGGTGTTCCGGCACTTTTTTTCTCGACATTTGTTCGAATGTTTCAAATCAATATTTGCAAAATTATTTTTTTTGCTTTCTTTTACGCCGAAAGATGTTTGAAAATATTTTTTATATCAAGATCTCACAAAAAAGTTATAACAGTAAAGAAAGAATTATCATAACTAAGATTAGACCTACACGATCGATTTCTGTTCGAAAACGTTATTATCTGTGATATCTATCCATCCCACTCTTCCAATCCTAAAATTAACAGTGCAATGCTAAAACAATTAGTTAAACACAAGTCCTGTACCAGCCCTATATTTCTGTCGTCTCTTTTTAACCTTTTGGCTGCCATAGAAAAAAGTAAGTCTGTACTTAGAACGCCGGCTACAATTTGCAATTAATAATATATTTTTTTATTGATGAGATAACTCGTCTCTGGCATCTTGAACACGAACAATTTGACGATAAGTCTCGCCTGTGACAGCCATCTAATTAAAAAAGGATAGCTTGCTCAGCTGACTAACAAAAATTACTCGTAAAAAAATCTTTTGAGATGCCTCCATTAGGAAGCCATATCTTCCACATTAAAATTACAAAAAAAAGCTTGATAAGAATTGAGTTCGGGCACCTTTTTTATAATAGGTATTCAGAACAACTAAATAATACATTATTTTCATGTCGCTTATAAACTGATAGATATAATGTAAAATCTAATTTGGCCGGTTGTCACGACGTCACGTTGTAAATCATGACACTTGGCTGACGACAGCAGCGGCGTGGCGTGTTCGCTGACTGTTTAGTTCTGTCATTTTGTCTGCCAACCGTCGCCTATCACCAACTGTCGTGTGGCCAAGTACCTAATCAACCGTTAACAGTGTTTACAGCGTACAGTACCTATGTAAGGTAAGTGGCCATTTGGGTACATTTAGAGGGAATACATAGGAACATAGTTGAACTTTACGCTTAGAATTTAGTCCAGTATTTCTTGACGCCTTTGCACCCTTACCAAGCGGTGGGCTGCGAATACGCTAAAAAGGGACTCGCTTAATTTCAAATTAATTCTCGGTGCTCTGAGGAAAGAGTGTTTTTATCACTCTTATGGAATTGTATGCAATTAACCGTAATTTTATCATTTTAAATGGCTAAAAATGTACTACTGTGTATACTGAACCTGCTGTAGATAATATTATATGATTCAGAAATTGCATTTATATATTTATTTGATCTGAGAATATTGTTATCTTTTAAATTAACAAGGTGTTCGCCGACATTATTAAAATTCAACAGAGATATCGTGCGAGCCCCTCCAAGACCCTTCCAGCCAACCCCTGGTTTGCACATTAACCAAACCGATTTATGTTAGATACCAGGATACCGTACAATTTCGGGATTGAGAAAATGTGATAAAGTTGCATGGAGGCAAAAAAAAAGGTCTCAATTTTTTTCATTTTGGCATGAAAAGGTTGCCAACCGCTGACCTATATAATGATACTATAATTAATTATCTACGTTACATAATATACTGATGCGAATGACGTTACACAAAAAGCTCAAATTTTCATTTGCTGTCAACTCAAAACTATCAATTTGTTTCGTAAGTCTACCAGTATGGTAACAGAAATGGGTTGCATCAGATATACGAGTAAGTTGTAACTGAGGCCTCCAATCCTGAAATTTTGGAATCCCGGATCCCGTCTAATTTTATGATCCATAAATAAATCTCGGGATTTCGTGATTTAAAAAATTTAATAAATTCCAATTTTTTTCATTTTGGTTTAATCCTCAAATTCCTGAGATTTTAAAATTGGAAATTTTGGAAGAGCTAAAAAAAAGAAGGGTCTTACGTCTTTTCAATTTTGGGATTCCGGAAATTCCTGAGTTTTTGAAATCGACTAAAGTTTTTTTGAAAAATCCCAGGATTTCAAAATCGCCGAGCAAAAATTTCTCAATCTCGATTTTATGTTGAATGTTCAATCCCGAGATCACGGGATTGAAAAAATTGTCAATCTCAAAATCCCGTGAACACAAAAAGAGACCGGGATTGGATGCTGTAATTCCAAGTCTTCAAGTATTGACAGTAAACTCCACCCTAAAAGTGGTAAAACGTATGTATATTTTCAAAGCATTTTAATGAATTCGTTAGTTTCTACAGACGCAAGAGCTTTCAAATGGAAACATGTTGACATACATACTATAAATTATTCAAAACAGGATTAAGTCGACTTTTTTCTCAGAAATGGAAAAAAATATTTGAAAGTATTTACCAAAAAAAATATATTTAAGCACGCGCAAATTTGATTTTCTTCGCTATACTTTCAAAGTTAAATAAAATAATAATAAAACAGCTTTCAAGAAAAATAGCTTTCGCTTTCCACCTGTTGTAGAAGCGTTAATTTAGAAATATTTTGCACTTACCTTGTTACTGTTTAAAAAAATACAGTGAGAAATTCGCACCTGGCCCAAAAAAGTTTATGTTGATTTATTTCTTTGTAAATTTCCTTTAACATCAAATAAGTTTGTTTTTTTGTATTGAGAATGAATAAATTAAATTTGAATCGTTCAAATTATGTACATTCTCACAGATTTTGTCACTAACGACCCGGGTTTCGCCTTTCGGCATCTTCAGACGTTCAAGTGCACGGATGAACTTGAACTGACGATGAATGTCAATGAATGTTTCGTGTTTATATAATCTAACAACACGAAACTTTAACACTAAATTACTAATTACTAATTATTAATTTCACTATTATTACAAAATAAAAGTCGGGATTTGTCTTTTTCTACTTGACGCAGAGAAGGAGTAAGATACAAACTTCCTTTCTATAAATTACTTTATTAATTTCCAAAAACCCTAAGCTGTTCATTCTTACCCATTGCATTTTACTTTGTGGAGTATTTCAACATTTTTATCAAAATAGTGATCTTTTTTTATCAAATGATTCGAAAATTCTGAAAAATTATTGCTGTTTAGACATCATACGTGTTTTTTGATTCTATCATAAATGTTTCTACTGTCTGCCCAACATAAGCAACTCGACAGTCTTGACAGATAAAGCAATAGATTTGAATCAATTTATAGTTTATTATTACACGTTGCGATAGATTAGATCAGGGGTTACCAACCCCGTGCCCGCGAGCGCCATGGCGCCCGCTGACTGATTCTGATACGCCCGCCAACTAATTTATCAAATCGATAAATCGGGTTTTAAGATTTTTAAATTCCTCGGTGAACAAAAAAAAACGAGTTTCGGAGAGATTTTGGAGGAAAAGTATAGGGAATTGAGGATTTCAAATTCCTAGGTGAACTAAAAAAAATGAGTCACGGTAATATTTTGGGCAAATCGGTAAATTCCTGGGTTTTGAGATTTTGAAAAAATGTGGTGCTCGCCGCCTTACCAATATTTTAGATTGCGCTCTAGGATCCGAAAAGGTTGGTAACCCCTGGACTAGATGATGCTTCTTAAAAAGACAAAACACATGTCACAAGTTGTAGCACTAAAAGTGGGATAAAAAATTATCAAATTTAATTTTATATTAAAAATAAACTACCACCGAATCTACCAAAGAAATTAAATTCTCTTTTAAATTAACCTTAAAAGATTATTTGACTTACTGAAATTAAAAAATATGTTTTTCCTTGCTAAATAATTACACTTGGACCAGTAGTGTTAGTTAACAAAACCAGATGCAATATGAGACTCTTAATCATGTTTGTATATTATTTTATCTTTAGCAGCGCTTTCGTGGGCGGCCATCGGTTTTGCAACGAGGGCGGCGGCGGGGTAGTGCGAAAGGGAGGAACTCACAGGCATTCATCAACTGCTCCACACGCCCGTCGAGTATGGCGGCTTCATTTCACAAAACATCCCAATATATTTAACCCTCACATACTACAACAGTCTTCGGAAACTGAATAATATAAATAAAAACGTTTTTCAACATCGTTTTGTTAATCTTTAATTAAATGTTTTTTCTGCTCTCAATGTGGAGCATATAGACTCCCAATGGAGTTTATCACAACAAAAGAGTATATCTTACGAAAACAAAATCAAAGCAAATGCAAAGTGTGGCACGAAAATATCAAATGGTCTCCGCCGCTATAGAGTGTCCTACGTGACAAAACGCACGCCGCGATCAGTTTGTTTGATTTTTCAATTGGCTTTAAGCTGTGTTCCCAGGTAAGACGTAGCGTTAGAGAGTATATATACAAGGATATGGCTAAGACAGGACTAATGTTTGGCTTATTGCTTTTGATACGCCTCGTTTTTTTAGAATGCGATGGGTGAGAGGGGGTTGTTCAAGAAATCAAATATATCTTCGCAACAGAAATCCATAAATCGATTGAAAAATCAATCAATAAAAACTGAC